>LPNX010373713.1:3709-200741 GCA_001517045.1 Pseudotsuga menziesii
ACTGCATTTTTTCACAATAAGTATTGATGGACATTGGTAATTGGCTGAAGATTTGAAATTTATGGATTAAGGATTCTACTGAAAACTATTTGCATGCACGAGTTACTCACCCTGATCCCAAGCTATTTGGAGCCATTCTGCTTCTGATCCTTTGGGAAGTTTGGTTATCTCGAAATGGTTTGATCTTTGCCTCAAATGTTTTCCTTTCAGGTTTATTCTTGGGTTGTTGCGGCCTTCAACTACTATAGCAAGGATACTAATCCAACTTTTTCGAGACTGGTAGGGAATGTATTTATTGATAAAAGGACTTGCTAGGGTTTCTTCAACTTTTTGGGGATTTGACCATCTCTATGGGTTGGGAGTCCTTTTGTTCTTCTCTAATTCTCATTTTATTTGTTTCAAGATGAACATTGGTCGGGGAACAAATAATATTGCATAATCGATGCAGAGATCACAACCGATCCTAAATGCAACTCTAGTGGCCTTTGTTACTCATTTGAAGGAGTCTACTTCGGTCTTCTCCAAGTTCGTTATCAATCATATCTATTAGGAGCTGAATCAGAAGGTGGATGCCATATCGAAGGAAGGAATTAATTTGAATCTTATCTTTATAGAAACATAAATTAATATCAAAATTAGAATTGAAGCTTTCACAACAAAACACCTTAAGCAACAAGTAGAGATTTTTTAAAGGGGACTTTTAACTTGTTGTGAATTTGTGATAGAGGAAAAGGTAGGGATATTTTTAGAGAGAACTTTCAACTTATAAAATTATGATTAGTTTCATGTAAGTGCGTGAAAATTTTCATACCATATTGCCCATGAAATTTATATTAAAGGAACTTTACACAAACAAATTCTACAAATATATTTCCATGTTAAAGAGTCAAATATCACAATGTTAATTAGTATGCCAATTTTTTACTAACTTAACAATCCACATTGTCTTATCATATTTACCAAAATACATGATACATGAATATTACCTTAAAAAATTCCATGCTTGTTTCCAATGGGATGATAACTTACACATTACAAATGTGTTGCTCAAATAAGCAAGCCTCAAAACATTGTTGCCTATCATTTGCATGCATTCTTGTAATGTTTTATTCAAAGAAACAAACCTCAAAACACTATCATGCACCATTTTCATACAAGCATGTCCATTCCTTCACTCCAAAGATTTTAATATCTCGTAATCATCTAATTATAGAATCAAAACCTTGAAATAAGATGAGTTGTATATGATCCAAAATAAAACTAGATTGTAATATCCCCCCCCCCCCCCCCCCCCCCCTCTCCCCCCCCCCCCCCTCTCCCCCCCCCCCCCCTCTCCCCCCCCCCCCCCTCTCCCCCCCCCCCCCCTCTCCCCCCCCCCCCCCTCTCCCCCCCCCCCCCCTCTCCCCCCCCCCCCCCTCTCCCCCCCCCCCCCCTCTCCCCCCCCCCCCCCTCTCCCCCCCCCCCCCCTCTCCCCCCCCCCCCCCTCTCCCCCCCCCCCCCCTCTCCCCCCCCCCCCCCTCTCCCCCCCCCCCCCCTCCCTTTCGCCTCCTCCCCCTCCCTCCTACTTCTACTCCTTCCACCCCCTCTCCCTCACCCTCCCCCTCCCCCTGCTCCATCTCCAATGCCTCCTCCTCTACTCTCCTTCTCCCCCTTTCTTTGTCCTCCTCCTCTTCTTGATTTTACTTCTACTTCCCCTGCATCCTCCTCCCTCTTACTTCGAAAACCAAACCAGAGGGTTCGATGGAAGAAAACATATGCAAGGAGGGAAAGCAGCTCATGAGGGGAAATCGACAGAGGGTTTTTGTGGATGGAAGAGAACATATGCAGGGAGGGTCTACAAATCGAGGGTTATGCCATGGAAGAAATTTTGCAAAAGGGTTAGGGAGAATGATTCTTTTAACTATTTAACTTGATCTGTGCATGGCTGTGCTGAGCAGGTAGATAGTTCTAACTTCATCAGAGCTTGCTGCGGCATGGTCTGCTTTGGAAACAGAAAATGCCATCAAGTATCTTACAGTATCGCATATCTGTAAATCAATGAATACATGAACTTAAAAGCAGAAGCCAACAATACATACCACTGATCGCCGTGAGAGGTCTCAACCACATCTAGCAGAGGTCCTCTCAAAGAACAACAGAGATCCGAGGACCTTCAAGGTTTTTGAAAGCATTTTCCCTCCAGTGCATTCCACCTTCCTCATCTATCATCACATATAGACTCCACTCAAGATCAAGATGAAGCAGACTCACGAGTACGACTGAGAATTAGCCAGACTCAGGACTCAACACAACACACAACATGAACAAACAGATGAGGAGGAAAATGTTCTGAAAGTATGCAGAGTTTGAGATATATATAGGTGATTCCCTTAAGGATACGCGGTGGCCCGGTTAGCAATAGGCGGTGGTCTGGGTAGCACTTCCTTCAACAGATAGGAATAGGCGGTGGGTGGGGTAGCAAAGGTGATTCCCTCAAGGATACACGGTGTGCCAGTTAGAAATAGGTGGTGGTCTGGGTAGCATTTCCTTCAATCGATAGGAATGAGCGGTGGGCTGGGTAGCAAATGAGATCTCCCTCTCTAAACCGACTGCTTTTCCTTAAACGAGTAGAGAAGCGCTTTTTCCTTAAATGGGTAGATAAGCGCTTTTTCCTCTCTGAACTGACTACTTTTCCCTTCAAGACTGCTTAGCGCTTTTTCCAAAGATAGAATAAGCTCTTTTTTCTCTCTTTTGCATCAGCCCTAACTCTGGAAATAACTGCTTTTCTCACCCTGAACTAAGAGACTTTGATTTTTTTTGCTTGAGCAAATAGACTTTGCTTTTTCATCCCCAAACTAATTGCTTTTTCCTCCCTGAATTAATATACTTTTTCCCCCCTGAATTAATAGTTGAACTTGATAGACAGATTAGAGAAATTGTGACCGTTTCTCTTCTCGAGAATGGAGAAAGACGAGATCAAATCCGAAATTGCCCGCTACCTGGAATTAAAGAACAAGCAAGATTGAAGCCTACTAACGCGGACGTGTTGCATCTGAACTTCTTTCCGGCGTGAAATGATGACAAGGTTTGTGCTCTGCTGCCTATTTTCAAGTCTTTCAATGGGAATTGTTTTAAAATCTTGGGATTTTCATTTAAGGTTGCAATTAATTAGTAAGAATCTCACCCAAGCGAGAAGAATATGGCAGCTAAAAATAATAGAATTATCATCTTTGTATATCCTAATGAAGCAGAGTTATCATTAAATGCCATACTTCCAATGCTTTTTTGTTTTGAGTGTCTCTCATGAGGAGAATTGCTATATGGTTGGTGGTCTAAAATGCAATGTGAAGTTTAATCCTTCTATCATCATTAAAGGCTTTGATTGACCTAATCATCAAAGTGGGTTTCATGTAGCGTAGATGGTCTTGATAAAGGAAAACTCTAAGTAACTAGATGTCCTTCATCTTCATAACTGTTACTAGGCTAGATAACCCTTTTTTTAAACCCAAAAATATCAGGAACCCTTGAGCTTTCATCTGTAAAGTTGGTTATGATACTATTTTCTGTTGACAACCTTTTCATACGCATAATTCTCATTATCAAACTGCTTTTGATTACGAGAGTGCTGAAAATGCTGGATTTAAGAATCATCATTTCCAAAGTTTCTATACCCTTGATTTGGAAATTCCTCTCGTGCTCATCTTCATCATCATCAGAGCCCCCAAACGGTGTTTGGAATGCTCACTTGAATTTCATGCACTGTTGGATATTGACCTGTTGATCTCGTGGTTCAACCTTATCCTCAAAAGGATCATTGGTTTCATACTCTTCTTGACTATGATTGTACTCATTGTGATAGTGTTGGTTGGATTGATTTACACGAGACTGATAATCTTCTGACCAATAAACTTGATCCTCTTATCATTCTTCTCCACTTTCAGAACATTGATCCTCTTAACATTCTTCTCGACTTTCAGAACATTGATCCTCTTAACATTGATTTACACGAGACTGATCATCTTCTGACCAAGAAACTTGATCCTCTTAACAAATCTCCTTGTACCTCTGAAATTAATACCTACAGTTGAGGCTTAAATATTCAAACAATAATCTTGGTTATAATCTTATTTGCAATTGCATAAGGATATTGGCCTAAAGATAACAAAATTCAAGGCTTTCTCCTTTTGGGATTTTTTTATAGAAAATTTGCATATAAGGATTCTAGTATAGCTCTTGATTTCTTGGATTTTCCAACTGCTTCTAGGAGGTCTTTTTGAATGATCTCCCATACCATCTGAAAAAATTCAATATAGAATCCATCAAGGCCAAGTGCTTTCCTTTTTATCATCAAGAAAACAATATGATGAAGCTCAAGCTCTTGAATGGGCTTAAGCAAGTTGTCATTGGCCTCCTTGGACACTATGGTTGGGTTAGGATTGAGAATTAGGTCTTTTCTACTTCAAATCTGTCTCCATGGCTTAAAGGAGTTTTTTGAAGTAATTTACTGCTTCCACACAGATTATTATGCCCTTCCATTTCATTAGATCTCTATTGCTTGCTGTCATTTTAGAGACATGTTTAATTGATCTTTGACTAAGGCAGGCTTTATAAAAGAATCTAAAGTTATGCCACCCTGCTTGAAGCCATTGAACTCTAGATATCTGACCCCAGAAAATCTCGGCTTTTTTAGTTCTCCTCCAGCTTGCCTATGAGTTGAGCTTCCTTAATTAGGAAAATAAGTGATATTATCTCAATTTCAAGATGTTTGTGGGGTTTGCATTCCCAGCTCGAAGGATTCCTTCTATTTAAAAGTATTCCCAAAGTCCATAAATGCGGGACTTACATCCCACATGCTTCACCAGCACTGATCCTGTGTGGAAATAATTTTTGTTCCCTGTAAACTAAGCTCAGAATTAATTACAAGGCCTCTGTCCTTCTTTGTTGTAACCTGCACACAAACAACCAGTTCTTGGCTTCTAGGCTTGAGTTTTTTTGTGTTTGATATATTCTATGTCACTCATATTCAATCCAATTGCAAAGTAAGGCTCATTCAACTGATACAAATATGAAGTATAACTGTATAAGATTAAATTGAGTTAATAGAGTGCACGCTAAGTCCTAATTGTGTAAGAATGGTGGTAGCTCAACAGTGCTAGGCTTGTACAACTGTGGAGGTATGCAAACACCACAAAAGAAAAGTATAATCCCTGTCATACAAACATGCTTTGGGCAATGTACATGCATGTATATTTATCCACCATCAGAGGACTGTCAGCACTATCCTTAATGGCCTCTTGATTGGAACATACAGTGGTGATTTAAATATTCTCTAGCTCTGAGTTGTGAAATACCAGCACTATCCAAAACAAAGTTTATTACACCCCTTTACTTCACAATACTCCAAAAGCAAGGCATATATATATATATATATATATATATATATATATATCTGTGCATGTGTGTGTCAAATTCAGCTCCACATAGGATTATAGTGCCTTTAAGCTCTACGTACAGGCTGTAGGTTTCACTACCATCAAAAGGAGAATGTTCAAGCATCCAAAGAATGCCAGTCCAACAACCATTATACTAAACAACTGCAGCATATTGTTGATTTTTCCTAAGCAACATCAAGAGCCATTCTCTTAGGAGAATGGGGACATCTGGTCAAGGATCAGGATGTGGAACCAGTTTAGCACCGGGGGAACTCAGACTTGAGTTGAGTAGCCATTTTATTGAATGGGGACATCTAGTCAAGGGCGAAGATGTGGAACCAATCCTGCACTGGGGAACTTAGCTTTGAGCTGAGTATCCATTCTGTTGAATGGGGACATCTGGGCAAGGACCAAGATGTGGAACCAGTCCAGCACTGGGGAACTTAGCCTAGAGCTGAGTGGCCATTCTTTGAATCGAGGAACCTGGTTAGTTACCAAGAAGATGAACCATTCTAGAACTGGGGGACTCGACCTAAGGCTGGGGGCCATTCTTCGAGAGAATGGAGGCGCTTGGTCAGTTACCTAGTATTTGACCTTGGGTCAAATTAGGCTAAGGCACTTGGTCAGTTGCTAGGGAATCACTATAAGCTAAGTCACCTGGTTCGAGTTTGTGTTCGAATTCGGTGACCTTGAAATTCGGCAAAAAATCGGCACTTAAAATTTTGGTGATAAAAATCGGCATTAAGTTCGAATTTTTAAAATATATGAAAATTAAAAATATATATGAAACTTTTCAATAAAATTCATTATGCTCATTAAACTATGAACATTAAACACATCAACAATGAACATGATAGTCATAGAATCATAGAAATAATGAGCACGACAACATTCAATGAAGTATGAAGTTTGAACATGATAGTCATTAAATCATATAAATAAAAATATGGCATCGGAAATGATTAAACATATATTTTGAAAACATTAGAGTCCACATCTTCATTGAAATTTAAAAACATGTTCATAAAGTGATAAAACATAATATAAAAGGTCATCAATATTTATCCTAGCAACTATTTAGCAAAATAGCATCCCAAAAAGAAACTAGAAGTCTAGCGACTAGACCAAGAACACAAGTTTTATTATTGTTGTTCTCGTGGCCTACATGTTACATCAAAAAGCTCTATATCATCAAGAGCACTCGGGGGAGTTAAACCACTAGAATCACGATCACCATTGGATTCATGACTCTCATTTTCAAAATCATCTTGATCTTGATGTGCATTTGAAATAGTGTCCATCCATGGAGTAGAAGAATTTGTCTCATCTTTAGCCACATTGCTTAAAGCCAATTGCAAGTTACTACGAACATAAACAAGATCTCCTAATTTTCTCGATAACAACCTATTTCTTCTCTTGGAATGAATATGACTAAAAGGACTCCAATTCCTTTCACAAGCTGCTGCACTTGATATCTGGCTCAAGATACGAATTGCAAACTTTTGCAATTCTGGGGCTCCTAATGCATAAAACTCCCACCACACTGCTGGAGCTACCAAAACCTTATCTCTCTTTGCTGATGTGGTTCCAAATAGGCCTTCTTGTAACCTATATGCTCTAATCTGAGATCTAATCAAAGTCGCAATAGATTCATTTGGATTCATCCTGTCAATAGCCTCATTAACTCCACTCATGACCTCCTCATCTTGATGTCTTTGTATCCCAAACAATGTAGGGTCCAAATAACATGCTGCCGCATGTAATGGGCTATGAATCATCTTCCATCTCTGATCAACCACCTCCCATATCTCTTTATAATCAGCTTCAACATTATCAAAAGCAATTGCAATATTTTCCTTGCAACGATCCATGGTCTCATAAATAAAACCCATAGAGGGCTTATCGCCATCAACCATGCGGAGCACCTCAACGATTGGATCACACATTTTTAGAACTTTTTGAGCATTTTCTCAAAAGTTATTGTTGCTTAGCAATACCTGTTCAACATGCTTTCCCCTTGACTCTTTTGAAAGGAGAGATCTCTCCCACTCAGCAGTACAAAATACACTTCTTATGCTTGTTTTTTCCTCAAAAAATCTTTTCAAAGTGATGTAAAAAGTGGCAAACCTTGTATCACAAGGCCTCAACAACTCTCTAGATGCATTTTTCCTGTACAAGCTCAAAGTGAGACGATGGTTAATGATGAAGTTTGCAATAGCTTTTGCTCTTCAAATTGTCTCATTTACCCATGGAAATTTGGCTAAATCATGCAGCAATAAATCCAAGCAATGAGTTGCACATGGTGTCCAATAAATAGTTCTATACTTCTCCATAATCAGCTTTCCTGCACCAACACAATTTGAAGCATTGTCGGTGACAACTTGGACCACATTTTTTTCCCCGACTTCTTGAATCGCTTCATCCAAAATGCTGAAAATGTATTATGATGTTTTCACCTCATTCATTGCATCAACAACCTTAAAAAAATATACCCCTTGAGGGCAATAAACAAGAACATTTATCAATGGTCGATGGCATGAATCGGACCAACCATCACTCAAAATCGTGCAACCTGTAAGCTCCCAAGATTTTCTAATGTCAGCCAACCTGTTTGACACTCTATCCTTTGTTTTTTTTAAGAGAGTGGTCCTTAAGGCTTCAGATCCAGGAGGAACATACCCCTTGCCAAAATTAGCAACCTTTTTAATTGCATTTTTAAAATATGGACTTCTTGCCACATTAAAAGGAATGGAACATGCATAAAACATTTCAGCAAGAGAATCATCAACTTTTTGTTTGTCTACAAGTTTCCAAAATGTATTTAATGTAGCTGTTCCACTTCCACCTATTGTATTTGTTGCTGGGGTGGAACTTGAGCCACCAAATTTTGAGATGTGAGAAGCAATTTCAAGTGAAGAAGACACATCAATCTCTCTTTGAATTCTTTGTCTTTTTGCTTCTTTTTTCCCTCTTTCTGCTTTTGATTTCTCATAATCTTGTTGCACTGCAACTTTCTATTCATTTGATATTCCTTTGCATGCTTCCACACCACCTCCACTGCCATTACTAACACCAAGAAGGTGGTACACTACCCGAGTTAAAGAACCACAAAACTTGTGCCCACATAGCATACAAGTAACATATAACCCTTCCCTCTTGACATATTTCCATGCCTCTGCAGAAGATTTATGGGGTGCCATTTGATGAAAGTTTCTGCAGAACGAGTGGCCATATATGTAATCAATGGATCATTTAATTTAAGTCTACAGACATCCGTGACAAAATAGCCTAAAAAATTACAGCCTTAAATTAAATGATCCAAACTTACAAACTTACTGTAAATTACAAACTTACAAACTAAGACAAATTACAAACTTACTGTAAATTTTAATTAATGGGTAAAAAATCAGTTTGAAAAATAATAGGTAAAAATCCAGTTTGAGAAATAATGGGTAAAAAAACATAGTTTGAAAAAATCAGTCTGAAAAATTAATCTGTAAAAATTACAGTCTAAAAAATAATTAATTGGTAAAAAAAATTGAAACCTGGAATTCAGATGTTGGAGCCTGGAGGTCGCCGGTCGAATGCTGAAGCCTGAATGTGCACTGTGCAGTGTCAGTTTGGACAGACTCACAGCCTTGACTCGTGACAATGGACTGGGAGTTATAACTTATGGCCCGTCATGGGCCTCAGCCTGTATGTAGAGATAATAGAATTCAAATGGATATTGTTAGATCCCTGTTGAGGTGTTTGTGGTAGAAGGCAACTGGCCTATATAACTGTTGTCTGTTAATGTAAGAAGGACATTATTCTGCTTGTATGAATATGAAGAAACATAGTTACTACTTACTAGGCCTATAAGGTAAGACTGTATTGGGTTGAATGAAGTCAGCTATTGAGCCTGTCTATTGACGCTGATATCAGTATTGTTGACTGAAACTGTTAGCAGTGGTACCTGCTTTTGATTGTAGTAGTTACAACTTACTGTTTGTTTATGCTGAAAGTAAGAGCCCAGTGCTTGAAGTATAGTTCTGTCGGGATGTAAGAGACTAGGATATTATTGGAAGTAATTAGAAGTCTTTGAATTGTGATTGTGCACTGCAGCAAATGCTACTTTCACGCCATTTCTTTCCTTATTTTGCTAGACATTCTAAGAGGCACTCTGTAGCTCCCTTGTTTCCAGTTGGTGTCAAATAGGACCAAGTTGTATCATAGCACTATCTCTGTGTGTGTTATGATGTGCACTCTGTATTTGCAAGCCTTCAGGTTGCTGGATTTATTTAGTACTTTAGTGGTGACTGCATCACAAATACCAAAGAGGTGCCCACTTTGGTTCCTCTTGCTCAATGCCCCAAAAGGCAGGTTATAATAGATTCAAGTTCAAAATACTTTCCTTTGGGGATTTGAGAAAGGTAACAGGGTTTCCAATGCCCGCGAGACTGCGATTGAGATCGAGAACGAGATGAGGATGTTCATAACTTCAGGCTCGTTATTACCCTTCAATGTTCACTGTTCACGCGGCAGATGAGGATGGAGATGGAGCTTGCCATGAGGCCCGTGACCCGTTGGAGGAGAAGTTCAACTCCATGCGCAGTAGCTACAGTCTTCATGTGTCGGATTCAACTTCATGTGTGTGCTACAGTCCACACACATTTCACAACTTCATGCGCTGATTCAAGTTTCAACTTCACGCTGGTTCAAACCTCACATTAGTAGCCACAGTTCCTTGCTCGGATGAGGAGTTCAGTGCCCAATGTAGTCCAATATGAATGTGAAATCGTGGTGTAGAATGTGAGCAAGAAGCATGCTTCAACTCTTCATGCGAAGTTCACCATTCACGCAGAGTTCACCGTTCACGCAGAGTTCACGCGCGGGGCATATGGGGGTGGCTCGGTGAGTAATGCGGTGGAGGTTAGGTTCGAAAATATTAGGGTTGGCGAACACCAAACCAAAGCCCACATTTTTTGCACTAAATTCGCCGAATATCTGGCGAATCTAATCGAATTCGAAATCGGCGAACCAAAAAAACGAAATCGATGTTTAGAATCGGCGAACATGATCGATTAAATTCGTGGAGGGCAAAAAATCGACGATTTTCGAACTTCAAGTCGAAAAATCACCGAACACGGTGACTTAGACTATAAGTCCTAGATCGGGTCTGAGCATGTCAGGCACTCCTATCCTCGATTTGTTGGCTTTGTGATCTTCTCCAAGGATTAGCTACCCTTGGTCAAGACACCTAGTACCCGATCTTGGTGGCACAAGGTGTGTGAGATAAAAGCATTAGTAATTCTCTCTATTTATGATGATATACTTTGAGTGGGGATGAAAGACCCCTATGACCACTTGTTTTGACCAAAGGGGACCTGAAGAAGGATAAAGGTAAAAGTAAAAAATACATAAGGACCCTTGGACCACTAAGGAGTCAAAGTGAAAATACAAAAAGACCTTTAGTACCACTTAAGGTAAAAGTAAAAAAGATAAAAGAATAAAATATTATTATTTTGTTCTTTTGAGTTTTGGTCCACATCCAGGTGATTCAAAGGCTATAAAAGAAGATCAACTCATTTCATTTTTACACACTTTCTCATCATCTTACAGCTACTCCTAGAAGAATTTTGTTGGTTCTTGAAGAGAGTGAAGTTCTTGTTTTTGATCTTTTGCCCTAGCATTGAGGTTTCTAGCTAGGGCATTCACTCTTGTTACAGACAAACCCTAAGCTAGGGTTTCATCCACGGTGAGCGCTTGCAACAACCTCATCTTATTCCTCACAAGTTAGGGCATCACCCTAACCCTCACAGCTACACTCATGGGTAGCTCTTCCACCTTCGGGCAACAACATCAGTTCACGGGCAGCCTCATCAGACAACCCGAATATCTTCACAGGTTGCCCTTCCTCCACTCCGAGCAGTCTTCGTTAAGCTGCTAACACTCTCGGGCAACCCTCCCACTCATGGGAAGCCCTTTCTCATCTACTGCCTCTCCACGGTAACCTCAGGTAGCACCAGCAGAAGCTCGGGCTGCTCCAATAGGAGCTCGGGTAGCTTCGTACACATCCGGGCAGACAGATACAGCTTCGGACAGGCGTTCGGGAAGCAGGTATAGGTTCGGGCAGTAGGTGCAGGTTTGGGCAGGCAGCAGCAGATCTGGGCAGCTCCAGGCAGCAAGAAAACTATCCCTGGCAGCAGATTTGGGATCTTAGGTAGTAGAGAGAAATTAGGGCAGGAATCCCTAATTTGGATCTTTCTGCAAAAATTACCTTTTCTGGATTTTTTGATCAGTGGTTCAAACCAATTAGGGTTTGATAATTATTGAAGAACATTCATCTTAGAATTATGAGATTGAAGAAATTCAAGTCATATCATTTAAGAGATGAATTACTAATGCTTTTGGGGTTTTTTTTTTAAAGGTTTCCCCGTGAAAAACTCTTGTGGTCAGTGTGTGATGTTTTGATGTGTTGATGTATCTACTGCACTTGTCTATTGTCATCTTAAAGCCTGCAATTTTTTTAAAAGAATACATGCTAATGCTAAAATTTAACATGGTATTAGAGCTTAGCATGTGAAGACCCCAGTATGAGGCAGATTACTCTTGTCTTCCTAGACCTTGGGACATTTTGCGGACTTAAATAACTAACTTGTGTATTAGAGACGACAACCAATCCTTTCAGACCGAAAGAGAAGCTTGAAGGTTCATGAAACTTCAACTCTTGGAAGGCTAGGCTCACAGCCATCCTAGAGGAAAATGACCTTGATGACTTGGTCTTCAATACCATAAAATAACCAATATCTAATGCTAGCAGGATTGCTTTCAAGAAGAAGCAAACAAAGGCTAGAAGGAACATCTATGACTCGGTTAAGGAACCTTTGATGCCCACCTTCACATCATTGGATACTTCCAAAGAATGCCTTGACACCTTGACGAACCTATATGAAAAGAAGGTTCCCAGTTAGAAGAGAGTTTTGAAGAAAAGACTTCGAACATTGAAGATGAACAGGGATGAAGAAGTTGGGCCTTTCTTCACAAAGATTGCATAGGTAAGAGACCAACTTACTGCTATTGGTATTACTGTGGATGATGATGACCTTGTATGTACTATATTCGACGGTCTCCCAAACTCTTGGGAAACCTTTCTGGCATTAGTAAATGAACGTGAAAATCAACCAAACTTTCATAGGCTTTGGCATGATTGCTTGGAAGAAGAAGGAAGAGTTCAAAGCAAGGTAACTGGAACTAAGGAAGGAAAGCTTGCTCTTACGGCTAAGACAAGGAAGTTCAAGAAGCACTTCCCTCAGAAAAAGAAGGGAAAGAAACCACAAGGTAAGTGTTGTCCGCCGATTGCACACCAGCAGCATAAATCTTCTCAAAGCTATCTCCTCACTTGAGAAAGTGGGAGAGGTGTGACCTTGGGGGCAAGCACAAAGCTAGGTACCATCACCTACTCCTAGCTCCTCCATTTAGGCTAACTCCTAACGAAGCCAAGGGGGGTAGTCCCTAACAAAGAGTTTTCTATGGCTCAATGTTTAAGTTAATTTTTAGATGTTTCGGATGTGGATGGGTGTTGTTTAGGAGTTATTGTGATTTAAGATGACTAATGCGATGAATTTAACACAAGACAAAGCAATCCATGTTGCTATCACCGGAATTGAAAGATAGACAAATACTTGAGAGCTTCACGAAATAGATAAAGCATTCACAGATATGATTTATAATCAAACATTCGATGGACAAATGGCCCAGATGATCAACAATGCTAAAAGATGGGACCAGTGCCTATGGATTCAACTTATCAAAGATGCTTTGAGTGTAAATATGTGAATCCCAAAAGATGCCAGTGAATGTTAGGTTTTACAAGTGCTCTTGGTAAGTTTTAAGAGTTTTTTGTTTGTGATCTTCACTTATGGTGGCTGGATATCCTAACCGGTAATACCTTCAGTGGCTCTGTTCGAAGACATGACGGACCTGTCTGGGGTCAAAGGTAAGTGTTCAATAACTTAACTACCAGTGCCCAGATAAGGTATCCCGGTGCCCACACTTGGAATTTGCCCACATGCCTCGGTATTTATTGAACAACGCCGGTGCGTTGGTTATGGGGAAAAGTTTTAGTTAAGTTCCTCTTGGGGGGTTTAGAGATCCAATGCCGTTTCTGGGTATTCCGATCGAAGATCGGTCAGAGCATACTCCGACAAGGAGGGAAGGGGGTTAATTAATTAAAGGGATGTGAGTTGCGAATTTTATTAAGTTAATTAATTAAAACTCTCCAACAGAGAGCGCTCTTGATCTCGTCTTATGACAGTGGTTCAAGAGACTTAGCTAATCTATATGCTTGATGCAAGGATATGCAGTGGGAATGCTCTCTGATAGAGAGTGCTCTTGACTTGGATTACGGCAAGTTCAAGAGACTTTCAGGATTAATTGATTAACTTATTAAACAATGAAAAGACAACTCTCTGATAGAGAGTACTCTTGATCTACAAAGTGAGATTCAAGAGATTTCTACGTTAAACAGTTGAATTACTTATGAAAGATACAAAAAATTAAAAGATGAAGTAATCAACCTAGTTAATGAAACAAAATGGGCTAATATAATAATTAGTATCTACTTTGCAAAAAAAATGAAACTACTGTAAGTACTCGAAATAAATCTAAGCTAAGAAAAAAAAACCCTCTTCCCCAAATGGGGAAGAAAAACCAAGTATGGGAGGCCCTATCCCACTTAGCCTTGTTTTATTAATGAAGTATAAATGCCTTTGGAACTTAATCCTTGTCAGGACTTTGAGAAGTATCTTAAGTAAAAATGAAAAACTCTTATGAGTTTGTACAAAGAAGAATGACTTCTTTTTTGGCTTTGGATCCTTGTCTTTGGATCTAGTTCTGCTTGCTCTTTCTTGTTTGGTTTTGCTTTTGGTTCACCTGTGGACAAGAGCTCTAAACAAGGACTAGTGAGAGTGTTAGGAAACCAAATTTAACCTATGATTTGAAAAGATTAAGTGGATGAGAAGACAAGTGCCTTATGAGATGAAACAGGAGATCAAAACAATGGAATGAGACCCAAAATCAAAACTTGGAAAGGATCAGGCAAGCTCACCGTTTTTTAATGTAAAATGCACAATTTTTGGTGAAACGACTTGGGATTTTTTGTGAATTTAAAATTAAAGATTTTTTAACATTTTAGGTTAATTTCCAGAATCTGGAAAATAGCAGAAAATTGCAAAAAATTAGTAAAAAAAATAGCAAGTACAAAATGACACGCTTTTCGAGAAAAAAGTCAAAAAATAATTAAAAAAAAATATTTTTGAAAAATTTTGGAAATTTTTTGATTTTTAATGAATTTCCAGAATTTAGAATTAACAGAAAAAGTAAAAAAAATCAGCCCAAAAAACAGCGAGCTTGAAATGGCACGCTTTTCGAGAAAAAGTCAAAAAATTAAAAAAAAAAACTAAAATTTTTGAAAATTTTTGATTTTTTAATGAATTTCCAAAATTTAGAATTAATGAAAAATACAGAAAACCAGCAAGCCCAAAAATGGAAAGTTTGTACGTTTTTCGAGAGAACTCATGCACGTTTTCCAAGGCAAAAAGAAAGATGGATTTAAAAAGGAAATGAAACTAGATCTTTAAAAATGGACCTTTAGAAAGATGGATCTAGCTTTGAAAAAGTAGATCTAAGGCTAGAAAGCCTAGATCTAACTTAGTAGAAGCCAAGCAAGCTTAAAATAAAGATTTAAATGACTTGATAACTTCTACAAAAGTGGAAAAGAGGTAAGATAGAACCTTGAAAATAGAGATCCACTTGTAGCAATCAAAGTAACCAGTAGATTTTTTTGAAGTTTGTTTGGAGAAGGCAAGAAAGATCTGGAACTGCTTGCAACCCTGCAAACAAAAATATTAATAATGGAACACTTGTATGGTGAAGGTATTAGATGTCGAAAGCTCCTGCTAGATGCAGTCCCTGAAGACACAAACACTCAATGCAGATTTGATTAGAAGCCTAAGTACTAGATTGTTAGTCTTCAATAAACATAATAATCAAATTGCAATACAAGGGTAGGGTGAAAGAGATATTACTTCACATAGGATGAAGACATAATGCCAAAAGCCCATCAAGTGACCTCCAAAGTCTCAATATTTTATTAACAAAAGAAGCTTACAAAATCCAACAGAGTTTCTATGCCAAACTCTCCTCCCCAATAGAGTTGAAAGAGCCTCTATTTAACAAATGAGAGAGTGCTAAAACCCTAAGACTAACCCTAACCAGCTTAGCCACCTAACAAAGAGCTCAGACCTAAACCGGAGAACTGGGAGTGAGAGGAGGCCTCCACCCAGGCAAGGGGCCCCCACTCCAAACCTATGCACTGAAAACAAGCCAAGGATGAGGCCACATGTGTGATGTAGGTAAGCTCATCTTTAGGTCTGGCTGGAGCCTCCGTTAGGTTTGAGAAGCCCACTGATGGTGCAAGCTTTAGTCTTCACCTCGATCAAATCACCCGACCAATGAGTGCTCTCCATCTCATCTTTAGTTTGAGATGACATGTCTGCTAACTGATAATAAATTAATTGCTCTCTTAATGATGACTGAAGCTGAGTTATGATAACTCCAATCATCATAAGTGATCCATGAGATGTCAATTAGCCTTTTATTTTACTGAATTTGGATTAATTTGGAGAGTTTTAGTTTTCTCCAAAATAATCATTTTTTTAATGAAAATCATTTTTTTACTCAAAACTGACTTTTTTGAGTAAAAATGCATTATGTGTCCAATTGCTGATCTGAAAGTTGGCTTTGACTGGCTGGTTGATCAAGAATGATTTTTGGCTTAAGGTTAGAGCCTTCAATCACTGAATTCTGAGTCTGAATCACGAACGATTTTTTCCATTTAATTTATGGAAAAATTAACTCAAAAAACTTAAGGAAAAGTAATTAAGAAATAAAAAATAATTTTTCACTGTTTGAAAATTTTTTTTTTGAATTTTTTTATGTGTCCAGACGACTTACGACATGACCATGATCTATCTAAATAATGTCTAGTAGGATTATAACACTCAGTTGGGCTCTAATAACCCCCCAAGGCCCAGAATTCAACATCGGGCATTCCAGCTTTGGAGGAAGTGGGAGAAAACCTCGTCAATTATAATTGGCTGAAAGCAGAGCATAATTGTCAGGGACAAAAAACTCCCTGGAATACCCTATTTGAGATTCTACGTCTCAGAAGACTGAACCACTAAAAAATATCCTACTAGCACATTTTATTACAAACCCCACGGGACATGGTCAAAATTATTCAAATAAAAAGTGACTAGCCAACATTGACTAGACAAGCAGACAGATCGACTGATACACTAGAATCAGACTTTGAACAAATCTGTCAACCGACGGCTCCTTAGGTAACCCAACTTATGGTACAAAAAGTTGGATAAAAGTAAGCACATTGATGTTTCAAAGGTGGAATGCTATAGTTGTTATAGGATTGGGCACTTTGCTAAGGATTAGAGGTAGCCCAAGAGGAAGTTTAAAAGAAGATTCCAAGCCTCTGCTGCAGAAGAAGAAGAAGAAGAATACCAAGGCTACCAAAGAAGATGAACCTAGAAAGGAATATTACCTGATTTTTGCTCTCTCTGGGTCCATCACTGACAGTGCTAACTCTTGGTTAGTAGATAGTGGTGTGTCCAGACATATGACAGGTAATCGTGGAGTACTCACCATCTATAGAAAGAAGAAGTTCACTACTCACGTGGAACTTGGAGATGAATCCACCTACAAGATTGAAGGAGTTGGCTCAACCTCACTTCAACTTGATTTAGGTACGATCTTGCATATTGATGATATCTTATATGTGTCTGGTTTGAAGAAAAATCTCCTCTATGTTGCTGGCTTAGAGGACAAGGGCTACATATCCCTCTTCATGGACAAGAAGGCCCTTTTATGGGCAAAGAATGAGAAAATAAGCTCAATTGTACAGAGAGGGGTTCGAGAGGGAGGTCTTTATAAGGCTTCCAAAAATTCCACTTATGCCTTGGTTCACCACATAGTCGATCCATGTGAGTTGTGGCATCGAATATTTGGACACCTCCACTATACAACTCTTCCAAGCCTACAAAAGATGGTGACAGGTATGCCACAGGTTTCTCCCAAACATGATGGAATTTGCAAAGGATGTGCTCTATGTAAGAACACTAAGAAATCCTTCTCTAGAAGCAATAATAGATTTAAAGGAATATTGGATTTAATTCACTCTGACATTTGTGGGCCCATGTTTTCACCGTAGGTGCTTGTATTATGTCTTGTTCATAGATGATCATTCTCGGAAGTCATGGATTTACTTCCTCAAAGCTAAAAGTGAAACGTTTGACAGGTTCAAAGAGTTCAAGGCTTTGATTGAAAATCAGTCAGGAAGATACATCCGTATCCTAAGATCAGATAATAGAGGTGAGTATGAGTCTAGTGAGTTTGATGATTTTTGTCGAGAAGCAGGAATCAAGAAAGAGCTGATTGTGCCTTACAATCCTCAACAAAATAAGGTTGCAGAAAGGAAGAACAGAACGATCTGTGAAGCTGCTAAAGCCATGCTAACTGATCTTGAGCTTCCTTTATCTTTGTGGGCTGAAGCTGCATGTACTGTTGTGTACATCCAAAACAAAAGCCCTCATGCTATCTTGGGGGAAAAGACTCCAAAAGAAGTCTTCATTGTAAATTTTCCTTTAAAATTCAAACTAGGGCTAACAGTGCATGCAAGATCTCTACTGATAACCACACATGAATATCTTTTATAGTATGCAGTAGAATATAAAACTAAGAAATAAATCACAACATCACATCACAATATTGACACTATTATTTTGGGTATGGAAAGCCTCGAAAAAACCCAAGATAGGAAAACATGTGCAGCAATTAGATATAGATTTTATTATGAGAAAATATGGAACTTTTACAATCATTGCAAATTCACTCAAACCTGGCAAATACAGTACCCGGCAGAATCACTGCCCAAATCCCAACTAAACCTCAACACCCTTTTGTGTGAGTGTACGACCTAGCTGTACGAAGCTCGGTGATAATGCTGCTCACTCCTCCGTCTTCTCAGCTAAATCCTATGTCTGACTTTCTCTCCCTGTGTGTATCCTGTCTCTAATGGAATACAAGTGCGTACCTCTTGTTTCTGTCAGAATACAAGTGTGTGTCCTCTCCACCAGGGTTGGAATTTCAAATGACGGACACCCATCAAAATTGCCAGTAACAAACAAACTCTGAAAAGTTTTCTATATTCTAAGCCAGATTTTGACGGTCTCGGTAAAATCTTAGCTGTATTTGACGGGTAAATTGACCCATGACAGGAATTTACCTGTCAAATTCCATCCCTGCTCTCCACCAATTGATCTCTTTTATAACTTTAGGTAAAGCAAAAACCCTAATTTCACTTTCACTTTAACTAGTGGTAAAGCAAAAGCCCTAATTTCACTTTCACTTTAACTAGTGGTAAAGAAAAAGCCCTAATTTCACTTTCACTTTAACTAGTGTTTCACTAAAATTAATTAGATCACTTTAATTTATTATCCAAAGTAAACTTAGAAAAAGTAAATTAAATACAATTGGTTTCCTAATTTAAGTCTTCTGCATGCAAGAACACATGCATGCAGGAAGACCTTCCTTGTTGCTGCTAGTTTAACATTCACCAGCGAGAAACCTGCAGTTGACCACATGAGGATCTTTGGCACTCCGGTATATATCCATGTGCTGAAAGAAAAGAGGGCTAAGCTAGAGCCATTAGGAAAGAAAGGCATTTTTGTCGGTTATAGTGACAGCTCGAAGGCCTACCGCATCTATGTCCTTGGACAGAGGTACATTGAAGTCAGTAGAGAAGTGATTTTCCATGAGGAAGCTGTGTTTCGTCAAACACAAGAGCTTTCAAAGGAAGATGAAGGACCTCCTTCTGAGATTCCAGATTCAGAAGTTCAAAGGGAGGAAGAGGAATTTGAGATTCAAATTTTGGATGTACCTAAGGAACCTGAAAGTTCACCAGAAGAACTACTTGAAGTTCCTCCTTCCAAAAGGAAACTTGCCTGGTATCGAAAAACGATGCAAGAGGATGAGAAGCATAAAGATCCTCCTAGGACTTTTAGTGAAAGCATAAGGCCACAGAAGTACTCAGGTCTTATGAGCCAACTCATCAGTGCCGAACCTTCCACTTACAAAAAAGCAACAAGTCAACAGGTATGGATTGATGCCATGATTGAAGAGTACAACTCAATTATGAAAAATGATGTGTGGGAAGTTGACCCCAGACCGATAGGAAAGTCAGTGGTAACATCTGGATGGCTCTACAAAATCAAGCATGTTGCTGATGGCACTAGTGAGAAATACAAAGCCAGATTTGTAGCTTGTGGTTTTACTCAAAAAGAGGGCATAGACTATGATGAGACTTTTGCTCCTGACGCCAGGTATACTACTATCAGAACCATCATTTCTCTTGCTGCAGTATTCAGATGGAAGTTACATCAGATGGATGTAAAAACATCCTTCCTCAATGGAAATATTGATGAGGAAGTCTACATTGAATAACCTGAAGGCTTTGTGACTCATGGGGATAAGTCCCATGTGTGTAAACTGAAGAAAGCTTTGTACGGACTCAAACAGGCTTCGAGAGTCTGGTATGCAAGGATGGATGGATTCCTTCACAGCTTGGGGTTTTTCAAAAGTACTGCTGACTCTAATATGTACTTTAAGGTTCATAATCATATCTTGATCCTTGTCCTATATGTAGATGACTTGTTCCTTACAGGTGAGTTGCCTGATAGCACAGTGTAAGAGGGAGATCACCTCTGAATTTGAAATGAAGGATCATGGTTTGATGCATTATTTTCTTGGCCTAGAGTTCTGGCAAAATCTAGGTGAGATCTTCTTGACACAAGGGAAGTATGCAGTGGACATATTGCAAAGATTTGGGATGCAGGACTGCAAGTCCATGAGTGTGCCCATGACTACCAACTTGAAAAGGTTGCGAGACTCAACCACCAGTTCACAAGATGTGGACTCTACTCTGTATCGACAGCTCATTGGATCATTGATGTATCTTGTACACACGTGACCAGATATCTGTTACATAACAAATGCTCTGAGTCAGTTCATGTCCGATCCGAAGCACATACACTGGGTAGCTGCCAAACATGTACTCAGATATGTGCAAGCTACTATCACTAATGGGCTCAGGTATACTTCCAGCAGTGGAATATTGTTAGCCCAATATGTTGACTCAGATTGGGCCGGCAGTGTAGTATATCAAAAAAGTACTTCAGGTTACTGCTTCATTATGGTATCTGCAATGATCTCTTGGTCCAGCAAGAAACAGGGTTCCATAGCACATAGTACAACTGAAGCTAAGTATATTGCTGCAAGTGATGCCTGCAAGATTGTAGATTGCAGATATCTTGACCAAGCTACAAATGTACAGATTGCAGATATCCTGACCAAGCCTTTGACTAAAACAAAGTTCGTGTACTTTCGTGACAAGCTTGGCATGGTAGAGAATACCTCTCTCACTGAGAGGGAGTGTTTATTTTTCCTAAGCAACATCTAGAGCCATTCTCTTAGGAGAATGGGGACATCTGGTTAAAGACCAGGATGTGGAACCAGTCCAACACTGGGGGAACTCAGCCTTGAGCTGAGTAGCCATTCTGTTGAATGGGGACATCTGGTTAAGGACCAGGATGTGGAACTGGACCAAAACTGGGGGAACTCAGCCTTGAGATGAGTAGCCATTCTGTTGAATGGGGAAATTTAGTCAAGGACCAGGATGTGGGACGAGTCTAGGACTGGGGGAATAAGACTAGAGCTGAGTGGCCATTCTTTAAATGGAGGCACCTGGTCAGTTACTAGGAAGACGAACCAATCTAGAACTAGGGGAGTCAACCTAGGGCTAAGGGCCATTCTTGGAGAGAATGGAGGTGCTTGGTCAATTACCAAGTATTTGACCTTGGGTCAAATTATGCAGCCTATGCTTGAGGCACCTGGTCAATTACTAGGACATCACTATAAGTCCTAGACCGGGTCTAGCCATGTGAGGCACTCCTACCCCTTGATCTATGGGCTTTGTGATCTTTTCCAAGGATTAGCTACCCTTGGTCAAGACACCTAGTACCCGATCTTGGTGGTACAAGGCGTGTGAAACAAAAGCATTAGTAATTCTCTCTATTTATGATGATGTACTTTGAGTGGGGATGAAGGAACCCTATGACCACTTGTTTTGACCACACAACACTTGAAGAAGGCTAAAGGTAAAAGTAAAAATACATAAGGACCCTTTGACCACTAAGGAGTCAAAGTGAATATACAAAAAGACCTTTAGTACCACTAAAGGTAAAAGTAAAAAAGATAAAAGAATAAAATATTATTATTTTGTTCTTTTGAGTTTTGGTCCACATCCAGGTGATTCAAAGGCTATAAAAGAAGATCAACTCATTTCATTTTTACACACTTGCTCATCATCTTACAGCTGCTCCTAGAAGACTTTCGCTGGTTCTTGAAGAGAGTGAAGTTCTTGTTACAGAGAAACCCTAAGCTAGGGTTTCATCGATGTTGAGAACTTGCAGCAGCCTCATGTTCTTCCTCACAGGCTAGGGCATCACCCTAACAGTCACGGCTACACTCACGGGAAACTCTTCCACCTTCGAGCAGCAACATCAGTTCACATGCAGCTTCATTAGATAGCACGAATATCTTCACGGGATGACGTTCCTCCTCTCCGGGCAGTCTTCGTTTAGTTGCTAACACTCTTGGGAAACCCTCCCACTCACAGGCAGCCCTTTCTCATCTTGTGCCTCTCCACGGTAACCTCGGGCAGCACTAGCAGGAGCTCGAGTAGCTCCAATAGGAGCTCGAGCAACTCCGTACACATCTGAGCAGACATGTACAATTTTGGACAGGAATCCCCCTAACACTCACAGCTACACTCACGGGCAGCAACATCAGTTCACAAGTAGCTTCCTTAGCTAGCCCGAATATCTTAACGGGTTGCCCTTCCTCCTCACTGGGTAGTCTTCATTTAGCTGCTAACACTCTCGGGTAGCCCTCCCACTCACAGGCAGCCCTTTCTCGTCTAGTGCCTCTCCACGGTAACCTCGGGCAACACTAGCAGGAGCTCGGGCAGCTCCAACAGGAGCTCAGGCAGCTCCAACAGAAGCTTGAGCAACTCCGTACACATTTGAGCAGACAGGTACAGGTCCGGACAGGCATCCGGGCAGTAGGTGCAGTTTGGGCAGGAAGCAGTAGATCCGGGCAGCAAGAGAACTATCCCAGGTGGTAGATCTGGAATTTCGGGGAGTAGAAAGAAATTAGGGCAGGAAGCCGTAATTTGGATTTTTCTGTAAAAGTTATCTTTTGTGGATTTTTTGATCATTGGTTGAAACCAATTAGGGTTTGAGAATTATTGAAGAACATTCATCTCAGAATTCTAAGATTGAAGAAACTCAAGTCATCTCATTTAAGAGATGAATTAGTAGTGCTTTTGGGGTTTTTTTCCTTTAATGGTTTCCCTGTGAAAAACTCTTGTGTTCAGTGTGTATGATGTTTTGATGTGTTGATGTATCTACTGCACTTTTCTATTGTTATCTTACAGTCTGCAAAATTTTTAAAAGAATACATGCTAATGCTAAAATTTAACACATATGTACTTAAATTCTTTGCCTACTTATGTCTCCATGTGGATTTGCTTTCAATGGTTTAATTTATGTAATGTGATGCTAGAAGCAATTTTCATTACATCGGACTGAAATCCTCTTATGATTTCACCAATTGGTGAGTATAATGCTGAAAGGCATGGCAAGTGATGGGTTGTTTTACAACATTCACCTAACATCTCTTTTTATTACCATTATTTGACTCCCCTTTAAATTAATCTAATTTTATCATACACAATCCTTGTCACTCTTTTCATATAAGCCAATTTTTATATGGGATAACGAAACATAAGCCAAACCATTAATTAGTGGGGTGCATGCCTTTTAATTTCTTTAAAGGAAACAAGAGTTTCGCCATCTGCAACTTCAAAGGATATGTTAATTGCTCACTGTAGAGTTCAATCTACACCTAAGGGAAGGAGGTATGGTATTCAAGGCTATGTATGGTCCAACAGTGATGCATTCAGCTTGTTTGGGGTGTGTATGGCCTCAGGAAACAATGAATTGCTGAGTACAGACTCACAAACCTATTGGAGGGCGTGTAGGGCTTCAATGCCCATGCATTTGTTGAATACTTCCTGTCTGGATACCACCGGCCTCAATAATCACAGAACTGCTCTTCTTTAGGGGTGGAAATAGAAGTTTGGATTTTGAGTCTGCGAGTACTTGTTTTAGCTTTGCTGGCGATTTAGGGCTTTCCGCTAGTTTTTGTGGAATCTCTTACATCAAAGAAGGAGATTGCTTTCTATCTGTACCATTCTGATCCTAATCTAAAACCTCAAATTGATTCTTTTGAATAACGCCAGTGGTTTTCGTACCTTTTTGGGTCTGTTAGGCATTTGAGGATCTGATCTTCTCTCTTCCCCTTTCTGTGATTTGAAGCCCTTGTCTTCTTCTCGGTTCTTTTGCAGTCTGTGAGGGCATTTTTTCTCAATATGATTGTAGCTATGACAATTCCTGAGCCAAATTATACTTCCACTTATCACACTCTATTTGGATGGACCTTATGAATGGACATGGTTTCTCATGTTTGTAGATTTCTTCACTTATTTTAACTCTTTCAATTCCATTCTTTTAATTTTATTTCCTCCATGTGTACTTATTGCAGTGAGATGAAAAGACAAATACTATATTGCACATTCTCTTTGTAGGTTTCTTCTGTAGTGCACATAATCCACATGAGAATGTAACCCCCACAATCCATCCCATGTGGGCTTGCATTTTTGTGTTGATGCTCTCACACTATTTTATCTTTTTGTGCATATAAATCCTTAGAAGTGAGAAAAGTAGAGTGCCAAAAGAGGCATGGATGTCCTCTATAAAAGCCTGTCCATTGCCACTTGTAACTACAACATTTCTAGCCTTGCATGAAGTCCATACTGTGCAAGTTTTTCATTCTCAATTTCAAGTAAGTCCATTTTATTGTTTGTGTATTCTGAGTTTCTCTGGACATTGCATTTTAAAGGCAGAATCTTGTGCAGGTGTTCCTACAAAGAAGAAAGAAAAGTATTCTTGTCACGAAGATGTTATTCTTCATGCTCTTGAGATTGAGAAATTGCAGCTAGATGAAAAACACAGTCTTGTCTTGAAAGAGTCCACATGGATGAAAAGAAACATGCCACTGTTGTGATGCAGCCACAAAATTATGTTGTTGATTTTGACAAAGATAAGAGCCAGCATGACTCTTGTAATTATGGTGACATTTTAGATCCTGAATTGCATCTGGATGCTGAGAAGTTAAGCCTATCAGGTCAACAGACACTTCTTGAGTTTGATGACATACAACTGTCACTTCAGAAGGTCAAACATGGAAATGAGATGAATTGGGAAGACGATGGAACTGAAGGCACACTTAGGATGAGAGGTCTGCAGGACTTTGGGTTGAGAAATGTGCCCACACCATAGAAGCCCAATCTAGCTACAGTTTATGAAGTTGTTGGAAAAATAATCCCTTCAGAGAGCTGTGCATGTAATTCCTCTTCCATTACTAGTTGCATGGGAAATGGAAGCCTTTTGAACAACAGTAGAGGGTATTCTTTAAGCCTTGAAAAGAAAAGATCCCATGTGGGGCATGCTGAGGAGTCCTCTATCAAAAGGCGCGATTGTCATTGGCTCCTTACACAGGTTTTACAGAGTAGTGTGAAATTACCAGTGCTTGTTTTCTTGATTTTGGTTGTATCACAGTTGACTCAGCTCAGCAAGGGTTGAAGGAAAGAGGAGTTGGTACTTTGCAACTAAAGCAAGTTAAAAAATCAAGTTTTTCTACATTGCCTGATAATAATTCAGATTACATGGGAATTTTTTCATATAGAGAGCTCATTACAAGCTTCTCAAGATGAATTTGAAATCAGAGAGAAACTGATTCAACCTGTTTCTTTGATCAATGATAATGCATGTTCTGATTTGCTAGAGCAACCAAGTTCCAACTATGGTGAAAAAAGTGGTCTACATTCTGTATATGTATTATGGAGTAGGTGAAATTGCACTTACAGGTCAACTTAGTTCCTTTCTTCGTGGACCTATTTAAACTTATTCATCTTTTGATTTTATGTACTGATGCAAGTTTTGGCACATTCATAGTTTTTATCATGCCGGATATTAGATAATATTTCTTTGCGTTTCTGCCCCCTTAATAAAAATTGTCCTCTTTATGTCTTTTTGCTATTCTGATAACATCATTAAACAGTTCATTGGTTCTTTCTCTGTGCTTGACTCTGTGGAGGATACTTCCTCCTCCTCCGCTCCTTCCTCGACATCCTATCTTACTGACTTCTTGAAACTCTCGTACACTCTCCTCTTTCGTCGTATTGGATGTTATACTTAGTCCATGTTTTCTTTGATCATGTATATATATAACTTCATGCTCAACTTAGTTCCATTTTTCGTGGACCTATTTAAAGTTATTCATCTTTTGATTTTATGTACCGATGCAAGTTTTGGCACATTCATAGTTTTTATCATGCCGGATATTAGATAATATTTCTTTGCGTTTCTGCCCCCTTAATAAAAATCGTCTTCTTTATTTCTTTTTGCTATTATGATGGCATCATTAAACAGTTCATTGGTTCTTTCTTTGTGCTTGACTTTGTGGACTTCCTCCTCCTCCGCTCCTTCCTCGACATCCTATCTTACTGACTTCTTGAAACTCTCTTACACTCTCCTCTTTCGTCGTATTGGATGTTATACTTAGTTCATGTTTTCTTTGATCATGTATATATAACTTCATGCTCAACTGAGTTCCTTTCTTCGTGGACCTATTTAAACTTATTCATCTTTTGATTTTATGTACTGATGCAAGTTTTGGCACATTCATAGTTTTTATCATGCCGGATATTAGATAATATTTCTCTACGTTTTTGCCCCCTTAATAAAAATCATCCTGTTTATTTCTTTTAGCTATTCTGATGACATCATTAAAACAGTTCATTGGTTCTTTCTCTGTGCTTGACTTTGTGGAGGATACTTCCTCCTCCTCCACTCCTTCCTCGACATCCTATCTTACTGACTTCTTGAAACTCTCTTACACTCTCCTCTTTCGACGTATTGGATGTTATACTTAGTTCATGTTTTTTTTTATCATGTATATATAACTTCATGCTCTTGGGATAGATTATGGTACCCCTACTGATTGTTAAGACCGATTCTACCTTTTAGTCCCATTAAACTTGCTTTTGGTAATTTGTTGGACATTAATAAAGTTATTCTCATATTAGTTTCCCTGAACTATGTTTGTGACTTTGAAACATATCTAATATGGATGACAGTTCATTTTGAATATCCCTCTTCATTGTACAGACCCATGTAGGGATGACAGTTCATTTTGAATATCCCTCTTCATTGTACAGACCCATGTAGGGATTTGGGGGTTCTCTGGACATGCTTGGTCAGTAGTTGGACATTAATAAAGTTATATAATCCCATATTAGCTTCCCTGAACTATGTTTGTGACTGTGAAACATATCTAACATGGATGGGAGTTCATTTGGAATAGCCCTCTTTATTGTATAGACCCATGTAGGTATTTGGGGGTTTTCTGGACATGCTTAGAATTAGGATATATTCTATAACAAACCTGGCAAGGAAAATAGAGTATAAGCTTGTTGAAGTTGAAGAAAATACGTGGATTTTGGAGTAAACTTATAGCTCCAACTTAGTATCAATGTATATTTTATATTATGTGAGCGTTATGTTAGTAGGCATTAATGTTATTGCTTAATGGATGTGTGATCAATGTAAAAGTTAGATCTTAAAGTTAAGTGGTTAGGTGGCTAAACTGCCATAATAATTGAATTTGTTACATAATAATGTAACAAGGGATGCTTAACTTGAGAGATTAGTAATATATGTAATTTGGGTAGCCTACCTTGTGCTCTGGTCATGTACTTTATGCAGCATTAATATATGTGTCCTTCGCTGTTTTCTTTGCATTTTTTTTATTTGCGTTATTTTTTTATGCACCCATATAAAATCCTATATGGTATCAAAGCTTTAGGAGTTTGTGAATCCTAAGTATTTTTTGAATTAGAACTTTGAATAAAAAAGGCATCGTGATTATGTAAAGTAAAAAGATGTTGAAGGCCAGCACAGAAGAAGAACGCCACTTTGTGAGTTGTTCATTTGTCTAAGCTTGTGACACATTGTATTTTCCACCTCATGAAAGATCCTTGAAGCAATAAGGGGGGCCTATGCCAAATTTGGCAAGAGTGATATCATGTCTAAGGGCCCTACTTTAGGTGCCACTTGCAGTGGCATGATAGAGGGTGTGTTGGGAAAACTTGGCTAAAGGGTACACAATGAGTCCATATATTTGCTAGTCTTGGTGATCGACTCATAGTAATTCATGAGACACTTAGGACCATGCACTAGTTTGGCGTGGAATACGAGAACAAAGTAGTAAACCTAGAGTTTTTTGTACAGATCTATGGGGCTAGAAGACAAGAGAGCTAACAAACCTTTATTGCAGAGTCAAAGGGAAATCATGGAGAATGCTCAACCTTAGTTTTTATTTTACTACATTTTGGTGGAAATAAGTAGTCCCAGAAGTTGCAAACAACAGCGTCAGTCCTTGCGGTAGTTACAACTTATAGTTGTGACTCACACAACAATCGCAACACCAGTTTTAGCCTCGGCCACAGCCACAGCTGCAACTGAAGCAGGTCTCATCAACAATATAGTCCCAAACATTTAGGATTCCGGATTTTTCCATTGAACTTAGGTCATAACAAGAATCAACTGTGATGGATTTGTGGTTATAATTTCCTTCTTTCAAATCAAACAAGAATTAGTTGTGTCTGCATGGCTGGAGTAGGAGACAAGCACTTGTCAAAATTTTGATGGATGCTTAAAAATGGTGTGCTTGTACCTATCGATTTTGAATACAACTTTATTCTTCTGCCAGTTCCCGAATGCCATTCAAGCTTACTCCCCAGTTCACAACTTTACTTTTGCCTTTGGATTCTATTGCACTACTGTGTAATGACATGGGTCACACATTATCTGCATCACATTTAAACTATGAAATCATTTCTGTTGTGTTGGATGCCATCATAATGAAGTTATGAACCATTGGTTGACTGGAAAAATGAGGCTCTACTTTTGAATTGGTCACCTTCCAACTTAGTGATGTTGTCCAGAGTGACTTATATTTTAGTTTCAGTAACTATTAGCTTTAAAAGTTAAAGAGTGGGTGACACATTTTAGGATCACACCCATTAGACCTCACATGGAGAAGTTAAAAAAATGGGTTTTTTATAGCTTTCAACCCAATTAACAAGTTTTTCAGCGTTTAAACATATATGCAAAACATGGCCATGTACCTCTTTTTCCCGCACCCTGGTGCAGGGGCATCATTTGATTTCAGTGTTTTATTAATTTCTAGAAAGATAGTTTAGTTGAGTTTGTTTTGAATAGGAATTAGTTCCTTAATAATAGTGATAAGTGTGTATTAATAATGGCTTTTGTTGTCAAATATGCTCTCAAATCCTTGAAGAGCTAAATTAAGTTTTTTTATCTAAATTACGACCAAGGATCTTGGAGTTTGTTGACAGATCCTAACTGTATGGATCTGGATGGGATTGTATAGTTTTAAAGAAAATGTAATTCAGTAATCGAGGGTTGTTGGAATGAAAGAAACAGAGCATACATTTTCTGCAGTTGGAAATAAATTATGCTTTGTTCCGGATGACAAACTTTATACAGTAATAATCTTCTGTGTGTATGTTTATGACTTTTAAGTCGAATTTTAATTGAAAACCCGATGGATTGATCATTGCACTGATCAATCAACGTCTGTGTGTATGTATTTGTAATAGGAATTATAAATCCAAGATCTGTGGTTTTATCGAGGATCGAGGACCATATGTCTGTGTGAAGAGCAATATAAAGAGTCGAACCATCCATTCAAACAGATCGTTCATCTCCTGTTCATTTCACATGCATCCAATGGCTGACCGAAACCAACACTTTTTTTGATGCGAAATAGTTTAAAATCCACCTTTGAAAGTTTTCACATTCGCTGCTAATTGATTTGGATGGCCACGATTCACTCATCGCAGGAAGGTGGTATTGAAAGTTGAAACTCACACATGGGGGTCGAGAAATGGTTTTGCACAACTTTCTATAAAGACTGGAAACCGCCGTAGTTTGGAGTCTTATTTAGCCGAACGTTTGCCAACGGAGTGGGCTATTCTCTTGACGATTTGCACTGTTGAAACCCATGTCCCCCTCACAGCATTTGCCTCCCATCGCTTGAGTCTCAGAATTTGCGGGGCCCATCAAGAGCCATCTGCGCTCCGCTGCCTTAGGCTGACAGGGCCGTCAGCACGTAACCTCGCAGTTAATACATGGGCGAGTTGGTCCCCATGTCCCACCCTCCACTCCCTCCCTTGCTCAGCTTGGAAAAGTTCTCCTTTTGTTAGCAAATGCTCTGCACATTGTAGACTCTGCCTCCATCCCCCTCCGTGAGTCCTTCGAAGACTTTTGCCTTGCGCGCTAAGAGCATACAGTAATTTTTCCTTGCAACATTGTTTTGTTTTGGTGGCAGGTTCATCACTTTGTCATGAATTTCATTTACTATGTTCTGCATTCGAATTTACTGTAACTTCAAAGTATCTGCAACATTACAGCATCCATTGTATATACAGTATATAGTAATATACAATAACTTACAGTAACTTGGGTGTAGATTTGGGATGTGCCTCACTCTAAAGCCGTTCGGACTATATGGGAGGTCACCCTACCAGAGTAGGGACATTAGCCTGGAATTCTCACATATTGTCATCTGGTAGTAAGGATAGAAACATTATTCAGCATGACATCCAAGCTCAAGATGACTGTCAATAAATTTTCCAGCCACAAGTCAGAGGTAAACCTCTTGGTTTTTCTCTTGCTTGTATGTTGATTAATGTGTGATTCCATCACAACAAATCTCTGTTTTTCTTCTCTTTTGATTGGCATCATGTGTTTGTATGCATTCTTAAATATTATCTTTATTTTTAGTAGAATATTATTAGACTTTTCTTCTCTTTTGATTGGCATCATGTGTTTGTATGCATTCTTAAATATTATCTTTATTTTTAGTAGAATATTATTGTCTAATGTTATAACAATATTGCATTGGTGGGTTTAGGTTTGTGGTCTGAAGTGGTCTTATGACAATCGGGAACTTGCATCTGGTGGCAATGATAACCAGGTATAGCAAGCACGATGCTCTTCTTATAATTAAGATCCACAGTTTGCATTCACCTAGACATAATGAAGATATATAAGCTGAAGCATTGTTGTCCAGCTTTTTGTATGTTGAAATATAATGAGCACACAGTTGCTATAAAGGCCATTGCCTAAGCTGAAGCATTGTTGTCCAGCTTTTTGTATGTTGAAATATAATGAGCACACAGTTGCTATAAAGGCCATTGCCTGGTCTCCCCATCAGGATGGTCTTCATCCTTTTTGCTGATATCCAAAGTTTTAAATTTGCTTGCACAGTATTGTAACTGGTGCAGGTGATGAAACATTGCATTTTTTTAGTGTTTTTCCATCTTCTAAGGCACAGGCACAGATGATTAAATGCCTTCTAATTTTTTGAGGTTGGTTTCTACTTCAGTTTTCAAATAGTTGGGGACATTTTAGCAGAGTTACATTAGAGAAAACATGTTGATTATGGGATAAAAGTGAAAGATTCTTTATCATCACGGCAGAACACCATCCACCATCCGCCACATGGGAGTTTGGTCTTCATGTCGAACTCATATTATATAACATTGGAACTTCCTATTCTTAGGAAGATGTGAGGTGGTATTGAGCATCCAAATGGAAATTTGGTGGTTATTCCCAGGCAAGGTGACTATATTAAGTTGCAGCCGAATAAGAGTCTGGCATACGCAGAAGTTGTCAATAGGTTATGTGACCTGCTGTTGCTTTTAAGCGGTACTTTTTTAGTGACAACCAGTTGAGGCAATGGAACAAATTACATGTATGAGATCTGCGTCTCAATTATCTTTTGATATTCTAGATGAATATAATGTGTTGGCTGTGGTAATTATGACTGGATTAAACCGATGTGTAGGCTGTGCATGTGCTTCCCCTTGCTTGGCTGGACATATGTATTGGTAAAAATCTAGGTCATGTTAGAAAATAGGTAGACGTAGTCAATCCATTCTTGTTGGGTATGACTTATTCAAATGTTTGAAAGTGTTATGTATCTTTGTTAGGTTCAATGTATTAATTTATTTTTAATTTTCTCTAACACTATATTTTCTGGTATGACTACACTACATTGTGTGTTAACCCTTGCAAACGCTATCACATTTGCAGTCCAAACAATATCCTCTGTCCATGAGGCTGTACTTTTTACTCAAACATACTTGTAGAACATACTTCCAAGAGACAATATCCTCTGTCCATGAGGCTGTCTACTTGTACTCAAACATACTTGTAGAACATACTTCCAAGAGACAATATCCTCTGTCCATGAGGCTGTCTACTTGTACAACATACTTGTAGAACATACTTCCAAGAGAAATACTCAGCAGATATCAATTGGGATCTTTCCCTTCAAGTTTATGAGTTTCTCAACCAATTATTTTGTTTCATGTATTATTGGTAATTTTGTATTATAAACTGCTTTAAATGTAAATTTCTGTATTTCCTCTAGTGCTAATCTTAGGGTTTGGAATTTTTTTATTTCTAACTATGAAGTGATATGTAAATTTTTTTTAATCTTGTCAACACTAAACAAGTTCCTGCTGTATTTCCTCTAGTGCTAATCTTAGGGTTTGGAATTTTTTATTTTCTAACTATGAAGTGATATGCAAATTTTTTTATCTTGTCAACACTAAACAAGTTCCTGTGTAAAGCAGCCAGGTATACGACTACTCATCCATGAAGACTCTAACGCGTTCTAAAGTGTTCTAGATTGGGCAGGGCTGGGAAAGTTCTCATTCTCAAAAGCAGTATTAGATTGGGCAGGGTTGGGAAAGTTCTCATTCTCAAAAGCAGTATTCTTTCTGCATGTGTCCTATTAGATTGGGCAGGGTTGGGAATGTTCTCATTCTCAAAAGTAGTATTCTTTTTGCATGTGTCCCCCTCTTGGAAATGAAACTGGCATGCTAAATACTCAAATGTATTAATTTGAATACATAACATTCATGGCCTATGATTACATAATTTCAAAGGTAGCATTTTTGTGCTTTTATCTCCCAAGATAATATGTGCTACAGCTAGGTGTTAACCTAGGAAAATCATCTTTACTTGGCATCGAGGAAATTTATATAATCAGTTAAAGGTTACTTGGGTTATCTACAAAGGTTGGTTGGATAACAGATCCAAGTCTTTCATTACCCCCAAGTTGTTTTTCTAATTTATGCAATTATTCTTTAAACAAGTAAATGTTCGAGTTACCTTTATGAACTTGACTTTCTTTATTTCACATATGTTTGCAGACAATTTGGGTTGTGATGTATGCAATTATTCTTTAATCAAGTAATGTTTGAGTTACCTTTATGAACTTGACCTACTTTTTTTTTTATTTCAGACATGTTTGCAGACAATCTGGGTTGTAGGATGCAGAACATAGAGGGGGTTTTGAGACAATATTTGTGTAAATTGTCACCAAACATAGAGAAAATATATAATGAGAATCATTTTTATTTTCTCACCAAAGATTATATCAATTTTATATAAAACAATGTATAAAAAAAATTGCTTATTGTTGAGCTAAATCAACATAATATTATTTTTTTATAAATAACTACAATTATAAATAACTACAATATCAGGTTAGAGGGAAATCGAACAACTAACGTTTTGCTTTTAAGGTAGACGCTCTTCCATTGAGCTAGCACTTTTTAAAGAATTATGTAAGAAGGGAAGGTCACCGTGGAGGTACTTTGCAAGTGGAAGATTCCCTAAAGTTTGATAAAGTAGTCACAAGTTCCCAACTTCATCATAAACCATTACAAAGCCCGTTATTATTTCTCCACCTAGGGTATGCATAGACATATCCTATGCATAATTTAACTAATCTAGCATGTTAGTTAAATTTGGAAGAATGAAAAATGATAAGAAGAAAATTTGGTTCCTTCGAATACCATGACTGCAAAGTATATCCATACTGAATTTCCTAAAAATGCTCTACAATTTCATTGCAAAACCAAAGGGTTAGCGTTGAGCCTAGACTAATCACCTACATTAATATCCTTAGAGTTTGTGTGATCATATTGGATGTTAAATCGGGAAATTGTGTCCATGCCCAAACCATCAACATTAGAGTTGGTCATTTGAATAAGACGTACATTTTTGAAAGAAAATTAAAATTATCTACGCATTCAATGTCAATCTCTGTGAATCACAACAATATAAAGGCCCGAAAGTTGCAGCAACAAGAAGTCTGATGTACTTGGAAGCTTGATCTTGGGGAGTCATGGGATAGTTCAAGTATCAAATTTCCTATTAGTACAATATGGTGAAGTGTTAGTGAATTTTTCTAAGAAATTATAGAACATGAGAGTGTGTGCACATGCAATCTAGGACAACCCAATCTTCTAGAGAAAATGGTATGCTTGTGTCCAATTTGAAAGCCACAAATTAACAAGGAAGCTTCTCAATCTTGTCACTGTGGGAAGAATGTGTTTCGGTTTTCTGCATTGATGGTCCAATTTCTACCAAGAGACATTCTATCTAAAACAAAATCTATACAATTTCACCTTGAAAGAGTAGAGCTTCATTTGGTCTTCCAAATTTCTATTAAACTAGTGATGAGGTTATTGTTGGTTTTGGACCATATATAAATAAAATTCTAACATATATATAACGAAGTACTCTATGTATTATGTAGTAAAATATGGAGCTTTCATTTAAACATATTTATTATATTCATCGCTACAAACTAATAAATGGGAACATGATTCTTTTTCATCAGTTGGTGAGTGTTTTGAAGATCTATTACAAGGAGGATTTATGCACAAGTATTAACAATGTAGCTAGTGGATCTAAAGCACAAATTTTACAGCATAGTTTAATATAAGAATTTTTTTCATCAATATGTTTTGAATTTATCTATATGAGATGGAACATATATTTTCTCACCACAATGAAATTGAAAGGTGAATTTCCATGAAATATGTTAATTTTATTTTCTTTCCACTTGAGAATCGATGTCAATTATAAAACTCCAGAATGTATGAAGTTTCCTTTTGATACACTATTCAAGTAAATTTACTTGTTCAACTTCACACATGTAGTGTAGTGTGCCAAGTCTTGATAAGGAATTCCGTTGTTTACCATAACCTATGTAGGGGAGACATATTTCATATATTAAACAAGATTTAGCAAAACTATGCAATTTGAGAAACATTTGATATGATCTAGTAAAATTAGTAAAATTACTTGTGAATGAAATCAAGAATAAAATAAAATAAAAGTCGTAGTATATTTTTCGGTAGACACCCCAGTTGTGTATGTTTATCAATTACAAGTAATTCTATGCAAGCTATACTTCATTAGATCTAAGTTTAATGTTTCCAATAATATCACATATGAATGTGCAAAATACATTAACTAGAGCATACTTTACTACACATTACTCTACAATTTTTTTCCGGGGAATGCCTAGAGTCCAAGATATACATGCTAAGGTATACAAAATGATTATATTAGTAGGGAATGCCTAATGGCTAAGATATACATGCACAAGCATACAAAAGGATTATCTTAGTAGGGAATGCCCAATGGCTAAGATATACATGCACAAGTATACAAAATGATTATCTTAGTAGGGAATGCCCAATGGCTAAGATATACATACATAAGTATACAAAAGGATTATCTTATTTTGAATGGAGGCATTGTGATAGGGAATAAAATGCTTGAATTTCTTGCTTTGTGAATAAGTCATTTAGGGAAATCTCTGGTGGTATGTTTGCTTGAAATCACAAAGTTAATGCAGACAAAGTCTAAAACTGGATGAGTGACTTTTTGATTGTTGGTAATGTTGCAAAATGTTCAAAAAAATGGGATAGTTTTTTAGTTGTTATATGTAAATATTGCATGTTTATCAATACAAACTGAAAAATATTGAAAAATATCATGGACATTTATGAAATCTCCATGCACTGCTCAAATGAAAAAGTAACATCCAATTAAGTTGAAAAAAGAGTACTTTGAATCTATTATAAAGTCTTCATAAGAAACACATTCTGTGGAAACCTCATTGTAGTTTTGTATTTGTTTATTGTGAACTACATTTGACATACATTCATTTATTAATTTTTTAAATACAGTTAAGAATATATTACACATAACAAACTCCGTCTCTAAAATTTCAAATAGATTAGAAAAACAATCATAAATAATCAACACATTTTCTCTAATGTAACTTTGCTAAAAAGTCCTCAACTATTTGAAAACCGAAGTAGAAGCCAACCTCATAAAATTAGAAGACATTCAATCATTTGTACATGTGTTTTAGAAGATGGAAAACATTCCAAAAATGTAATGTTTCATCCATTATAATAGTCTGCAAGCAAATTAAAAACTTTGGATATAAGCAAGAAGCAACAAGACCATCTTGATCGAGAGACTAGACAATGGCCTTTACAACAGTTGTGTGCTCATTATATTTCAGCATTGTTGTTGAGATTGTTGATTCCATACAAAAATTTGGACAGCAAATGCTTCAACTTAGATTCTTCATTATGTCTAGGTGAATGCAAACTGTGGATCTTGATTATAAGAAGAGCATCGTGCTTGTCTTACCTGGTTATCATTTCCACTAGATGCAAGTTCCCGGTTGTCATAGGAATGTTTCAACCCACAAAATTGAACCCACCAATGCAATATTGTTATAACATTAGACAATAATGCTCTACTAAAAATAAAGATCATATTTAAGAATGCACACAAACACATGATGCCAATCAAAAGAGAAGAAAAACAGAGAATTGTTGTGATGGAATCACACATTAATCAACATACAAGAAAGAGAAAAACCAAGAGGTTTACCTTAGACTTGTGGCTAGAAATTTCATTGACAAAGTCATCTTGAGCTCAGATGTCACGCTAAAGAATGTTTCTATCCCTACTACAAGATGACAATATGTTCGAATTCCACGCTAATCTCCCTACTTTGGTACGATGATCTCCCATGGTCCGAACAAATTTACAGTGAACTGCATCCAAAATATGCACCCAAGGTATAATAAGTTACTATATATACAATAATGGATCCTGTATTGTTGCAGATACTTTGAAGTTTTAGTAAATTCGAATCCACAACATAGTAAACGAAATTCATGACAGAGTGATGAACCTACCACCAAAACAAAACAATGTTGCAAATATTGTATGCCCATATTTTGTAAGGCGAAGTTCTTCGAAGGACTCACATAGGGCGAGGGAGGCATAGTCCACAATGAAGAGTTCACTCACAGAAGGAGGACTCGGGGCGAGTCCACAATGGGAGCTTCTCCAAGCGAAGCAGGGGAGGGAGTGGAGGGTGGGACGTCGGGACCAACTCTCCCATGCATTAACTATGAGGTTACATGCAAACGACCTTGTCTACCCAAGGCAACAAAGGGAAAATGTCTCTCGATGGGCCCCACAAATTCCGAGACTCAAATGACGAGAGGAAAATGCTGTGAGGAGGGTATGGGTTGCGATGGTACAAATCGTTGAGAGAATAGATCACTCCTTAGCCAACTTCCAGACTTAGGGAGTTTGAAGAATTGGTAGATATAACTTACATAAACACACTATTATATAGCATATACAAATTTAAATAATTAATTATTGAATCACAACCTTGTTGGGTCAAAAGTTATATACATCCATTATATCTTAAATTTTTAGCTTCTGGGTGTACAAATAAGATGATACATATACATAGATCGGAAGAGAAGGTCATTGTAGATTATTGAAACATGGGAGGAGATGATGATCTTTTAGATTACTCAATAGATCCTTTGGAAGGTATGGGACCAAACTTCATTTTCCCAACTTTTGGTCAATGTTCTCCAAATTTGTATTTAGATAAGAAAATCAGACTTGACTTATAAGGAAACCCTACGTCCTTTAATAGTCTTTTTTTTTAAAGAGATTTGATTTTTTTTTTGTTGGAAAGGATGATGACACTTTTCAATACCTTTCCAATCTCGTTTCTCCTTTAACGCTAGGTCATTGATGGCGACCAAAGTGCATCACTACATGGATAGAGTGTGATTTTTCCTTAAAAATAAAATATGGTGGATGCGCTATAACACAACAAACCATTAGTTGCTAGTTTAGCACCACATTTTAGTGTTTTCTTGGCATAAAAATTGACCAGAAAATGATTTTTCATAATTTTTTTTTTACTTTTATGCTAGTTGTTGTAATAAATTAAGTGTTGAGAGTTGTGTTGATTTTTGGATGGTGTCATGTTTAGCGCCAATTATAGCATTGACTTTAACACTAGCAAGCATTTCTAGTGCCAACTTTAGTACCATCCAACATGCCTATTGTAGTGTCAATTTTAGTGCGTAATAATGTTCCAAATATAACTTATGGTGGCACCGAAGTTGTTTGAAAATATTCATTCCAAATTTGAACATTTTCATTCCTAATTTGAACATTTTCATCCTCAACTTGTGTGTTCCACATATGTTTTGCTTGCAATCTTTAAGCCACATTAAAATCCATTAAATTATGCTTGTTACTAGGGTTTAGAGAAAAATGATCTTCTATTTATGAATACATCCATGAACATGTAATAGGAACTAGTTATATGGAAATAAATCCTTATGGATCTCATAAATCCTTCTTCGCAGCATTATCCCACCTATCTAAAAATACTTTTTCATATCTTCACCTTGAAGTGGCGGAAAATTGTAAGGCATTAAGCAACATCCACCATATGGAAACATATTTTCTTAAACTCATGAAACACTCATATCTCCACCTCTATGAGAATAATGACTTTGTCCCTTTGATGTATTCTTCAAAACTAGAACCATCCAATTTTCCTATAAAATGCGTCTTGCTTGTTATAACTTCAAAAATAGAGTTAGGGTTTTGAAGAAAAATACTTACTTTTGAGGCAACAAATTTAAAATGACTATATCTCCCTTAATATAGCTCAAAATCTCTATTAAGACCCCAATTATGAAATGCCACGGCCATTATGAATCTATTTGCAATTGTTTGGCTAAAACCCGAGGACATATTAAAAGGTATAATCTCAACAATCTATGTGGTTATCACAAAAAAAACCTAAAATAATTGATTTTAAATCAATCATAACCCTACTTATTAGAATTTGATATGGACGTTTTTGTAATAAAATTTAGTGCCTTAGAGGGAGGAACTTAGATATGCAACTGGTTTCTTTATATTCTACACATAAACTTGTAGAAATAGAGCTAAATATACTCTTTTTTCTTTCAAAACATTGCAATTTTTTTGCCAAAGAAAGGAAACCAATATGGAGGAAAATGGAGGCCTAAAAGTAAGATGGAGATAACATAGTATCACAACAACATGGAACCAAAGGAGAAACCATGGCGAAGATCGAGGTGGGAATGAAGCAGTTGGATCCTATGTCCACATTTCACTACAATGGATGGATGCATGTGCTTGGTACTAGTTGGCTACATTGCTTAGTAGGTCATATTGTATGGCTGCCTTACGTGTTTTGAGGACGAAACATATGAAGAGGTATGGAATGTAATGTACTTAGGGAGGATAATATGAGGTACCTAGGGTGATAATGCTATGTATTGAGGCCATCTTTAGTAAATAAGGCCCATGAAGTAAATGCAGTGTGAAAAACAATAATTATAAGGATACTTACTAGAATGTTCTACTTATTAGAAAGTTCATTCTCTAGAGACTACCTTGGAGGTTAGATTGAAATTATATAAAGAAGTAGAAACAATGTAGTGAGATGTCTTATGAATTCTCGATGAATTATTTTGTAGTAAGCATGGCTTGTGGAGTGATTCCTTCCATAAGGAGTATGTGATGGTGTTACCTTATCTTAAGGGTTCTTTCCATATTTTTGTGCTCATTCTTTTGTGGATGTGTTTGTGTTTATTTATGAAGTTTAAGGGTGTTTTATCATTGTTGTGATTCAATTAAATCATTACAACAACCCAACCCAATATGGAGGAGATGTTGTCAAGTATGTGGATAATGTTTGATGTGACAATAATAATAATAATTATTTACAATAACTACAATAACAATGATGACATATCAAAATAACAAGTTTGTTGTATAAAACCAAATATAAATAATATAAATATACAAAAAATAAAAAATAAAATTTATACCTAACCTTCAAATGTAAAGAATCAAACAAATGCATGATAAGATAGATTCAATTGAGGAATCACCTTCAAAATTATAATATTAATACACCTTTAAAATTATAATATTTTTACACCTTTAAAATTATTCTAATTATTTTGATCATAACAGAGAGGTATGTGGATATTTCTCTGCAAATTCCCTTAGACAAGAGAAGTCATGAATATTTATGTTTGAGAGATTCTCACATGAGAGTGGAACATGGGGTTCTCTCTTAGCGAGTTATCAAACTTTGCCATACCATCTTAGTATTAAAGATATAAGTGATCTTCAATTACACTAAATTTAGTAAATTAGAAGGGTACAAATTATTTCAAAGTTGTTAAAACCCAAAAGCATAAATACATTATATTAAATAAATACATCATCAATATATCATAATGAATACATCACAATAAAGATAGATTTATCATATATCCCATGTATTATTTTTCACCTTTCTTAATACATCATCAAAAAATTTATTCTTATAAATTATATGGCGTGTAAACCATAATACTATCAAAGAAAGAGTTAATATACTTAAAAGGGAAGGATAAAAATATGCATGTTCCAATGACTAGCGGTACCTAGAAGAAGATTGGTTTTTTCTAGAGCGACCCTAAGATTCATAGTAATATGTATCCCTAAATTTTGGATGATAGATGTGCTCTAACATGTTAAGGATAATGACTTTGAACATGTAGTCATGAAATTGTTTTCCTTAACTTATTGTCAATAATGATAACAAATATATTGAATTTTGTTATCGACTCGTCTTCCATTTTTGCTACAAGTATAATGTAGACCTATTGTTACTTATAGAAACAAGAATGATGTATTTTATTATTTTACGTTAGTTATAAACATAGGAATGATGTATTTTATTATTTTTCTTTTAGCTTATAAAAATATGTGCACCATGTTATTTTCTTCTGTAGCCATATTTATCGAAGTTTCTTTTTTGTTATGAGAAGGATTTTTTTAATCAAACATAATTGATGCATATTGTGCTTTGTTGTTGCTTTGAATGATGGTATTTTTTTTATTTCATTGATTGAAGTTATGATAACATTTATAGAAACTCAAAAGCCATAAAATCCAACTAGTCAACTATTTGATAGATATTTAACTTGGGAGGTTTGCTAATTTTTACCATATATACTCTGCGAAAAAAAACCCTATTATTCACTAATATATTTGTTAAAAATTTATTAGGTTTTATTTTCTAAAAGGGACTAAACTACATGCAATTCTTATTTCTAGGAGGGCACCTTAGATTCATGAAAGGTTGTTGTAGCAACCATTTTGACCACTAATGTAACCTAGTTTAGTGTGAGAATAAATCATTTTCATACTGATTGGCTTGTTTTCGATAGAGCACCACTGTATGAAGGGGTAGTTAATTTGTTTTAAAGAGAACCCAATATTAAAGGATATATTTGATTATCTAATGTATTTTATATCATCATTATATTTGGGAGAAATTTATGGATCTAAATCACTTAGTGTTGTTTTTGGGAAAAGTTGTTGAGGAGGTTCAATAATGACATACTTTATCATTTTTTTGTTGGAGGTTGATTCATATAATTAGTTGATGAAGGAATCCTATCCTTAAAGACTATTTATAGCATTTTGATAACTTTTATGAGGCTCCAATATTCTTTTTTCTAGTGGATTGATCATTGGATTGAGGGTTGTGTTGCACAATTTTTGATGATCTCCACTGAGATAAGACACATGCACCACTTGATGGGATTTTACATGTTACAAAACCTCAGATGAAGGCATCCACCTTGAGGAGAATGCACATGGCATAACCACATCATTATTTTATTCATTACTGACTTATCATATGACTTGGTTATTGGATTGTTTTCCTTTGGAGAAAAGCATGGATATAGAAGAATCCAATCTTATTATTGTTTGACAAATTAGTGGATCTGGGAAAACAAACCATATTTTATTGTAAGGATATGGATCTACAAGTGTAAAGGAATACGTCTCTCCATTTGTAGACCACATCATTATTTTATTCATTACTAACTTATCATATGACTTGGTTATTGGATTGTTTTCCTCTGGAGAAAAACATGGATATAGAAGAATCCAATCTTATTGTTCTTTGACAAATTAGTGGATCTGGGAAAACAAACCATATTTTATGGTAAGGATATGGATCTACAAGTGTAAAGGAATACGTCTCTCCATTTGTAGAAACGTTTGGATTTGTGGGAGAAATCTCTTGAGTTTCATTGAATATCGATTGAAATCAATGAAAAGTTAAGGGTATCTTAAGTGCATTTGTACATCCTTTCAATTCTTGTTGGTTTATGTTGTTGGAATACCAATTTAATTATGCTACAATAGGGGTTTCAAGCTTGAGACAATCATGTCTCTCAAAAAAGAGCTTCAGATGAGAAGAATTTCCTACAAGGTTCTTGTTGTTTTTGCTTACTAGTTGATGCTTCTATGTTATGTCATTTCAGTGAGAGGTTGACTATGTGATTCAACTAGTAATAAAATCATCCTTTATTAATTTTCATGTGCATTCAAGGTGACCTTTGGAAGGATCCATTTTCTCATATAAATTCCATCTTTATAAATCTGTCCTCTTTTAGTTTTTTGCATGTTTCTAACAACAATAATTAGATCCATCTTTCATGTATATGCGTCCATAGTTATTACTTTATGACACCACTTTCCCTTGTGGACTTTGGAACTAGTCTTAGCGTATAAATCACCATAAATTAATCAAATAATACTAAAAAAAAAAAAAAAAAATCATTAAGGCACCACTTCTCAACACCTTTGCATAAATTTAGTGATCCTAACCCAAGGACACCCCCCGTATTGAAGGAGAGCATGTATAAAGTGAAGAAGGATGTGTGTTGACATTGGAATCCCTCTTGAGTTTTCCATTTTCTAGCACCAATATTGTACTTTTAATCTCAAGTGTTTTCCATTTTCTAGTACCAATATTGTACTTTTAATCTCAAGTGTTAGTTGGATCAATACCACACTAGATCAAATCAATGTCGCAATTTTGTATCTATGCATTAGAATCAGCCAGTACAATGTTAGGTGGAGAATGATTTGAAAATTTCCAACCTATATCTCAATGTATATGATCCTCTAGAAAATGCAAATGAAATATATTTTGAACACCCCTTATAAAAAAAATACAAAAGAAAAGAATATGTTATGATTTCCCTTTAAGAGAAAAGATTGTTTTTGAAGTAACTTGGAGTCTTATTTTTTAGCAGATAATTTTCTTTGTTGGAGTTTTATAATGAATCAATTGCCTTGAAAATGATCTAATATAGTTGTTAGTACATGACACATTATGGAAAGTTGAAAGTTATGATATTTAGTTGTATCAAGACTGACCCAAAAGGAATTTTGACTATAATTGGATTCGCCTAATATATAGGCAAAACATAGTTATTGTGAACATTGAAGATACTTTATATAACCAGATCAATTTGATCTTTTAGAAATCCAACGAGTGGTATGGCAAGCTACATAAATGCCAATGGGTGTGAATTAGCTCATATATGGTTTTTAGGTTGATGGTTTGGGGTAAACCAAATATTTTAGTAATGACCCCATGTGAACTTTTAAGTTGAGCACCCCACGTGGACACTTAAGTTGAGAAATGTAAAGTATAGGCATGATGAACTTAGTTTGGATTAGGGGTTTTGTTTTTGTAGTAGATGCAACTGTTGTTTGATGGGGATGGATATTGCATACTTTAATGTTGGTTAGAGTGTTCGCCAATCATTTGCAATAAAAATAATTTGAATGTGTGAATGGATTTAGAATCTCTTAAAGCTGTTATTCGAGGTCGGTTGTTAAAGGATAAAACAAAACTCCAACTTAATATCGGTTGCTTTTATACTATGTTAACTTTATGTTAATATTAGTATAATGTGTCTAAATGTGTGTTAATGTGAGGGTAATGTGGTTAAACCACCATAATTTTATGTGTGCTATATATGATCCAATTCGATATGATTAATATGAGAAAGTGGTATGTGTTTTTGGGTATCCTACCTCAAGTCCTCGATGATTTATTTTGTCTTGGAATAAAAATACTGATACATTTATTATTCTCTCTATCTTCATGTGTACCTTCCAGGGTTCAAATCACTCAACTTTGGAACATTAACTGATCCCATGATGGATTCCATAATAAGAGGCCACTTCCCACTCCTAGAAATGGGCATAGGTTATTTCACCCTTTCAAAATCAGAGTCAGTTGTGATGTTGGACTGATTTTTTTACTCACGAGTTGACATCGAGGTACCAAACGACTACTAGAAAAAAGAATTCTAACCTCACTATATTTTTTCCCAACTTAGGACAAATATTTCTATGGAGTAGACCTTTGTAAGCAGAAAAGGTATTTCTTACGTTATGGTATATCTATATATAATAGGTTAAAACCACCCATTCCTCTCGTACTATGGTTTTCTTATCATAGTTTGACCTTACAATCGTGAGTTCCTAAAACTAGGATTGAAACTGGCAATTGTAAGTTGGTTCCATAACCAAAATAGGCAAGTACTTTTCCAAGAATACCTTGCTTGAAAACCAAAAGAACGAAGAGTTATGTCGGTTTGGTATGTGTTGGATTCGTTCGAATAACGAAAATTTCAAAACATAGCCCACAAAACAAACACATTTAAGCATATTTGTTAACTTTGATGACAAACATGGGGTCTTGTATTTAATAGAGAAAATGCTTGGTAATGGGTGTTTTGGCCATCAAATACTATCCCCGATGCTTGTATGAATCAAAGAAATAGGGTACTAGGGTATGTGAATATTTCTATGTAATTTTGTGGATATTTTTATGCAAATTCGCCAATAAAAGAGAAGTCAATGAATATTTATTTTTTAGAGATTCTCACATAAGAATGAAACACATGGTTCTTTTAGTGAGTTATCAAACTTTTCCATACCACATCTTAGTATTAAAAACATAAATGAACTTCAATTACACTAAATTTAGCAAGTTAGAAGGGTAAAAATTATTTCAAAGTTGTTAAAACCCAAAAGCATAAACACACTATATTAAAAAAATGTAGCATTGATATATCATAGTTTAGATAGACTTATCATATATCCCATGTATTATTTTTTACCTTTCTTCATACATCATCAGAAAATGTATCCTTATAAATGATATTGCATGTAAACCATAATATTATCAAAGAAAAAGTTAATATTTACTAGGGTACTTATTGATAAACCATAATATTATCAAAGAAAGAGGGTACTAGTTAGGGTTCAATGCTAGGAAAATGAGACAAACAAAATAATTTTGGTGTCATCACAATCACAACCATGTGCTACCACCATAAAGGAGAGTTTGCCACTACTACATCGAGGGGGGGTTTGATACCATAAATGATAACTTGTTTCAAGTTGAGAAAAAGTAAAACTTATGTATTGTCTCAAATATTGTCTTCAAATGTGTCTTGAATTGAGACAATAAAATGATTATTTATAGAAACTACATATAATGCAAATATTTTTCCATAGTCAGAGACAATGTTTACTCAATCAAGATCTATAAAGCATACGTTTACAATGCTTTTACAAATTCAAAACTTTTTCCATAAAAATGTGCCAAATAATCTAAATTATGAAAGATCTAATACTTGTGGGTCTCTTTGGGAGCACATCCATATATACACGTAATCTTAATTCTCAAACTGATCCAAACTTAGATACCTCTTGTTGGATCTCATTAGCAAGCTCACATGTATATTCTAACACCAAGACAATAAACCCATCAACTACATCTGATATAGGAAAACAAGAGATAGAACTTAATATGTATCCATATTGTACTAGATAGACAAGCGCCATTTCCCTCCACCTTCAATTATAAAAGAGTATTCCATTGACCATTTGCAAATTTTGCTTAGGATTTGGAGGTGAAACTATTGTGTTCTTTTCTTTCTTTGAGGTTTTGTAGTTTTCCGGTAGAGTTTGAAGCGATTCACTGTAAAAAATTATTATACAAAGTAAGGCATCTTGGATGTATCATATCAAAGAACAGGGAAAATAAATTGTTCTTTTAATTTTACAAAAAGGAAACTTTATTATTAACCATGAATTTAAATTCAAATAGACCAAGAGAAAAGAATAGTAATAACAGAAAAAACATTTGTAAATCTTGGATCTTAGTATTCCTAGCCTACTTTCATAAGAAAGGGATGAAAAAGAAGAGAAAATGAGACAATAAGATTTCATGTTTAGAGAGATGTTACGACAAGACATTAGGTACAAGAAAATATAGGGAATAGAGGCACATTAATTTTACTTTAGGACAACCTTGATTTATCTTCAGAACCATTTGTTGCCAACGACACACTAGTAGAAGATAGAAAGGACGACGATGCATGCAGGAAGGATAGACTTGCAACTCCTTCACAACCATAAAAACTCTTCAGCTAAGCCTCTAAAAGAATAAGAGTTGCAGCAAAACAAAACATTGTCTTAGAATATTTTGAATCAAAGCAATTGATTAGTTCCTTGTATTGTTCCAAAACACAAAACTAAACACGTCATATTGAAACAAGAGACACAACTACTATAGAACTACAAAAAAGAACTAACCTCTATATCTCATACAATTACGAAAAGGAGAACCGCCTCAAGCTAGAGTAATTAAGTGCCAACTAAATTTCAATTCCATGGCACATGCCATAAACACTGATCTCTAAAGCATGCACCCAAAAAACAAAAGAAACCAATAAAAAATAACAAATGTAGGAGATTAAAAGACCAATGACTTGTAATATATCATTGTAAAGAGCTTGAAATATCTCCAATTCAAACAGAACTAAGAATATGAAGGAAAAAATAAATAAAATAAGGATAAACCAACATGAGGACTTTACAATGTCCATTCTCCATTGGAGTAATATAGATACAACGATTTGAGTCAAAAGACATGTGACTGACCAAAACTACAAGCATCGAAGGCCCAATGGTCATGTAGAAAAGATTAGACATCAAGTACACATGCAAACATCACTGATTCTAGTTTGATTTCAAGATTATTTGTGGGATATATTGCCTATATGTCATAATAGCCCCATTATCTATCTACTCTCCACTGTCATCATCTATAAAGTAACATAAGGCCTTCTCTATAATAAGTGATGCAGACATGCCATATGTTTCTAGAGAAATAATAAGGCTTTGTTGAGAACCATTTGGAGTTGCCTATATATACTCTATCATTCAGGCTCTACTACCAGAAAACACCAAAGCATCCACCATAACTTGAAAGATATTAACACCTTGTCCAAGACCCCATACTGCAACATAATTAAATATAGAATTTTAAAAATGAAATGTAAACATATAACTGCATTTCATGGCAATTGAAATTCTTTATTGTGATAAATAACAAGGAAAACAAAAGTGCTGAAAAAAGATCATGAACATTCAAGGCTATCAAGACAATATATAATTATTCTTAATTGGAAATCACATGAATATGTCGTGCCTTTACAGAGTCTAACACTATATTTGAATGGGTACATCAATTCTTTGTGTTTGAATTTAATTTATGCTCATAGAATTGCCAAGGTGATAAATCTCTCTACTTACACCATTTGTATTTCCTGGGCATGTTCTATCTCCTAAAACTCAAGTATAATAGAGAGTCACTTTCAAGATACATCAAGTTAGACTAGATTCATTATCATCATCGAGAATTGATGGAGATGTTGTGTGCCAATTGAAACATGTGATAAAATATGTATTATAATTATATGAAAATATTTGGAAACCATTATAATTTATAATCAAATATCCATCATTAATATTCTTGTTTGGTAGAAGAACTTGTTGAGTCATGAAACAAAGTTCGAAGATAAGTTGTAACTCAATCAAAGTGTGATTCACGGATTCCAGTAAGCTGTGGAAGATAAGGCCTTTACCCAGGTAGGTTTTTTATCTGTAGAGAACAGCCATATATTAACATTAAATTATTAATAAACAATGTTCATTGTTCACACATGACATTTCATTTCAGTTATAAATAATTTTTAATTAACATCACAAACTATAATTACTAGTCTACATTTGAGAGAAACCCATGTCCAAACAACTGGGTCTTTTCTCATGATTTGGTTGGGTAGCATCTTATCTCATCCATGCGATCCAAAACAATGGAAACGAGGAATGAAATGAATATAAAAAAATATGTTTTTTTTGTATTATCTAAAACTACCTATTTTACTTGCTTGATCTCAAGATCTTTCAGTTAGGACCAACCGAAGAATGATCAGATAGGACCAATTCTGAGAAAGGATGACCAGATCCAACCCAAGAATGATTAGATAGGACCAATTTTGAGAAAGGATGACCAGAGCCAACCCAATGAGGAAGGTGAATGAACTAACAAAAAAAATCACAATTACAAATTCTATGAATGTTGTTGATCAGTAATATTGCTCCCCTCTTAAGAAACAAGCTCACTACTAGTAGAATCTGGTAATAATATTCACTGATACAAAATTCTTAGGAAAAACAATAATGTTCCTGGCTCTCTACCCCCTCTTGGATGATCAATGACTTGTTACCTCATTCAAAATATGTTGCATTTGAAGGCCTTAACATATACAACCAAGTCATCATAATCTGAGAGCTTGGGATGAACATGTGAGCTATTACAATTTGAGTTCACTCTTGATGTCTTTGATTTTTTTATGAATGGATTGAGAGTTGTTATGTTTTGAGAAGGGAATGGTTGGAGTTGGCCTTACTGGTGGTTTTATTGGCCGACAATATTGGGACTGAGGCTTATTGTTAATATTGGACACAAAATGTTGTGTACCAATCTCCTTATCACATTCAAATTTCAGGCCATCTGAATCATCGAAGACATGAGAAACTCTATAGTCAATAGTCATATATGTTAATATATGTTCTAAGATGATGTAATTAATATCTCAATGATATTTCAATTGTTAAGATACCATGGATAAATGTAAATCTTTAGCATGGATGTTTTATCTCCAACTTTCTAAGAAAACCTATTAAAATTAAACATGGATCCACATGGTTCAGTATGATTGAGTTATAAAGATGCAACACAACATATAAGGCTATAAAACAATCTAAAACAAAAATTATTTGAATCAAAACGTATTTCAGGTTCTTATAACAACTCCCTGTCTACTAATTGATTCTCCACAATATTGGGCCACGAGCTCATTGATGTCATCACTATCAAAACAATTTAAAATGATAATCCTACAAATATTTTACATTACTAAATGCATATACTCTTCTACTAAGCTACAAAAATCTTGTAACATTTGAGGGGATAAATTTTAATTAGGTGTTGGTTGAGCTTTCCAGTGACATTGATCCATGATTAATCTAATGTTCACTAAAAGTTATAACCTTGGTACTGGTAATAATGGTGATAACTAGCTTTCATAAAATGACTCTTATGCCTAGACTTACAAAAAATTACTTCGAGGTTGATGAAAACACTATTCAACATGTTGTGTTCTCTCCTTGATTGAATAATGTGAGCTTCAATAATGCTTCCATAATCATTAAAAGCCATGTGTATATCATGCTCAATGGTTGTAGGTTGCGGGAACATTATGTGTGCACAATGTTGAATTTTAGTCTTTTCTGATAACACTGGAATATCCAAGCTAAAATTTGTTCGATGGATTATGGGTCGAATTGTCAGTCCCTTCCATCAATTTTAAGATAATCAAATGCTAAGAAATCGTTCGTCTTCTTTTTCATTGTCACTTCCATTGCGAGATAAAAATGAATGTATGAAAGGAAATTTTCATTTTCTTTGTTCTTGCCAAAGTTTCTTTATCCACTTCAGTACACTGGTATATTAATATTGGTATCTATTTGCCTTCTTTCCCCTTGTCCCAGGTTCATATCCTTAGATGACAACATTCCTTGGATATGCATTCAAGATAACAATCTATTTACTAGTCGAGACAAATTTTAGTCTTCAATATAACAACCTTATTATAGATTCATTCAATAAGCAGCGTGACACATATATCTATGATTTTATTCATAAACAGATACAATGCAACATAGTCAGGTCAACATACATGCAATTGACATAAATACATTAATTAGTGATACATAGAGACAACAATTAATGTGGAAACCCATATGGGAAAAACCACAAAGTCACTCTTCACCTGGCATGATAAATATGTTATCACCTTTTGTCTGCACACTCAACTTGCATACTCCTCCCTAGGTATTCTTTACAACTCATACAAACTTCTCTCCTCTCATGATATCAGGTTTAGAGACTATGTATTTATTCTCTCCTTCACCTGTATGTCGATCCACACACATCCTAGATCGATCCTTTAGATAAACATCTCTATCCTCTCTTCTCTACATATACAGAGACTTAACCAACTAACATTTAGCTAACATCAACTACATCAACCGATCTCAAACCCCACACACATATTAGGTCTTTTCCTTTTATAAGATTCTACCTGTCTTAATCAACCAACTCTTTTATGTTAGCTGATAGGTTGTCATTTCTATTCTTGTACATTCAATTACAACTGACAATAGAAATTATCGCCCCAAAAATACAATTATGCTTTATTACCAAAAGCATGCTTTATTCTAACCGAATCCTTACCCATGATCAATTGAACTGTACTTTTCAGTTGTTATACTCTTCTTCTATCGTGGTTTCTTTCACCATGGCTTCTCTCGTCGTTGGTCTTTCCATTGCAACTTCTCTTCCATCGCAGACTCTTCTTCCATTGCAGACTCTTCTTGTGACCAGAATATTTTCCTTTCCAAACATAATTCTGGATGAATTCTGCTTAACTCTTCCTAGGGCCAACAGGTCCCCAACATTCACTTGTACCTCGTCCCAAGCCACATTAGTTTGAAACCTCCATTGTGATAATCTTACCTTGAAAATCCTGAATGATTTTCACTATCCGCTTAGTCTCCTCCTGTACTTCTATTTTGGTCTTATTCAAATTTTCCACAAGTTTGGAACTGATGTGTTGTGAAGTTGTAAGTCCTACTGACTGTACTACTTGTTGCGCTTTTTCATGTACAAGTTGAATAATCCTTGTAACTTTTCTGCCTCTACTTGTAATTCGATGACCTTGTCAGTTCACTTTTGTTGTTGTGCCCGCATTATGTGACCCGCTACTATAGGTTTTTCATGTCACTAGCCTTAAACATTTTCTCTACTAATGAAAACTTCTTCATTTCACTCTTCAGTTGGTTCACCTATGTCTCAGCAGTGTGCAGTTGTTCTATGATTTTCTCCAACTCGTCTTCGTTGATCAAAGCTTTCCATGTCTGAGCAATTTGTCGACCGCCTTGGAACAAAGTGTCTCCGCCTCCTCTATTCTCTTCGCAGATTCTGTAACTACTTTTATTATTTCCTCTAGTACTTTTGGGGGTGTATTAGGTGTCACTTTTATTTCCAACTCTGCGACCTTCTTGCGAAGGTTCTATGTAATCTAACCAAGTCGAAACACTTTGGATTATGCAACCATCTCATGCGTGATGCATTCATGAGTAAAATTGTTGTAAGCAAGTGTTACGGCTACATCAAGAGGGTGCCTGCTCTCCTCCTAGGTCTTAGATTTATGCTCTATTTCTTTGACTATTTTCTACATCTTATGAGAAGTCTTGCTTGATTCTCTAACTTGGTTTACCAATACGCCTTTTTTGTTCTTAATTTATGTGACTATATTTCTTCATCAGTTGAACAATATTTCTTGTGTCCATAGTGACAAATTTAGTTAGAGGGGTGCAAAATGTAACTACTCCAGGATTCTAGGATTATTTCTAGAGGACCTCAAAACTGGATATATATGTATGTTTTTTTATTTTATTTTTATTTTTATTTTTTAAACTGTCCCGAAACCTCCTCTTTATGAATTTGATCATCCTTTGTTGTCATGTACTTCTCTACCACAACACTTATCTCTAACTTATATTCTAGTCTTTTGAATCCTTCGTAAGTTATCCCATCAACAATGTCCAAGCCCTTTGCTGTCCTATTTTTCTTTTGATGAAAAAAAAAGTTCATTGACATCACCAAATATATCATGAGATTCTTGTAAAGTTGAGGGTGAAGTCGTAGGAACTTACCATTATTTTTCGTTATCCAAACTCCTTCCAGAACGGTCAGTTTTACCAATGGGTACCTTGCATTCATGCTTATACTGATCTTAGGAACATCAAATCGATTCAGTGGAACATAGTCTAACAACATGCTCGTAGAGCCTAGTTCTTCAGCTTTTGGTGGTGGTGGTGTTGCTTTCTAGCCGTTAGAAGACCATTTTCTCTTCGACATGTCAGGTGGGTCTGGTCCTAACCTCACTTCAGGGATGACTGGTTTATGTTTATCTTGTTATGCAACCATGACCCTTAGTGGAACAAATGTAGCAGTGTCTTCCATGATGGGCATAGGTGAAGGTGTCTCGACACTTGATTTTGCAACGATGCTTGTATTGGAAATAGAGATGACCATAATATGTGAAAAACCACGCCGACTCTTACAGTTGCAGACACACTAGCTCAACTTACTCAGTCGAATGCAAATAGAATGAATGAAACTTCAGCGTGAATATGTTATTCATTTATATGTTCCATCAATCTTTCCTTCACACGAGTGAGCAATAAATTGGAAAGGTGGCAGCGTTTTCCATCAAATGGAGCAATCGTCTGAATCATTACAAGGAAACCACCACTCAACAATCACTTTTCCTGTCAATACAATGGTAGTTATTGTGCAGTAATGATGAAAATGACCAAAACGTATGCCACTGATATCTCCCGTGTCTTCTATTTAACTACGGCCAACTGTATTTTTGCGACTAAATTCCATCATGTGACACCAATTTTCTTCCTGCAACCGAGATTCGTTCATTGACACCTTTATTTCTCGACAAATGGAGAGTCTTTGCGACCATTTTTTCATCTTCGAAAGGTAGATAGTCGGTTGACACTTTTTCTTTTACTGCGACTCCCAGGTAGTATGCGACTAAACACCAATATTTGTTTCATAATTAACATGTATTTATTTATATTTTTTAACCAAGTGGCATCTATCTTGGTAAGGATTTAGCCGGCTTCCATTCACCAATCCTTTGAAAGGTGTTTCATCTAATTTCTGTAGTTGCATTGTGCTTCCTTTAGTGATTTGAATGAAAAAATATGGCCCTAGACAATGTGTTTTCAACTTTCCAAGGTGCTTAAAAAACTTACTGTCATACAAGAGGACAAGTCCTTTGACTTGAAATTGCTTATTTTTGATGTGGCAGTCATTCCATACTTTCTGTCGTTCTTTCTCAATATTTTGATGATAACCTGCAGCAAAATGTTCTTCCTCCAACTGCCCAAGTTGCGGCAATCTTTCTTTGATAACACCAACATTAGTCATTTCAGTAATTGCAGAAATACTTGGACTAGGTACAGTGTATTTTGTTTGTGCTAAAAGATGCACCCTGACTGCTGAGAGAACATGGTTAATACATCTTAAGTTGAAATAACTTTAGTTGGAATGTAGTAGATCAACAAGACTGAAATAGAAATGAAAGGTCAACAACTGTAAAAGCATCCCATGGGCATGGAGTCATAACATCCTGCAAATTGAAGGAAATCAAGTTGCCTACCATACAAAGACTTCTATAATGGTGAGTAGAAGAATAGAGGATATAACAAAAGGAAGAATATCCATAATACAAAAAACCTTTCTGCAAGATAGATAAAAGAGTGCTTGGACAGTAAACAATGATTAACAGGAAATAACTATAAATAATTTGCAACGCATGAATCCATTAATCAAATGCACTTGTGATCCTCAAAGACTTCATTCTATTCGAGCAAAAAGATAACGAAAGAATGAAAACGAAGACAAAATATGATAAAAAAAGCTTTCATGAATCTTTAATGGCAGAGAATAATTGCAACAAAATTCCCTTCATTCCCTTCAAGCTTACAGAACTCATACAGACTTCAAGCTTACAGAACTCATACAGACTTTTTGCTCCCCTACAGCTCTTTCGAGATTCTTAGAGTGAACCCCCCTTCCTTCTCTTCGTAATACCTAGTACTTATATCAATTCCAAAATAATAATGTTTGTTAAATTTTAGAATCCTAGCCTATCATTATAAAATTAAAAAAGAATTTCCACAAATCTGCTACAAATATCTGCATGATTTACTTTGACAAAAAAATATTTGCTTGCAATCCAATATTGCTTGATTTTCTAATATTTTGTCCTGATATGTTTTAAATAATAACATAAAATTGATTCTTCAAGTACTCATCTTATGGAACCAAATGCTAATTCGATGCCTGAGGAAGTGGATCTAATTGACTTACTACTGGTTTCAAAATCTAAAACGAATCTGAGCTGATTAGCTACCTTAAAATTTGAGATTTGACTTGAACAATAATATTCTTCCATTGCAATTACGATGATATGCAAAACGAATGCCTTGGAAATATTTCACAAATTTTAGTTTTATCATTACGTTCTCTGTATAGAACTGCTAGATAACTGTAGATAACATGCCGACTATATTGGGATGCTTCATTTAGCATTGCAACTACCTTTAAATGTGGTGAAACATCTCCCAAAATTTCCATAAATATAAAAAATCCTTTGTCTATTTATCTTGCACTTAAAATGATGTGTCAACCTTTTCTGTGTCTCCTACAAGTATGAGAATAGTAAGCTTTACGATTTCTGATTCTTAATCCTCCTTTTCAGCTGAGTGTCTTTGACAATGAAGGTACATATAACCTAAATATTTTTTTTGTTTTGTTAATAAGCTGAAACTCTTTATATTACTTACAGTATAAAAATGGTATTACATTCAAGGCTGTTCAGCTGAAGGAATCACACTTAACCGGGTTGTTCTCCAAAGGATTTATTCATTCACCTATCTTACTTCCTACAAAAACAAATCTCCCATTTGGGTTGTTCTCCAAAGGATTTATTCATTCACCTATCTTACTTCCTACAAAAGTGAATCTCCCATTTGACGGGTCTACAGAGCCAAGCCATAGACAGACACTTTTCAAAAAACTGACATTCCTCATAAAACTGGCTTTACAACCCCCTTTCCCATGTCTACACTGAGACTGAACATGATTAACAAAATCACCTTCCTGTACCACTTTCCAACTGAAAAGATAAACACAGTAAACAAACCACACATTGTTCGGCATATTTAGAATTAGACAGAAAACACACATTACATTGGTCGACCAAGACATACCTTCATTACTAAAGGAGAAGAACTTGCGGCATGCCGTAAAAAGGGCCAGTGCCCCCAGCATCCCTTACAGAGGAGGTGGATCGGTTGGAGGCGAAGATTGAGCTTTCCTCCTTGCTTACCAGGGTGGTCGAGGAGTTCTCCAATAATCATATCAAGCAGGTGGAAGCCTGCAAAGCTATCCTGCTGACCCCCTCGAATTAATGCCAGAGCTTTCTTGATACCATGCGCGATGATGTCACGGGAAATGAGTATGGGGTAAACCAAAAGGGGTTGGCCACCAAGGGCCTTCCTCGGTGGTTCTCATACTCCTTGAGCAGGTCTATTTCTTTGGCCGCAATCTTGGCTTCAACCAAAGCCGGGGTTTCAGCCATGTATTACGGCCCCCAATTAAACTATAAAGGTGCAGGAATTTCGTTAGTAATAGTCTCTCCATTGAGGTGCCATAGTCTCCAGGGGAAGGTAAATGCGAACAACCTTTTCTGTCAACCTTTTATCTGTCTCCTACTTTCCGGCTGAGTTTCTTTGACAATGAAGATACATAGAACCCTTATTTTTGTTGAAAACATGCGTCATAACGTTATTGATTGAAGACTTATAACTGATAATCACACAAATTTGAACCCATCTTCCTTCAACACTATCTAATGAAACTCGAGTTTGAGCAATTGGTGATTTTGTGAGTACTAGTCATTAGTTGCTTTTGGGCGTAATATCCTTTGGAAATTTCTTTAAGACATCGACACCAGAATTGAGAGATGGAGAAAAGCAACGAAATTCATGATTTGATTCAAAAGAACCAGAATCAGTGGTATCATTGATCTTTAATGTTTCTACAACTCGATCTTCGAATTGAATTATTGCTCTGGAATTACTTGATTCTAAGTCTTCAATGTCACAGCTTCCATTTGTCGTTGTATTATAGCATGGATTTGTATATGCACCAAACCGTCTTTCCATCTGTCTCTGCAGATAAATCTGTTATTACTTTCATTGAAATATTTTGAAATTTTTTCCAAGGAGCATCAATGTTATGATTGCATTCATCAATGTTCGAAGGCAATTGAGATCACATTTTAGAATCTACATGGGTTGCAAGGTACTTGGGTATAAGAGTACTTAATCTTTCTGGATAATAGAAACCAATAGAAGACTCATTTGACACTTCTGGTTGAAATGAAGTTGGAACTTCGCAGGGGGTTGATAATGAATTGCGTGTAGATGTTGGATAACCGTCTCTGGAAATGTGGATCGTTTCCCTCTTCCGAGAAGTATTTTCCAAATATTATCATATTCAGCCACCTATGATTACCAAATACTCCATTTATAATTATAGTCTCCTAAAGATCCCATATCAATCTCTTTTAAAACTGTAATACGGAAGCGAATAAGTTTATTGGAAAAGGAACCTGAACACTGGAATTGATTGAAGATAAGTAAGTGAAACTACTCAAAATTTGGATGTTCTGCCCCTTGCAATCCTTGGAACTAAAACTCTGTCTCGAAATATGTATATGCTTCCAACTTCAATGATGAACCAAACAATTCTTGGACTTCAAGTCTCGGTGTATAATGGATGAGAATTTACAAATTTTGACATTCTTGACCTCGTTCTGGTTCCTTTTACCATCAAGCATTAAAAGGGATAATTATGCATGCATTCCAAATAATATTATCCAACTTCTCATTTCCAATGGCTAGATCTATACTAAATAATTCAAGATATGCATAGAGGAAATAAAAAGGCTGACAAAGAAATTAGTTAATTTCCCTATTTTGTGATTATCCAAGTTCTTCAATGTATCTACAACGAAGGGATAAAATAAATCTTTAAATATTTCAATATTCACGTGGCCTATGATGCAACAAAAACATAATGTGAAACACCAACATCACCAACAAACCATGAAAACAAGCATAAAATTCAAGTACTTTGGGTTCTTATAAATTCTTGGCAAGTGTGTGTTTCTTTAACATATATTTATGCAACAATGGACCTGAAATGTTTGAAATATGAATCTTCAAATGCCTTTACCATCACTGGGATATCTTGAACAATTTTGATGCATTGATATTAGGTGTAAACAAAATTGACCCAAAATGACACAAACACTGGGGATTTTGATGAAAATATTATTTGGTTTTCTGACAACAAAATTCATGATCGTTCTTTACATGTGTGCTACCAGAATGTAAAAAAAATTGATGAAGCAGATCCTGGTACCAACATTTGGCTCTGGATGGGGATGGAGTCCTCCTTATGAGGCTCCAATATGTTAATGTTTTTATCAAATTTGCTTAGATGAGATCTTAAAACAAATCACTATAAGATCACTGAAAGAACAACATGCACAGAAAACATAAGAACACAAGGACACAAAAATTTTCCTTGGGGAAACCACAAGGGATAAAACCCTACAAAACTTCCTCAGTATAGATCTCGACCAAAGCAGTGTAAAACCCAGACAACTGCTTCTTACTCCTTTCTAGAGCACTAGTTCTTCTCTCTCTTGCAAAACTTCTTGAGTGAGTGAGTACAAATGAAGGGGAGTGCCTCCCTATTTATATTCTTCTGTTGACTTGACCTCTAACTTGGTGGGGCCGACTTCACTAGCTGTCAGGGCCGACTTGTCCAAATGGACATTACAAATAGAATTTATTATATTGACACTTGGGTACTAACGACCCGACTTACAATAGGAGGTTTACATAGCATCCTTCAATGACTTTAACAAGACCAAAATCATCTCCAATAGGAAGAATACAATACAACTAGAATATCTTCCGAAGTTACATTACTTTAACACTGCCTCTTAACTAGGAAGGTATTCAACTTTTAGCAGCAACTGCTACTATTACAACTATACAACTAACTAGTGAGACTCTATATGTCATAGGAAGTTTTGGTACAACATCATACCTCTTCATCATCGATCTCAACTGGACCTTCTTCCACAAACATCTTTTCTTCAATCTTCTTCTTGTCATCTTCTGGAACATCTCTTGCAACATCAGCATGTGAATGCTGAATCATCTTCTGGATCATCATCCTTTGCTTCATCTTTTGAGCCATTTTCTGTATCATCATTATCTGAACTGTCATCATCTACAGTTTCAATACGTGAATACTGAGCCATCACCATCTGCATCTTCAGTACGTGAATACTAAGCTATCATCATTTGTAACTTCAGTATGTGAATACTAAAATGTCATCATATGCATCAATAGTATGTGAATACTAAAACAATCAACAACATCATTATCATATTAGTACTAAAGATCAAATCATCTGTAGTACTAGATCATCATAAACATCAACATCAGTATAGATATACTGAGGCTATCATAACAACATCTCAACATCAATCAATCATCTGTCAAGCATCTCAATAAGTATCAATATAAACACTACCAAAACTAACATCAGTATAGAAGTATTGAAGCATACATCTCAATAATCAACGACCATCAATATAACTATATTGAGCTAACATCTCATCATCTCATCAATCAACAGTATAGCAATACTGAAACAACCATCCTTCCCTCTAACTATCTCAGAGCAGCATCACGGTGAGTTCTCTGGTAGATCCGCCCAGGCATTTTGTCTAACTTACTAACTCTTTCGAGCCAACAAGCCTAGTTAGACAGATGGATCTTCCTGGGGACCAACAAGCCGTGTCTTGACTTACAAACCCACTTGGGTTAAACTGATCTAGTTAGACATGCTAATCCCCCTAGGATCAACAAGCCTTGTCTAACTAACCCTTTTGGGACAAACTATCCTAGTCAGACTTACCCTACTCTAGACTGAGCTACTCATCACTGCATCCTTCTTCCATCTACTGTCACTCCCTCTTTTGAGAGAGGTCCTTCCATACTACACCAAGCTTGTCTCGAAATTATTCAAACTTTACACGATCTAGAGGCTTGGTTAACACATCTGCCACTTGTTCCTCTATAGGAACATACCCGAGCTTTATAGCTCCTTTCTGAACCATGTCTCGAATGAAGTGATATCTTACTTCAATGTGTTTTGACTTATCATGAAACACTGAATTTTTTGTCATCTTGATACAACTCTAATTATCAAAATGGATATCAGTAACATCTATTCTTCATCAAATAAACTTGCCAACATCTTCCGAAGCCATACTGCTTCACCACAAGCTGAACAAGCATCAATATATTCTGCTTCTGGTGTGCTAAGTGCAATACTGGTATGATTTCTACTGAACCAAGAGATCCTGCATGATCCCAAACTAAAAAAAGCCACTTGAGGTGCTCTTTCTGTCTTTAGTATTTCCTCCCCAATCTGAGTTTGTGAACCCATGTAAACTGATCTCACTGTATGAGGTATATCTGAGCCCATATTCTAAAGTTCCCTTTAGATACCTCATCACATGTTTTTCTCCTATAAGGTGAATGCGATTGGGATTCACCATGTACTTACTTAGTGTGGTTACAACAAAACATATATCAAGTCTTGTATTGGTCAAGTACATTAGTGAACCAATAATCTGTCTGTATAGAGTGGCATCTACAACTTCTGATGTATTATCATTTAGTAACTTCAAGTTTGTTGTCATTAGAGTAGTCATGGCCTTACAATATAGCATTCCAAACCTCTTCAGGATTTCTACCATTGAAGTATACCTAGCTACTGGAGCAAAGGTCTCTTCATAGTCAATTCCTTCCTTTTGGGAGAACCCTCTTGCTACAAATCTTTCCTTGTACTTTTCTATACTACCATCTGCGGAATGCTTTGTTTTGAAGATCGATTTTGAGGATACCACTAGTTTGTCTTTTGGTCTTGGGACAATTTCCCACACATCATTCTTTATTATGGATTGGTATTCTTCGACCATTGCATCAACCCATTCCTTATGTTTTGTTGCATCTTCAAAACAAGTTGGTTCTTTATCAACTAGATCACTCATCAAGGCCATATAACTAGGATATGACGTTGGCTTCTTTCTTTCTCTGGTGGTTCCTTATGGGATACCAGGTCTTCTTGCTTCTTCAATTATATCACGAGCCTAGGCAGTCTTTCTCTTTTGAGAGATTATTTCATTGGCCACTTCTACAGGCAATTGAGGTTCAGTCATGTCGTGATCCTCAGGTATCTGACTTTCTTCTTCATTCCTAACTGGTTTAGGATTTTTTGTAACTTTGATAGTTTCATGTTCTTCATCTTCTCTATCTTTCTTAGACTTTCTAAAAGCTGAGTCTTCGTCAAATGTTACATCTCTGCTAAGCTCAATCTGACGGTGTCTTGGGATATAGATCTGATAAGCTTTTGATTGTTCACTATATATAACAAACAAACCCTTCTTTCCTGAAGAATCTAGCTTTGTTCTTTTCCCCTTGGGAATGTGAATATACATAGGAAAACCAAATATATTTAGATGGTTTACCTCAGGTTTTTCTCCGGAGAACATTTCTTCTAGAGTTTTATTTCCAAGGGCACTGTGGGAGATTCTATTTTGTACATATACTATTGTTCAGGCTGCTTATGTCCACAGGTACATTGGTAGATCTTGATCATGTATCATGGATTTTACTACTTCCATGATAGATCTATTCTTTCTCTCTGCCACACCATTTTGTTGAGGATTATAGGGAATGGTGAGCTCCCTTTTAATCCTAGCTTCCTTGCAGAAATCATTGAATTCATTTGACGTGAAATCGCCTCCATTATCTGATCTTAAAATCTTTATTTTCTTCTCAGAAAGGTTTTCTATTAGAGCTTTGATTTCTTTAAATCTTTCAAACACTTCATCCTTCTTTTTCAAAAAATATATCCAAGTCTTGCGGGAGTAGTCATCAATAAAAGAGGCATAGTAAACATACCTGCTTAATGAAGTTGTTTGTATTGGCCCGCATATATTTGAATGGACAATATCTAAGATCCCTTTTGCGTTGCTGTCACTCTCTGGATAGGGATTCTTAGTATTCTTCCCTTGTGTACATCCTTTGCATACACCTTCATGTTTGATATGAATTTCTGGTAGACCAATTACAACCTTACTTACAATTGGAAGAGCTCTATAATGAACATGAGCACGCCTTCTGTGCCGAAGCTCACATGGATTTATTGTATTGGTTTATAAGGATGGATATGCATGTCCCTTCAATTTGTAGAGTCCTCCTTCTTCAATTCCAATTTCTACTGCATCATCTAAGGTCTTTCCTTTTGACCACATGAGTACTTTTCCATCTATGAAGGAAACTATGAACCCTCTCTTGTCCAAGGTTGAAATAGACAAGAGGTTCTTCTTTAGTCCAGAGACATATAGAACATCCTTCATCTTCATGTATTTTACAAAATCCAACTTATAAGATGCTTCTCCCATTCCTTTGATGGGATATTGGGAGTCATCTTCAAGCATTACCTTGTGAGGAGAATCCTTTTGTACAAGGAATGATAGTGAGTCCTTGTAACCTGTCATGTGCTTGGATGCACCACTTCCTATTAACCAGGTTTCATTTCCTGATGAGGCTGATCCTGTTAGGGCTGAGATCAGTACATATTCTTCACTGGATTCTTCATCTTTCTTTGCTTCCTCTTCTACATCTTGATCACTGTCTTAAGCAACATGAGCTTAGAATCTTTCCATCTTTTTAACCCTTTCTGATTTCATGGGACAGTTGATGGCAATGTGTCCCATCTTGTGACAAGTGAATCACTCATAATTTGAGAAGTCTTTCTTGGGTCTTTTGAACCCTTGAGTCTTGTGAGGATGATCATGACTCTTCCTTTTGTAATTGCCTCTGGCATGGGCTGTTAAGGCTTGGTATTCATTATCATTTAGCTTCACTTATCTAGCTAAGATTCTTTCTTCTTCTTGGACACATTCTTCCCATAGTTTATGAATTTGGTTAGTTTCCTTCTTGAGAATATTCCTCAGATAAAAGATTCCCAATCTCTTGGAAGAATATTTAGGATGGTCATCACAATTTCTGCTTCTTCTATTGTATCTCCAATGGCTTCTAGTTGATTTCTAATTTGGGCCACTCTTGAAAAATAATATTGCATAGTCTTTGACTTTTGAGTCTTTACACTTTTGAGGTGATTCCTCGGGGTCATCTTCATGTTGATGTTTCTCCCTTCAAATAGACTGGAGAGGGCATCAAACATTTCTTTTGGAGTTTCCATTGATGATACTTGAGGAATCAAGTTATCCTTGATGAAACCAAGTTATCCTTGAAGTTACAATTCTACAAACTAATCTAACAAGAATTTTCAAAAATTAATTTTAAAATGTTGTAAATTAATTTTAAAAAAACCATATTCTCGACATCTTGAAATCAGTTCAAGCACCCATTCATTCAAGTATTTTTCAACAACAAGTAAACATCTAAATTTATGACAATCCCACAAAGTGTAGAATAACAACAAAATAATTACATATAAATCATTTAAAAATTAATTCAAAATTTAAACAATTCATTATTTCATCTTTTGAAACAAGAGATATTCCATGAACATATATCATATTGAAGGCATGAATGGTACCAATAGATTCTTTATTTACAATTCCAAAATCTATTTACAAGAACTAGGAACGAGAAAAACCCTAATCACTCTTAAATACTAACAATAAAACATACACATTTATAAAAAAACCTACTTGAAGAAGATCTTATGATTTTTCTATGAATTTAAATGTTAAGATTTTTAATTATTTTTGCATGGACTGTTTGTTAATTTATCAATGTATCAAATTTTCTCTCTGAGACATCAACTTCACTACTTGGCTAAATTTTCCATGCGTAGTTTCCTTCTAATTATATATCGTCTTCTTTGCTTGGCCTTATTTTTGTCCTCCATAAGAGTAAGCATCTGCATATAAAAAGTCATAAGTCGAGCATATATATCCGTGAATAGATATATAAAAAAGCATAAACTATTGTATTGCAAAAATAATTCTAAATATTTGATATAATGCAATTAAATCATACACTATTTTCTTATTAAGTACATCAAAGAAGCAACCTATTAAAATCGATGCAGTTGCCACTGAGAGCAGGATTTAGTAGTCATAAATTCAAAGAAAGTCCTATATAAATCTAGTTTTCCTTTGCACAATGCATGGCTTCTCGTTTTTTCTCTGCTCTCTAGATTCATTTATCTTTTGAAAATTCTTTTGCATGTGTTAAAGGCATCTATGCCTATTTTACTGCTTGGATACCATTCCCTAAAGTAGTGCCCTTGGAATTATATACAATCTTATTTGTTTTGCTTGTTCTCTGGCCTCCATAACATTGAGTGCCTACATAAAAAATCATAATATGAGTAGATATATCCACAAAAATATATATTACGATGAAAGTTCAACTATTGTATTGCATAAATCAATCAGAAACATATAATAAAAATGCAATAAAAGCACATTATTTTCTCACTGACTGCATCCGATTAGAAACTTAATAAACTCTATGCAATTTCAATATGAGACCATGATTTAGCAACTTAACATCTAATAAATTAAATACAATTCCTATATAAGAATAATGAGACATTAGGAAAGCTACAATAGCAATTTTATAAGTGCAACCTACCACAAACCTTATCCAACTTAGTAACAAGAAAAATGTTTTGTAAGCATTGTGATTGACACATAACACCTACTTGTTATGAGGAGAAGTGGATGTGTGGCGTAAGGGAGTTACAGTGACTATATCTTCTTACATTCCCTTTAATTCAACAATGGTACATTTAGTCTCACGATATAGATAAATACCATTTTTGTATGATTTTTGAAAAATATACATAATAGAATGCTTTTTTTTATGGTTTTTGACACATCTGCATAATAACTTTTTTATGGTTTTGGAAGCTCTACATATCATAATGTTTTTTAACCCCATTGGGGTTTTCTTCACTCTAATATGGGTGCTTCAACTAGGGTGTTTTCTCCATTCTAATTTAGGTGTCCATTCTAGTAATCCTTTAAGGGTTTTTCCCACTCTAATCCTTGTGTTCAGCTTCTGTGCATGCTGCCACATTTTTGTTGTTAATGTTGTTAACTTGTAGGGTTTTTTTTGGCATATAGAGGATGGAGGTTGTGCAGGATCCATCTGTAGGTATATTTTTAGTATATAATGGAGAGGTGATGGAAGTTCTACATGTTCCCATTGTATCCATGTGGTACCATGTAAAGGGGATGCATAGATTATTCAGTAATACTTTCATGTAGCTCGGGAAATGAAAATCTTAATCTAAAGGTTGTTTAACTTGAGTTCTTCAAAATGAAATGCTTTTGTGGTTGCACATTATTCTAAACATGTTATATTGAAGTTGGTCGTTCAATTTTCCTGTGTTCCATGTCATATTATTTCTTTGGGTAAAGGTTGTGGTACCTGAATCTTAAGCGATAACAATTCTTTTGATGTGAACCTAATTTTGTAAAAAAACCAATTTAAATTATATCTTGATAACACTGGGAGCCATTTAATGTGGTATAATTGCTATGTAGGTTATGGCAGGGTTAGGATTTCCAAAATCCATCTTGAGAGCACTAGAAACCCTTTCCTTGGATATGAGTGTTTTTTTATTCAGGCTATTGTGAAGATAAGGAATTATGCACATGGTNAGGTTATGGCAGGGGTAGGATTTCCAAAATCCATCTTGAGAGCACTAGAAACCCTTTCCTTGGATATGAGTGTTTTTTTATTCAGGCTATTGTGAAGATAAGGAATTATGCACATGGTTAAACATCACCATTTTTATAAATAATTAGTTCATGCAACATCATAAGATATCCCTTCACTTAGTTCATGTTACCTCGTATTTGCATGGGTTTCCACTTTTTAGGGATTTTTTGAGGATTTATGGGCATGGTTGGGACAATTTCCATCACTTTGAAAACTTTTAGGACATATATGTGCATTCTCTATAGAAATTTAGACATTAAAGGTGTGTCTAAGACTTAAAGTAGCAATGTTCTTCTTATTTGATGACATTTATGGGCCTGTTTTGTCTTCAAACAAATTAAGAAATATTTTATGGATAAAACTTGTGATTGTTGTGTCCCTTTGCAACAGTAAGAACCCATGAAAATCACCTTAAAATAAATTATGGGCACAAATTTGGATAGAAGGAACATTTTTGGGCAGGTCTGGACAATTTATGGGTATTTTGTGGACACATTCAGCCCTTAAGTTAGCAGTAATAGGACTAATTATTAATATAGTATGATTATAAGGATAAAACAACACTGTTGAGGTCATCTGAGCTAATCCCATATATGTATCAACCCCCTAACAACACCTAATATCCATCATGGAAACATAAATAATGATGAAAAAAATCCATTCCTCATATTTGAGCGAAATTAGGCTTTTCTATGTACACCTCATCCCCAAAACAGTCCTAAAGCAATTTCTTTGGTAGTCAGGTGGCATGAACAAGTCACATCAATAGCCTCAAACGTCATCTCTAATCACTAAAACAACATACCCAAATACTAGTCCTATATCCCTTTCTCTATGCGATGGAGGAATCTACTCCCATCTCTCACTCGATCTTGATCTAAAATCCATGTTCTCCTACACCTCCCTCTATGATTCCTTGGGAAATCCCCTTATCCAATTTCCCTCACCCATCCCTTCTTTCTACTTATTTACTTCCCATGAAATCCAAGAGGAAAACTAGGTAATGAGTTCCATCAAAGCAACGAATGAGGATGGGTTCGAAGTTGAAATCTTCAAACATGTCCTCCACACACTAGATTGTCACATGGACGATTTGTTTAACCATGTGGTCAATTCAGGGTTTCCAAAACCTTGGTCACATCATATTATTCACCCAATATACAAATTAATCCCTAGTGCAAACCCCAAAAACTAAAAAATGACCATGGTTGGCCACACTTTCTCTCAAAACTCTATGCTTTAGTCCTCCACATGCAACTTTCTATAAATCTTGAGTGAACACATCTTAGAGCTGGAGGGCATGCTAGATTTGGACCAGCACAACAAACCATTGACCATATTCTCATGCTTCAAGCCATAATAAAGGAGGCATGCCATCTCTCTTCAAAGGTTTATTGTTTCTTTGTAGACTTTCGAAAAGTGTACAACTCCATCCTCGAAGAGGTATTGTTCTAGAGGCTCATAGAAATTGGCATTTTTGAGACCCTTCTGATCACCATCATGTGATTATATGGCTCAATTCTTGGTCGTCTTTTCATGTCACACATGGTATTATACTTTATCAAGAGTACTAGAGGGGTCAAGCAGGGATGTCTCATATTCTCTACTCCATTTGAGTTTAACATCAATGAGCCGGAATCTTTTTTATAGGAGCACGTTCAGTACAAAGATGGTTTATTTGTCCAACAGGTCTTGATCTCTATATTGCTCTTTGTTGATGATGTGATCCACTTGGCCTCATATACAGAGGGGTTACAGAGATAGCTATATGCCTTCATTTTTTATGCAATATTCATCACTTTATGGTAAACTTAGGTGAAAACAAGGTCATGACATTTAATATATTAAAGAATATCCTCTCAGATCTTGATTGATTTTTTAAAAGGGAACACATATACCTATTTGGGGGTACAATTCGTAGGATCTCATTTCAATTTGTGGAATGCTTATTAGCCCTGAGTCAACAAGGTATATAGATCCTTAGCCCTTCTATACAGATTGTGTTTCTATCACAATTTTTAGGACATATCATCCAATATGTCTCTCATGGACACTCGCGTCCAAGAGGTTTGGGGGTCTTGTCTACTAGAATCTAATTGGTATTTAGCTGAGAGTGTATATTTTCCTCTTTTTTTGCATCATAATATGAAAACAAATAGTACCTCCACCCACCGTACTTGCAAAGTTCGATTCCCGACACTTTTGTCTTGACACTATGTTCAACCTTGTCTAACTCTTACACCACTTTTGGAGCTTCATCGAATCATTGAAAGGGCGGGACTGGTACCCATACTTGTCGTACTCCTCATTAGATTCCATTTCCTCAACTAACATTTCACACCACACTTAGTGCTAGTATGTGGGGCTCTCAAATATTTTGGAGTTTGTTGGTATTGTGATGGACTAACTTCCTCTGTTTAGTTATTCTCTGGAAACACATGGCTATATTTCTCCAACCAAGCAAGAGTTAAATATAATCACCTAATATGAAATCTATAGGTAGTTTGTATAGGTCACTTGGAACAACTCTTGGGGTGAGATATGTCCAAATATGGCTTTTTAAATTGGAAACTTCATGTATATCAGGGGAGAACTTATAGTTTATTCCCAATATACATTCTTCCATTGTGCACATGCTCTTTGTATTCCTTTAGGCTAGTTTAAAGTGGGTTATCATCATCTCACGGTGGAGACGGATCACCAAACTAACTGATCAGACGATATCTATCAAGCATGTCACCTTCGAGAGGTTGAGACCTAGGAACACTTCATCATTTGTTGCCCTATTTACTATAAGATTTGAGGGCGGTTCCATTGTGTTTTTAGGGGGCTTCTTTTCAGGGATCTTCATAATATGACCAATTTATTTAGGTATTCCAACTAGATATGTATTTCTAGCGACATGCACATCCTAGACCAACCTCCACTCAACAAATTACTTTATTTTTTCCTATGCTCTGTATTCTTAGGGAGTCAAGAGACAAATGGATGTTGTCACTACTTTCGACCCCAAACCAATTAGGATGTAGAGGACCACCTCAAATTCCACTAGACATTAGTGACATGGATATTCTTTTCCCCATGCTAGTATCCAAATTATTTCTTATAGGTCATAACAGAAGGCCCCCCACTCAAGGTAGTGAAGCGTTAACCCTTCTATATCCTCCAACTCTTTCTCCTCATGGAGTACTATTTTGAGATTCCCCTATTAGGCATCAAATGTTAGGAGAGACGGTTCCAATGAGCCATGACAAATATACACAGTTTGTCTCACGAATTCTAGTTCCATTACCTCTATATCTCTCTAGTGGATTGGGTCTCCATCTTTGGTGTTAGTTTTATGGTATTTAAATTAGAATGATACTTTTCTTTCTGCATCTCGATTTTTGTAGGATCCTCCTTAGTTATCCCACTTTGTATTGACATTGTGGTACCAAACATCAATAAGGAATTACAAAGCCCAAAATGTATCCTAAATAAGAAATAGGTAGAGAGATATAAGCAAAAACGAGAGAAAAAATAGAATATTACGGTATTTTTGCAAAAAAATTTGATCCCAAACTCAGATTAGGGATCTCTTGGTACGATTGGGAATATCTTGTTGAGGGATACAAATTTTGTGTTTTGAGATTCGCAAGATTCCTCACGGTTTGGTTGGGGCGTGCATTTTTATAAATCTGGGCATAAGGAATCTTAAAAAGGATATTTTCAAAGATGCTTTTCGAGAAGAATCTTTCAAAGCATCTTCTCAAAGATGATTTTAGAAATTAATATTTAAAATCATATTATTAAAGATTATTTTCGAAAAACATCTTTGAAAAGATGCTTTTTAAGATTCCTTATGCCTAGATTTACAAAAACTCATGCCCCAGCCAAAACGTGAGGAATCTAATGAAGCTTAAAACACAAAGTTTTATCTCTCAACGGGACCTTTCTAATGGTACCAATATCTCCCCATTCCAAGTTTGGGACCAAAATGTATCACAAAATTACCGTAATATTCTCTTTTTCACTCTCATTTTTGCTTATCTCTCTCTACCTTTTTCTTATTTAGGATACATTGTAGAAGATGGTAGAATGATACCCATTAACTTACCTTTGTGGTCATTCGTTAGACATTAATAAAATTATATTATCTTATATTGGGGCATTGGTGATCTCTTTCCTAAATGGTGGACGTCCTGCATGATGGCCACTTATAGGATTCACTTAGTGGAAGAATGCTCTACAGGATATTGTCAGAGTTGTGCCCTATGGAGAGCTACAAGCCCTAGATAGCATGTGGAAACTTGGTTTCATGTTTAGAGGGTTAAAAATGGCTTGAGGACGCCTAGGGCTTCGACAATGTGGTTGTAGGGTGTAGATGCCCCAATAGAGTACTTGGCTTTAGAGGATGGATGGAGTCTATGGATGTTTAGGATGGAATGATGTGGAGTCTCCTTACATAACTACATCACCTTGGGTCATTATTGTGTGCATCATCATCATTGGATATTGAAACTTGTACTCTAGGAGTGGAGCGTTTCACTTGTGTGTGGCTTACTAATATTCAAAATGTTTGATTGTAATGCTTATTCCAACTTATATTATATTTTTGTCCTCCTTTACCTCTCATATATATAGAGGATGGAGAGAGTATTTACAAACAACAAATCAAACATTCATTTTTATCTCTTTTTGAAGTGCTCTCTTGGTTTCATGTTTAGAGGATTAAAGATGGCTTGAGGACACCTAAGGCTTCGACAATGTGCTTGTAGGGTGTAGATTCCCCAATAGAGTACTTGGATTTAGAGGATGGATGGAGTCTATGGATGTTTAGGATGTAATTATGTGGACTCTCCTTACATAGCTACATCACCTTGGGTCATTATTGTGCGCATCATCGTCATTGGATATTGAAACTTGTACTCTAGGAGTGGAGCATTTCAATTGTGTGTGGCTTACTAATATTCAAAATGTTTGATTGTAATGCTTATGCCAACTTATGTTATATTTTTTGCCTCCTTTACCTCTCATATATATAGAGGATGGAGAGAGCAATACCAAACAACACATCACATATTCATTTTTATCTCTTTTTGAAGTGCTCTCTTAGCGATCTTCTAGGGATCACGAGGAAACTCTAACGAAGCATATCAGGAGGACATGGATGATTTATCTCTCTTGAGAATCTTCTTTGTAAATATTATCTCTCTACCTTGAGTACCAGGGTTTCTTGGTCTCTTGGAGAATTTTGTATTCTAGGGCTATAGTTTCATCCCTTGGAGGCTAGAGAATTAGGGTTTGGAAACCCTTTGATGTATGCAGGGAAAAAGAGGACATCTTACCTTGGAGATAATATTGGAGGGATGCTTGCACTTAGAACTATGGTTTGTTTAATAACCCTATATTGGGAATCTTGGGTGGTTGTATTTTTTCCTAGTCTTGAGAGGAGGCTATGGTATATGCATACTTCATTCATTGAGCATATATATATGGCGATTTCAACATTTTATCTTCCTGGGATGGTTATTTTTAGCCCTTAATTGTCTTTCCAATTTCACACACTCGAAAGAAAACTATTAAGAGAAAAATCACATCTTACATCATGTAAATGAAAAGTATGCACAAATATCCCCTATTAATTCCATCATGCAAGTATGATCCAACCAATGTAGGTCCAATGACATTGGAATTTAGTTATTCTAACTGCAATATAGGTCCGTAGGCTTTGGATTTATTCTAATTTCAAGTAGGAAATGGAGGTGAATTTTACAAGCTAATTTAACAGTTATATGTTTTCATATGACACCTTAGAATACATACTCAATATAATATTTTTAAAACCAATTGGAAGTGCATTTTACAATTAAGCGCAAGGGATATTTTTTTTCGATGGTATCTTTCCTTTCTAACAAATTACTAGTATTGTTTCAAGGAATGCTTGGTATGTGGATAATGAGGCATCTAGGTATATGACATCAATGTGAGAGTTATTTTCAAGTCTAAAATAGTACATCTCAGGATCTCAAATCGATCTTGGTAATGATGACAAATATCTAGTAGCAAGGGTTGGTACCATTCCTTTCCAACTCCAATTAGGTAACTTTTTAAACTTTGAGGATGTATATTTTGTTCCAATTCTTAGAAATAATTTGCTTTTAGTTTCAAGAATGGAAGATAAGGGATTTGAAAATAGAGTTTAATACCCAAAAAGTTATTATAAGATGGAAGGAGTATAGCCCAAAATCGACTCAAGTGATTGTGGTTAAGGGAGGAAACTTATACGAGTTACATGGTGCACCTATTAGAGCCCTAGTTCATAACATGGAGCACTTGTGTGAATTATGGCACAAGAGGATGGAGAACTTGCATAATAGTGCATTGCATATTCTCAAGGATATAGTAATAGGTCTTCCAAAATTCAGTATTGACCAGTGGGGAGTATGCTAAGCATGCGTGCTTGGAAAGTATGTCAAGTTTGCTTTCCCAAGAAATGAGCATAGGTCTAAGGGAATTCTATACCTAGTGCATACATATGCATGTGGACCGATGTTAAAAACATCAATAATGTATTATGCTTCCTTCATTTATGAGTTCTCTCAAAAAATTTGGATCTACTTTCTAAAGTACAAGGATGAGGTCTTTAGCACGTTTCAGTAGTTGAAAGCTTTAGTCGAAAACTAGACAAAAAATAAGATTAAAGTTTGAAATCGAAAAACGAGGGTGAGTATACTTCCAAGGGGTTCAAGAGTTTCTACAAGGATGCAAGAATAAAGAGGGATTTGACTATTCTATACAACCCACAAATAACGTGATTGTAACATAGAAGAACCGATCCATCATAAGGGTTGCTAAGGTCGTGATTCATGAACAAGATTTGTCAATGTTTCTATGGAAAAAAGCATGCAACATAGCAATATGCATCCAAGATAGGTCTCCTCATGATTCTTGGAGGATGAGACATCAGAGAAGGAATTCACTGGTGTGAAGCCAAAGATGAATCATTTCCACATCTTTGGATGTACAGTTTATATCCATATACAAGTATAGAAGAGAACCAAGTTGTAGCTTTCCAACGAGAAGGGTTTGTTTGTTGGTTACATGAGACTTCAAAGACCTACAAAGTCTTTTTTTTCCAATGTAGATAAATACAGTTGAAAGCAGGGATGTAAAGTTTGAGGAATACTTTGCATCTAGGAAGTCTCATGGGCCTATTATGTGACAAAGGATGAGTATCAGGATGCTTCGAGGGTTTAGTTAAGGTCACCATTGAATTTTAGTTTAGAGTAGACCTTTAGGCACAAAATAGGATACACAAATTGTTAGAAATTTTGTCAAGAGAACTTGATGGTTCACCCAAAAATTGAGGGATGCTCAAGAGCAGGTTGAGGCTCCTAGCATCACATTCATGGAAGGAATTTTTTAAAAAGAAGCTTCCAAACTACATAGAATTGATGAGCATGCACATGATTAGCGATTATGGGCTATCTAGTTTTCAAGAGGAAACATGCCAATGAATTTGGAGGGATGTTATGGTGAAGGTGTGCACCTCCATCATGAAGAATGATATATGGGACATAGTGCCAAAACTAGAGGGTATATCAATAGTGAGTTCTAGGTGGATGTACAAGAGTCAAGAATGCGACACATAACAACATAGATAAGTACAGAGTGAGCTTTGTGGCGAGAGGGTTCTCTAAGAAAAAAGGAGTGAACTATGAGGATACTTTTTCAATAGTCACTAAGTACACTTCCATTAGAGAATTTATGTTTTTATTTTCCATTAAGGGATGGAGGATACATCAGATGGATGTGAAGAAAGCATTCCTCATTTGGATAATTGAGGAAAAAGTGTACATATAGAAACCTCAAGGATTTGAGATTAGTTGTAAAGAGTCTGACGTTTAGAGTCTTAAAAAGGCCTTGCATGGTCTAAAGCAGGCACTAAGAGCATGGTATTCCAATATTGATGGATACCTATAAAGTAAGGGATTCACCAAAAGTGAAGCATATCCTAACTTATATTTTAAGATTGTTGGGGTTGATCAACTTTTTTGATGTTGTATGTAGATGACTTGTTTCTTATAAGTTCAAAGAGGTTAATTTTAGGATGCAAGGAAGATATGGTCATTGAATATTGAGTTAAAGATTAAGGATATTGACATGATGCATTACTTATTGGGGTTGGATGTTGGGAAGAGACTAGAGGCGTTTTTCCTTCCGTAGGGTAAGTATGCAATCTAGATTATGAATAGGTTTCATATGGAGGATTGGATACCTATGGTTGTGCCTATGATAACTAATTTAAAGAAGGTAACAACTTCATCTTAAGATATTTAGAATCCCAAGTTGTATAGGTATCTCATAGGTTACTTGATGTATCTGGTCAACACCAGGTCATATATAATTTTTGTAGTGAACACCTTGAGAGAGTTCATGTCGGAGCTGAGGTAGGAGCATTGGGTAGAACCAAAACAGGTTCTCAGATACTTGAAGGGAACATTGGAGAATGAATTGATATATATTGGAGCTAGTGAGGTGAAGTTGTAGGGTATACATAGTCAAATTGGAGAAGTAATGCATCGAACAAGAATAACACATACAGGTGCTACTTTAGCTTGGGATCAACAATGATATCCTGGTTCAACAAGAAGCATCCTTTTGTGGCACTTGGTTTAATGGAGATAGATTATATGACATCTAATACTTCTAGTTGTGAGGCCATATGAATTTGTTAGTTGATTGCAATATTATTTGATCAAGAGTTGGATACCACAATGATTTACTGTTATAATCATAGTTGTGTCAAACTCTTTGAGAAACCAATGTTTCATGATAACTCCAAGCACATCAACATCATATATAAATTCAATCAGAATAAGACTCACAAGGGGTGTTGGGTATATGTTATATTATTTGCATGTTCGTGTGGAGGGGAGGTGTGCATGTCATCGATTAGGGTATCGGAGGATAGGAAATACCTATATTGTATTGTGAGGGATTCATAATGTTGATAAGAGACTAGGAGGTGTGGATCCAAGGTTTGATGGTTTTCTCGGTTAAGGGATTGGGGTATATTTTTCTAATTTGGTTTAACGGATTAGGGTATACGAAATACCGACATTGTATTGTGAGGGATTCATAATTATGATGATAAAATAAGAGGTGTGGCTCCAAGTTTTGCTGGTTTTCTTGGTTAAGGGTTTCCAGGATAAATTTCTATGTTTATTTGTGCATGTTGTGGTGTAATATTTGTTTTTCTTAAACAATATGTATGATTTACTTCTCTACACAGGTTTAAAAGTTACATGTTGTATCAGAGCTCTATTATTGGCATTAGGGGGATGCCTTTGTTGTTGAGGTTTCGATGCGGTTGATAGATCTTGGGTCTGTGGTAAACCTAGGTTTAGTGGGAAATTTGCAGTGTTGATTTGTGCATTGAAATAGAATGGCGAGTAGTTCGAGAATTGATATTAAGAATTTAATGGCTATAATTTTGAGCTATGGAAGCTCAAAATGGAGGATCTTCTTGTAGATCGGTAACTGTGGATTGTTGTGGATTCGGGTACTAAACCCGCTGCAACATCACAAGATGATTGGGGTAAATTAGATAGAAGGAAAAGAGTACAATACAATTATGCTTATTATATTCTTTGTTGTTGAACGTATCTGGTGAAGATAGTGTAGTAAAAATTTAGGGAAACAAGGGAGTTTGTATCAATCAAAATCCCTTATGAACAAGTTTTTTCTGCAAAAGAAATTGTTTCATCTCATAATGGATGAAAATGACATTGTAACAAAGCATCTGAATGTCTACATTACTATGATAAGTTAGATAACCTCAGTTGGTATAAAAATGACTGAAGAAGATAAATGTATTACATTATTGTGTTCTTTGCCAAATTCCTAGGACAACCTAATTGTTGCAATAGGTGGTATTAGCCAAGCGACCTTAAAATTTGATGAAATAGTATCATCGCTACTATCATAAGAGATGAGGTGGAAAACCATATATAATCATAGCATGGATGCCTTATTTGTGAGAGGTCTCCCTCGGGATAGAAACAAAAATAAAGGATATGTGGGGAGATTTAAATGTAAGGGTAGATCTAAATCCCTAGGAAAAGGAATAAGGAAGTGATAGAAATGTTGTAAAGTTGGGCACTATAAAAAGGATTGCAAATCTAAGAATGTTTATAAATCAAATGGATCTGAGGATACCCCTTCCATGGAGGTGAAGATCTCCTAAGAAGAAGGAGGGGATGTGTACCTAGATTTCATAGGTAATCATTTAGAACGTGATATATGGTTGATTGACTCAGGTGCGTCATGTCATATGACCCCTCATAGGGAGTGGTTATGTGGATATGAAAATTACAACGGAGGAGATATGTACTTGGGAGATGATTCACTGGCAAATATCATTGGACGTGGTAGAGCCAAGCTAAAACTAAAGGATGGAAGGATTAGAACTCTACCTATGGTGCTACACATTCCAAATCTAGCAAGAAACTTGATATATGTTGGAAAGATGGATGTTGCAGGTGTAAAGACTATGTGTGGAGATGGTGGTTGCAAAATGGTTCGAGGATCAATTGTATTGATGAGGGGAGTTTGGTATGTAAATATGTGCAAAGTATTGGGAAGAACCATCATTGATGAATGTAACAGTTCTGTTGTACTTGAGGAAGGAGGTAAAGATGACAGAACCCTAACCGCATTAGGATAAAATACAATGTTATGACATCAAATATTGGGGCATATTAGATAAAAGGGACTTCAATCATTATAAGGTAAAGGTATGGTTGAAGGTATGACTGATTGCACTCTAGATTTTGATTTCTATGAACATTGCATTTATGGAAAACAAAAATTGAGTAATATTTGCATATGGTGCTACAAGAGCAAACTGAATTATAGAATTGATACATAGTGACGTGTTTGGACCTGTTGATGTTCTATCATTAGGAAAATTTATGCATTATGTTTCATTTATAGATGATTTCTCAAGGACCACGTGGATCTATTTCCTTCGAAAGAAATCTGAAGTATTTGCTAAGTTTAAAGAATTTAGGGCTCTTGTAGAAAATGAGTCAGAAAAGAAAATAAAGGTGTCGAGGACAAATAATGGTGGAGAGTTATGCGGGAATGGATTCAAGGAATTTTGTACAAAGTGCAGTATAGCAAGGCATAAGACTACTCGATACACACCTCCACAGAATGGAGTTGCTAAGAGGATGAATAGGACATTGATGAAAAAGGAAAGGATAATGCTAAGTAGTGCTGGGATAGGACAAGAATTTTGGGCAGAAGTGTTGGAGACAACATGTTACTTGGTAAATTGGTCACCCACATCAACATTGATTGATAAAAATCCACAAGAGGTATGGAATGGTAAGAAACCCTCTATTAAGCATATGAATTCTTTTGGCTGTGATGGTTATGTACATGTACCAAAGTAGAAAAGGAGCAAGTTGGATAACAAAGCTGAGAAGTGTATCTTTATTGGCTATAAAGATGGTATGAAAGGCTATAAGCTTTGGAATCCTGTAACTAAGAATATTGTTTACATTCAAGATGTTGTGTTTAGAGAGGTCAAACATTTCTTGATATTTTGGGTTTAAAATAAGGGCTATGCATACTAGTAAGAGTAATGATGGTGAAGGGAATCTATTTATGTAGAGGGTACAAATATAAATACCATATATGTTGCATGAAATGCAATTTGATCATTAGTTGAAGCCTTTGAAAGATTATGGAATAATTACACTTCAAAACTATTTTAGACTCCTAGGAAGATAGTGTTTCTCCTCAAAAGAGGCACTCAAAACAAGAAAAGCATTGGATATAAACATTGATGATAAATTTACTTCATTACGATGCAAAGGTTATAACTACCACGTATAGAGTGGAATGGGGATCATCAAAACCCATATGTAGACAAAGTTCGTGTGCCCTAAATGGTTATTAAAGTCTTGGATATAAGGTATGGTTGAAATTCATGCTTCATAATTGTGCCAAACATAAAGATCCTATAGGGAATGACTCATAGTAGGGAATGAACCTGCAAACCCTTATTGTCACCCAATCATGCTTAAATTTAAAGGGACCTTTATTGCTCAAAGTATGATAGTGGTGGTTGTAAGATTGCCGAGGAGAGGAAGAGGAGGAAATGCATCCTACATATCATAATCACTTAGTCAATGACCAAAACACCAATCTCTATCATACAAACTACTATTATAATAACATGTGTCAAATTACCTCTTCATGCATGCACCTTACTCTTTCTCTTAATTAAGAAACCCACTAGGATATGAATGCATGGAGAGATAGGACTAAAACAAAACTCACCTCTCAATCCTCGCATCCCTCGAGTTCACTAATCATAGGTAAAGTCAATATGATATGTCTTATTTCCTTTCTATATTCAGTTTATACGTTGGTATCTATTATTAAAGTAAACTTCTAACCATTTAACACTCACACTTGCACCTATAGTTATGCTTGTAACAGGTTGAGGGTGAGCTTATACACTCCCTGTTATGTTTTTCCATGTATGATAATTATAATTCTCTCGGTTGTAAGACATTTGATTCATGCCTCACACCTTCTCAAGGGAGTACACTATAGGATTAATTCCATATTCATGCAATGACTGAGATTTATGGTAACACCGTTCACTACACACACACAATGTTCTTAGGGATATGTACAAGTTGTCCCTATAGTATGATTAAATATGTCAGCCCTCACTCTTTAAAATAATATCAACCCTTGGAATTTAATACCATCTGTTGATAAAGGTAATCCACTCATGTGTGTTTCCCTATACTGAAGGAAACCTTCATCTTTAAGTTTGACCAAAACGTCTCTTTGTTTATAATCCTTTAACCATATTTCATTAAGGCATTGTTCCTTATCAAATATAACCTGTGTATCTCTTTTTTTGCAACCTTGAAAAAGTATTTGTTGTTAGTGACATTTCTACAGACTAAAGAATATGAAGTTATGAACAAAGGCAACAAGATTATCACAAGTGGTATGATGTCATATTTAAACCTAAAAATAATGAAATTGGTCTCAATTGTTTTTTTTTATGTAATGTCTTTTTATGTAATCGTTTTTTTTTTATGAAATTGGTCTAAACTTAATTCTTAAATTTTTATGGGAATCTATAGGCTACGAGGAAAGAGAAACACATATAGTGTGTGATATAAGTGAGAATCCAAATGAGTAAAGAGGAGATCATGTGAGAAGCAAGAGAATAAGATATTTACCTCAGAAAATCAATGTAGACTGTACATACTAGTAGGAGGAGGTCGTACTATTGGAAGCAGTAGCAGGGGTTTGTTTCAACCACAAATTTAAGCTATACAATTTTCTAAAGGATAAGCTATACAATTTTCCAAAGTAGGTCATACAATTCAGTCCGTACAATAGTCAAGTTTGTTGTGTGGGTTTATCTTACTCAGTGGGAAATTTCCCCAATAAGGGAGCCCTTGTATGCTTGGATATTATTTTTAATGAAAAGCATATTTGAAGGGAAAATATATTGTGTGTCTAAAATTAGTTTCATTTGCTTATGCTGATTTTATTTATTGTTAATTATTTAATCAAATATATTTTATTTAGTGAGTTGTAACTAAATCTTTAAGAAACAAATCACTAGGAAATAATTTATCTAGGGTTGTGATTAGAAATTTACATCAACAGAATATTCTCAAATAAGGTCAATGAGGACTATTTATAGGACTCCATCTACCCAAGTAACAAAGGCACTATTATACCACTCCATTTCGTCAACCACTAAACTTGAAAAAACATTTTCGTTTTACCTTTTTATGGTGAAATCTAGTTTCCTTCAAGTTAGCAATCATTTTTAGATTCCTCCTTCATAAGACAAGGTAAATTCTCATGCTTTAGCATCATTTTTAGATTTGATTTTATTAGTTTTATTTATTTTTATTCATTTCATAACAGAAAGAACACAAGTAAAACAACCCAAATAACTCCATAAAACCATATTTTTAAATTTCGTTTCATGCTAGAACAATCACATTAATTTAATGGGGTTTTCACTTATTTTTTTAAGGATGATTTAAGTGGCTATATGACTCATAATTCATCTTAGTTAATTCTGGAATTTTAGAACAACGTACTAAACTTAATTCTGAAATTTTATGGGCATCTATGATCTTGAAATTGACAGTTTTCATGGTTTAAATTCAGTTTATTTATTTCTTATTGAATTCTGGAAATTTCTGACTTAGTTTGGTTTAGTACATAACAACAATCACAGTCTAAATGAAAAATGTTTTGAGTGTTCACTTGGTTAATTTTGGATTCTAATTTCATGTTTTGTCAAACACATCTATTAGGTAAGTGGTTCACTTTTCAAATCTGGAAATTAGTTGTGCGATTTGTTTTCTTTTGCATTACTTTTTTTTACACAACTCTTGGGATATTTCTTATGTGTTTAGTTATTATCTAAATTTCTAATGAAGAATTAATATTAAACCATTAATTCAATTCCACATTTGGAGAAGGGATTCTCATCATTCCAATAAATATTGAATCTCATCTAATTAATCTAATACCTTGAGTGACACCTTGCTTCATAAACCCCCCTCCAAGCAAGGCCTCAACGCCCGTCCCCCATAACTTCATATAATTGGGCAACTTATTCCACCTTTAATTTTAGTTTTGGATGTATTTATATAGCAAATGAACCCACTATTTAAGCACATTTGGTATTGATTTTTTATGGGTTTATTTTCTATAAAGTATATATTAATTTCTAGAATTAATGAAATTTAATGTTCATAGATTTTATTCAAATGATATCGTTGATATTTCAAGTTAAGTGTTAGATTTATTTGGAATTTCTAATCTTACATGTTCAAGAACTATTTTTGGGAAATTAACTTCACTCTAATCACACACATTTAATTAAGTTACAATCAATCCCGTGGTATCTCTTCAATAAATTCACATCTAATCAACCCTAGGGAATCTCCACTTAGACTTGAGAGCTGATCAAAAGTGAGGGAATTTAGCACTAAGGTTACAATGGTGATTTCTTCCAAGTTCCTCCCTCATAACACTAGTGGATTGGGATTTTTCCACCCAAGTGCTAGATCAAGTTGTAACAAGTCTCATGGATGGAAGAAACCAATGCTATATAGATCATATGCGGCACACTCACACCTACATGCTCTTTATCCACTAGACCAACAATATCCATATTCTCGCTGATCATGAGAGGAGAACCCCATGCACTGAAACATCTCAAAATCAGAGTGCAAGGATCAAAACCTAGTTCTACATGTCCGTTCATAGAAATAGAAGGCCCTACCAACCTCTTGCTAGAATGTGTGATGCTACTAGATTAAAAAATAACCGATAAAGGCCACCCTCTCTCACCCATTTATACAAAGTGCATAGACTTATTAGACTACAGTAAATGATGGTCACTATTTACCCTGAAACAAAACTCTCTAATGTATATCTTTCATGCAAGAAACTGAAAGGAGGGTTTTCCTCAAACCTGGAACAAATAATATATCACCTAGTTGAAGAACATCACCTAAGGGCATCTATAATGAAATGGAGCTAACTCCTCTCATAGGGTATGTGGCATCATCACAAATCTCCATGGTCATATCTTCATCTTGCTCTTTAATCTTACTGAATAGTTTCCTATCAAATGTCATATGTCACGAAGCTCCACTTTCCACATATTGACCAACACGATACACAATGTAAGTAGATAAACAATAAGCCATGGAAAAGGCAGTCTCAATCTAAGATGTCCTCTCATCTACTCTTGCTATGATCCTGACTATAACATACTTCACACCCTTTCCCTTCTTCTTCAATGAATAATGTACTACATAATGTCATATATCATGACATTGAAAGCACATGGCCTTCCTAAGGTCCTTCTTCCCAATATGTCTCATCCTTCATCTTGAATCATTTATTTCCACCCTTATTCATCTTTTTGACAAAATAGATGGCATTTAATTCCTCATGTTATTTTGAACACGGATACACTTTGATTTTTCCCTCCACAAGGTCGACCAAAAGCTTTGGGAAATATGGAAGTTCCTCCTAAGCAAAAAATATTGTAAACAAACGGTGTCTAGGAAGGAGCAATCCCTTTAAGGGAAATAGATACCATCGCTTGATCCTCTATCTTAGTTCCAATGTCATACAACTAACCCTTCAACTAACCGATCTTATTAAGTAGTTTACCATAGCATCTATCTTGCTCATGCGAACCACCAAAACATAGTTTTGCAAGAGCATCTATCGAGGTGCACAATAATTCTGAATAACTTAACCAAAGCATTAAACATGCACTTACCCTATGCCACATGGTTCAAATTCAAATTTGAGTTTGAAAATGATGAAATTCAATTTGAATTGGAATTTACTAATGAAATTCACATAAGATTTGCCATTATATTCGTCCATATACTTATTTCAATGTATTTAATATATATAAAATATTTAAAATTTGATTTTTTAGTTTTCCATTGAAAAGCACTTAGTTACTATTTTTTTTTAATTCACCTTGAAATTCATCTTGAGATTCAAATTCACCTTGATATTCGGCATGATATTTTCCATCGAAATTCGACGAATTCCAACAAATTTCATTTTTTTTAGATTCGTTGAATTTCAAACCTCATCAATAAAACTTGTTGAATCTTGCAACTTAGATCGTACTTCACGTCTTATAAACTATGTGTGAGATGAAGTGATCCTTCACAAAATCAATAACGATTCTCTTCACTTTGGCTTCTTCTAATGAGTTTCCAAATATGTTGGATCAATAGGTTCTAGAATTTTATTTTGAACATGCTCCCAAATATGAGCATCCTCCATAAGGATCTAAAGCCTAAGCTTCCATGGAATAAAATTTGAACCTCCATCCAACCTGTCACTCTCAATTAGACTAATATTAAACTTACACATCCTAAAACAGTCTCAAGTGCAAAAACTAGCAATTGATGAAGTAGACAAAATAATCTTTCCAAGGGTGGAGGTGTTTATCTCAAGCAAGCTAGGGTTTCTAACCCAATGACCTTAACTATGAGAATTAACTATCCCAATTAAAAACTATTTGAAATATAAATCACTCTTACTTAATAGTGATCTCAAATCCAACCAAGATGACACAATGTTGAAATTTCATTTGCACTGGGAAATTAATGCAAATATGAAAACTTAGCTTCTTTCGAGAATGTTCCTCATATTTTAATCCTAGAATTTTCAACCTTTAGGAATTTTGTAAATTAATGTGTGAATGAATGGAAGAATCATCACAATGATTCACTTCTAATAGCCCCAAAATTCACAACAGTTCAGGAAAAAAAAAAACAATCATTCCAATGAGTTTCGAGTTCTTTGGGGAAACTTCTCATGCATAAGCTAGATATGAAAACTATTATTATATAGTATATACTTAACAAAAAACACAAAACAATGAATAGATGTGATTTTATATTCAAAATTAGTGTTAATTCCCTTTCCAAATCCCTCTTAAGTGTGTCAAATCAGTGAGACAAATAATACCTAGAAATAACCATCCCAAGAAGATAAATGATGAAATCAAATCTGCAATATATACAATATGTGGACAATTGGAAATATCGTGCGCGCACACACACACACACACACACACACATATGCTCAATGAATGAAGTACATACATACCATATCCTCCTCTCAAGGCTACTACAAAATATGGCCACCACTGAGATGCCCTACCTAGGGCTAGTCGACAAACCCTAACTCCTCCAGATGCAAGAATCCCTCCAAAACTATCTCCAAGGAAAGACATCCTCTTCCTCCCCAAATACATGCAAGGGATTCCAAAACCTAATATCAAACCTTTAAGGGCTGAAAGTCAACCCTAGAATCCAAGATGCTCCAAGAGACCAAGAAACCCTTGTTCCTAGGAGAAATAGTTTAGATGTACAATGAAGAATATCAAGATAGATAAATCATCCACATCATATGCTTTACTAGAGTTTCCTCATGAACCCTATCTCATCATTAAGAGAGAACTCCAAAAAAGAGATGCAAATGAATGCACAATTTGATGTGTTATTTGGAAATACTCTCTCCTTATTCTATTTATATGAGAGGTAAGGGAGTCAAACAATATAATACAGGCCAGCCTAATACTTACAAGCAATCCTACTAAACACAAGTAAGCCACACACAAGTGAAGCTCTTCACTCATAGAGTGCAAGTATCAATATCCATTTATGATTCCATTCAATATAGTGACCCAAGGTGATGTAGTTATGCAAAGCATTTCCACACCACTCCATCCAAATCCTACACAAACTCTATCCATCCTCCAAATATGCTTGCAAGAACATTATAAAAGCCCCGAATTTCCTCGAGCCATCTCTAATATTTCAAACAAGAAATCAAGTTTCCACATGCCTTCTAGGGCTTGTATCCCTCCTCCACGATGCAAAATGAACCTCATATTCTATGTGTTCTCCCACCAGGTGAATCCTCCATGTGACCATCATGTAAAGCATCCACCATACAAAAAAAGATCTATAATTTTGTAGGGGAAAACATTGATCTAATGATCATTTAAGGTGTGGAATATTCTAAGGAATCTATAAAAAGTTTGTGTATCCATCACAAACCATTTCTCATGATACAATCCATCTCAAACCATTCAGGGGATGAGTATACACTATGTATCTCAAATCTAGTGAAGCACCCCAAACACAGTGTAAACACTTCCAGAGTAATATAAAGTATCATAGACCCAACACCTTCAACATTTGTTGATTAGAATCAAATTCATTAATATGAGTGGTCAATAAGTTTTCACCGATAAAAACAATTTTTTTCGCAACTAGAAAGTATAATTCCTCCTCTAGAAGAGAGAAGCAAACCTACCTAGCAAAAAATATGACCATGGCCTTTGGCATCATAATTCATGTTGTTTCTATCCTACAAACTATTTCCCATATTTTAGTTGGCTTTCAATCTATAGGAGGCGTATTTTTTTCTACCAATAAATCATTTATAGGGACACTCTTTGGATACTCGAAAAGTGTTGCCAATGTGTGTATCAACCCAACACAATATTCTAGTTGTCCCCTTATTCATATTAATCCTTGCGAGCAAAAAGTGTCTCCTACTGCACAAACATGTTCAAGAGTTTTAATCCTCTCATTGGAAGACCTAGTTGTTATAATGTTAGGGTAAAATTCCATTGATGTTTCCTATGTTATGGTTATAAGATATAAGACCAACCTTTTTAATATCCCATGCTTGTTGGTTCTCCAATATACCCAAGGTGAAACATACTTCCATCTCCATACCCATGATTTCTTTCACAAAGTCAAGAATTTGATTGAAGTTTGTCTTCCTACCCACGATATGCTCCCATGCAACACATGCGCATAAATGTGTGTTGCTTTCCTTTTTAGTGTCTTTTTTTTTGAACTTCAAGCCATTTTGGTTATAGGCTCAATCTAAACTAACTCACGGCCACAATCTATGAGGAATATTCCTCAAAATACCATATGCATCAAAATTCTCTCATGACACACATATGGAAAACTATTCATTAACAAGACCACCATCAATCGGATATTTATCCAATTCACCCCTATGCCTAGAGAATTTGAACTTATCACCAAATGGAGTGATATCACCCTCCTAAATGTATCATACAATTGGCCAAAGCCATGTCTTTTAGAGTAAAGCACATACTACCTTACATTATTCACAGGGAAAAACGACTTCATTAGAGAGTTGTTTATTCTAACCATTATCATTGTCGATTGGGAAGGAATGGAGTGGGCGTAATGGACATGCCTTGGCACTTTATTTTTTAAAATATATTTTGATAAAGCTTATGACAAGGTCAAATGGACCTTCATAATAGATAACCCCCACTTATGGTTTTTTAGTTATAGGTTAGTGGAATCTCCATTCAAACTGCCACAACTCGGATGGAATGGGAATCATCAAAACTCATATATAAACCTAGTAATGTGCCCTAAATGGGATATCAAAGTCTTTGAAAGAAGGGAGGGTTTGAATATGCTACTTTGCAACTATGTCAGTCACCGAGCTCCTATGGGTAAGGACTCATAGTAGGGTATGAACTAAAAATTAGTGTTGTTTCCATAATTGTGATTAAATCTAAAGGGACCTTTGTTGCTCAAAGTATCTAAAAGGCCTGGTAGGTTTTTAATCCATTTCTAATGACCGAGATTCACATTTGGCATGTCTATCAATAATCAGTCAATAATATCATAACCTATTCTTTTAAATTAAGTCAAGACTATGGAAAGTTGCATGTTGATAATTGTAGCTCAGACATGTACTTCTACATAGGCTAGGTGTCAGGCATGCAAGAGTCATCCAGATTTCCTCTCTAGATACTTGCTTTGTTGAGCAAGCAAATTTTGTATCTATTTTCTAAGTATAGATTAGGAAAATCACATTAATTAACTAAGTGTTGGATAATTACTAAAATAAAACTTAATATTAAGTCACATCTGTTGATCTTAAGTGAGGCTTGAGATTTTATCTCAGTCATTGATCACTTTGGAGATATAGGGTTAGGGTTTTGGTCATTAAGATGTTATAGAAGAATGCCTAAGGAGAGGAGGAGACACACAACAATCACATAGACTCCGAGAGATCTCATTGATTGGTTGGCAAAGAAATTTCAACTAAGTGTGTAGGTTTAGTGTCATGGTCAGAGGAAAGGAGAACAAGGAAGCAAAGAAGGTAGCATCCAGGTGTGATAGGCTAAACTATCTTGTTGTTATTTTATTATTCTTCAATGGTGAATTTTCCCAAGATGAGAGGCTAGGATTTTATCTTATTAAAATCAAAGTTCTTTGGCTTTCCCCAGTTGGGATTTTCTAGGGTAAATAAGTGTCATATGTTTGTGTGATTTCTAGTTTGAATTCCACTGTGTTAATAGTTAAGGTTAACCTTGTATTTAAAATTATAATTTATTAATTATTGAGAACCATAATCATTATATAATTAGAATTTAGCATGGTATCATAGTGGGTTTATATTTGAGTAAATTTCCATTTTGGAAAAGAAGTTTACAAGATTAAAAAAAGGGAAAGGGATATATAGCCCACGTGCGCTCAGTTGTGAGAGTACTATGAGAAGGAAGTAGAGAAGACACCATGAGTTGGGAGGTAAGTTATGGGAACGGTTTGTGGAGAACCAATGAACGTGGGTTCACATGAAGGATTTGGTGACGAGCGAACAAATGTAGAAGGGTGTGACAACTGTAGCAAGTAACTACCAAGTCCATAGACAAAAAAAACTTGGATTCCAGACCACTGGTTCATGGTACAACTGACCATGATCAAAATATAGCAGGGGACACAAGCACATGATAACAGGAGAGAATACAAGCATGATGAGAGGTAAACAATTAGCATGGGTCGTGCAAGAGACATGAGAAGCCATAATCTAAGGACATGAAGTGACGAATGAGGAAAGGAGCAGTGGATTCCAATTGGGAATAGGACATGAAGGCAACGGTGGCAGGAAATCAAACACTGCGGAAGTGGTAAGATAAAAAAGGAGCTGATAGAATGGGGTTAGGAGGATGTACAAAACAACAAGGTGCATGAGAGCTAGGCATAAAAAAGGCACAACCTCATGTTGGGTGAAACAAGATGCAACAAAACATGGTAATAGACATCAAATCAAAGCACTGGCATAGCTGTTGAGTTATTGGGTAACTCAGGATGTCCTCCATGTGGAATTCTTAGCATGGAGTCACTTATCGACATAGGCAAGAGGGTAGAGTGTAAGATGCATTCTGCTAAGCATCATGTATCTAGCAGTGAGGACATGCAGTGAGTTAAGACACTTTTTCTAGTTACATGCAAAAGTGCATGCATGCATTTTTTTAATGCAACAATATGTTTTTTGGCACAAAAGTGAAATTAGGGTTTTGGAACCCTAATTAGGGTTTGTGGCCTAATTTCTCAGTGAATTATAAAAAGAAATTGAGGGTGTAAAAATAATTTATATTGAGGGTGTAAAAATAATTTATCTTTTAAGAGTGTCAATTGATCAATGTAGTTGTGAGCAGCAGTTGACCTAGGGTGAACTATTTGAGACAAATAGGACACATTCCTCAGAGTAGTGAGAGGACATATATTCATATATTGAGGAGTTAATTATCTGGGGCAATGAGAGAGATATTTCTCTTATCATATTCAGACGCTAAAGAGCATCAACAACAATGGAGAGCAACTAGTGAGCATGGTGTGAGCAACAACACCAATAGCACATCATGCGTGCCAGAATGAGTGCATTATTTAGTTGTTGGGATAACAGAGTAAGAGAGAGGCACACATTTTAGAGACCAACAGGGGGCACAATTCCCTAGAAAAACGTCTTGACTTGATTCCATCATAAGTTAGAGCATAATAGAGGGAACAATTGTAAGATTGGTCACACGTTCCAGATGGGCACATTCCATGAGAGAGAGTTGTAGTTGTTGAGCATTAAGGGTTTCTCCCAGAGATATAACACGCTTTCCAAGGAACTAGGTTCTTCTGTGTACATGATAAATATGATTGTGATCATTTCACAATTTCGCTGGCTTAGATTATAGAAAGGACACATTAGATCTGTGATACTTAGACATCAGATCTATGAGAGCGAACCCTACACATGTGAAAGAGAGGGTTTTTGAATCTATTCAGATGATGGGAATACAAGAAGTGTTCCTTAGGGATTCATAGACATGATTATGCATTCAAAAGAGGGAATTGGATGGGTTGGATTCTAACTTGATCCAGGAAGTCCTATGAAGGTGGCAGGAAGGATGCATGGACCATAGATAAGAGATTTATGCTCAATTACAACTTTGGTAGATGAGGAATATAGTATGGTGTTCTAAGATGAAAATAGTATTTTATATTAAGAGGGAGTGACCTTGGATACAACAATGAGGCATAGAATCAAACAAGGCACATTGGCTGTTATGTCAGTAAGTGGTTAGCATCAAAGATATTTTGGAACAGAGTTTCATAGGGATTATGGAACATGGATCAATGTCAGATACAAAGAGAGCATGAGGATTCTCTCAAGATGGAATTGATGGAGGAGGTATTAAGAGTCCTCTTCATACTAGGACTGAGAGTGAGCATACTCTCAGTGTTAGCATTGGATGATGCTAGGTTCTCTATTGTGTTTCAAAGATGGTTGATATTTTCCTATACAGAGGGAGATGATCCAATGGGGATGGGTTACAGGATTGGTGGAGAGTATGTGGTGCGGGGAAGACCTAATTTACGAGAATCTAGGTGGTTTTCAGACTTCTCATTAGACTCTGAGATGGATTTGGATCTAGAAGCTCCCATTTTGGATGAGTCTTTGGAGAGTCATTCCACAAGTTAGAGAGATTAGCAATATGCTCATACTAGTACCAACTAGATACTGATTTCATATGAGATTACTGATATGGATTGAGCTTAGGAGCGAGTTAAATCATATCAATATAGGGAGGCCAGGTATCAGTCAGTTGATTTGCTTGATGATAGTTTCATAGGTTGGTTTTAGCACAAACCCAGAGGGAGTCTGATCCTGGGATCTATGATTTGGTCTGAGAGAGAGTGAGAGGCTCCTTTCTAGAACACTAGGATGGAGAAAGATCATAGTACTACAGGTCAGAGGGTAGCATATGTAGTCGGGAAATATACCGCAATTACTACATTAGAGGACTTGTTGGCTCCGCGCACCAGTTGTGGTCAAACATCCCTCATTAAGAGGGAGTGTTGAGTTATGGGGTAACTCAAGATGTCCTCCATGTGGACTGACTAGCATGGAGGAACTTATGAACATAGGTAAGAGGGTAGAGTGCGAGATGCTCTTTTCTAAGTTTCATGGATCTAGCAACGAAGATATGCAGTGAGTTAAGACACTTTTTTCCAAGTACATGCAAAAGTGCATGAATACATTTTTTAATGCAATAATATGATTTTTGGCACAAAAGTGAAATTAGGATTTTAGAACCCTAATTACGGTTTGGTAACCTAATTTCTCAATGAATTATAAAAAGGTATTAAAGGTTCAAAAATAATTTATCTTTTGTGAGTACTAGGAGATCAGAGGAGCTGTGAGCGACAATTGACCTAGGGGGAGAACCATCTGAGACAACTGGGACATATTCCTTAGAGCAATGAGATGGTAGAGCTCCAGATATTGAGGAGTTCATTCACTAGGGCAATGAGAGAGATATTTAATTGAGAATCTTCAGAGAATGAAGAAAAACAATAGTAGCAACAATACAGAGAGCAGTTGGTGAGTAGCAGCGACAGCACACGTCACAGGTGTGGGTGACGCCAAGCATTTGTTGGAACATGTGGGGGGACAAGAGGGACTAGAGAGATGAGGGTCATCCATTACTGACTGAGGATAGGCCATTATTGTTGATTCAGAATTAGACCGAGTGCATAATAGCTGGGACATGTTTCCAAGGAAGAGAGATGCAATTGTACTGTTAGGGGTCGTTTTCAAAGATTGAGGACACATATCTTCTTCTAGAGAAAAGAAGAGCAGAGTGAAAGTGCCAAGATATTATTCTTCAAATTTTGGATAGAGAGTACACCATTCAGTGACTGATGGAGTTTGAGTTGAGATTTCCAATTGAGGGTGTACTGCTGGGGGCGCACTTTCCAAGAGCAGTAGCTGCAACTGTTGCAGATCTATGGATTTGGCCCTTCAGGTTCATCTATTTTTTATATAATTCATTCTTTACTTATTTTATATATTAAATTTTCTTTTGGATCGAGAGAGAAGAAAGCCCATATGTAGCTGGTTTTCCCAAGTTGGGTTTCCAGGATAAATTATGAGTCATTTGTGTGATTGCTGGTTTATGCATTGTATGGATGTTCATGTGCTATTTATTCAAAATTGGATAAAAGTGTATTATATTTAGGATTACTGAATTTTGTATCCATGATTGAATATCTGAACTTCTCAAAGCGAGTGAAGACCTCTGGGAATTTTTTTAATTATAGATGCAACTGGCTAGGAGAAGGACATAACATGTTAGCTATCGATAGAGGAAGGAAGAGACAACCAACAAATTCTAGATCATGGAATCCCAAGGTAGCCGACTAACAACCCAAAGCAGTTGCGTTAAGGCTCTGGAAAAACTGGGAAACCTAGAATAGCCTTGGGTGGTGCCCGATTTTTTTTGGTAAGTCCCATAAAGGATCAAGCAACAAGAAAGAATATAGGGAAACCTTAAAAAGGGTTCAAGCAATGCCTAGAAGGACTTGGTCAGCCAAAATAATACATAGCAAGATTCCATGAGGTCTAGGAAACCCCATATAGACCCTAGAAAAATCAAGGAAGGTTTTGGAAATAAGTCCAGGTAGTGGGATCCTTGAACTCCTCTGTCAATAACATCGGTCCATGATCCAATATACCCTTGGATCTAAATCAAGGTTTTCCATGTAACCTGTATACCTTTACCTTTTTGGCATTAGTAACTCGTATTGAGTCTATGCCAAATCCCTTTGGTCAAATGAGATCCTAACCACTCTTGAAAGAGATGACATATCCACTATCCTCAAATGTCAATACTGAGGCCAAATTCATCTTGAGCTCTAGTACATACAACACATCTATCACCTCCAGAGATCGTCCTAACTCTAGATGAAATTTGACTGTCCCAACTCCCTTCACAAAACACTTGGCATGGGTTTCAAGCTCCACAATCAAATTAGAGTCTGTACTTGAGAAACTGGTGAACAAATCACATGATCCTGTCATGTGATGAGAAGTAACACAATCCACGAACTAGGAACTACAAAAAAATGTGTCATAAATACAAGAGACTAATAATAAATCATTCTCTAACCTCTCAACAAAATCCTTAAATTGAGCTTTTGCAGATGCTACTATCGACTAAGACTTACTCTTCCCTTTCTTCCTTTTGGACACTATGAAGCATAGTTACCACACTTGTGCCACACAAAGAACTTGGCATTGCTTATGTCCTTTTTCTTCTTCATTTCCTGTGAATTTCCTACTCCACCTGTACTTTCCTTAATCCTCTTTACTTGACTTCCAAGAGAAGAATTCTCCTCCTCATCACTCTTATATTAGCCTCCATTTAGATATTCCTCCCAAATATCCTCTTGGATGAAGTCATCCCACAACCTCTCCCAGTTAGGAATATTCTTCCATGCAATAATACCTTTAACAAAGATTTCCCATGGCTTGGTGAATCCATTCAGGGAAATCCTCTCCAACTCCTCATCTACAGCCTCCCTACCCTAGTCTATCGGCTATAATTAGAAAGACTAGATTAGGAAACAAACTTTACCAATGCACTTGAATATTTTCCTTTTGGGCTCTTCAAATTCACAAATGGATTGAGGAATTCTTTGAGAAAAAAACCAATGGGTTAATCAGCATTTATTCAAGTTCTACTACATCAAGGAAAAATTATCCCATTGTTCATTATACCAACGACACTGCAAAATCCAAGGTGAAACTATAGAAAATCAACACAAGGATTCTCTTGGAAATTCCTTTTGAAATCCCAAGGGGATAATACACATTGACGAGTGATCAAAATTCTAAATCATTTAATTTTTCAATATATGAGAGTTGGAAAAGGTGCCTCTCACCAAGGTCATGACACCCTTCATCTACTAAGAATCAATAGGTCGGCTAAGTGATTGGGTGTAATGTACCCAGACCCAAACACATTGTTAGATATGAATACTTTTGGGATGCTAACAAGGAGGATTGATTATAAGTTTAATCATAGTGGAATATTTTTCTTCTAAGGTTTAGGCTAGCGTGTCAATAAGCCAAACTAATTAAAACAATCAATCCCCTACAAGGAAGACGACCCTTCCAATTCAATAATCCCCCATTCTACATGTAATACAATGTAATGACACATGAATATATTCAATATAGAACCTCTTTACATGTTTACTAAATGATATCACACCTATGGGTTGCCACCCATATCCATTTAACCAACTATCAAATCATCTTTACATATATTCATAAATATTCCACTTACGACAACAATCCAATATTCCAAGGAGCCAAAAATTCAACACATAAATATACCATATTTATAATACTAAATATCAGTCATCAAATCCCAATAATATCTAACTTGAAACAACCTTATACGACCATATGGTTGTCCAAATATTAGGCCCTCTAATTATCATAAATACATGAGCAATCTAGCTTCTAGTACCATAAGTAAATCAACATCATTACAATTCATTATAGCAAATTTATAACACTAATGTAAATAAGGGTTTACCACATTAATAACAAAAAATAATCCCATGGAAGATATGATTCAAAAAATCCATAAAATACCATATGGATTGTTCAAAAATAAGATCCCAACAACTACCATAAATCATGCAATCGAGTATAGATGTCCAATGATAGTAGCTAGTGAATCATGTCCCAAGTACACATCTCCTCCATTTTACTTTTCATATTCACATAACCACTCCCTACGAGGGGTTATATGACATGAAAAACTTGAGTAAATCAACCATATATCACATTCTGAATGATTACCCATGGAAGCTAGGTACACATCCCCTCCTTCTTCTGAGGAGGTCTTCGTCTCTGTGGAAGGGGTATCCTCAGATCCCTTTTCTTTCTCAACATTCTTAGACCTGCAATCCTTTTTATAGTTCCCAACTTTACTGCATTTCCAACACTACCTTATTCCTTTTCCTAGGGATTTAGGTCTACCCTTAGATTTAAATCCCCCCCATAGATCCTTTATTTTTGTTTCTCTCCTGGGGGAGACCTCTCACAGACAAGGCATCCATGCTATGATTATCCATGGTTTTTTGCCTCATCTCTTTTGATAGTAGGGATGATACTATTTCATCAAATTTTAAGGTCGCTTGGCTAGCACTACCTATTGAAACAATTAGGTTGTACCAAGAATATGGAAAAGAACACAATAATATAATACAATTATCTTCTTTAACTATTTTAATACCAACAAAGGTTATCTGACTTACCAGAGTATTGTAGACATTCAGATGCTCTGTTACTGTGTCATTTTCTTCCATTCTAAGGTGAAACAATTTCTTTTGTAGAAATAACTTGTTCACAAGGGATTTTGATTGATACAAACTCCCTAGTTTTCCCCAAATATTTACTACACTATTTTCACCAGATACATTCAAAAACACAAAGTTTGATAAGCACAATTGTATTGTACTCCTCGCCCTAATTTCTAATTTATCCCAATCATCTTGTGACGTTGTAGCGGGTTTAGTACCCGGATCCACAACAATCCATTGTTCTCGATCTACAAGAAGATCCTCCATTTTGAGATTCCATACCTTAAAATTCTAGCCATTAAATTTATCGATCTCAATTCTCAAACTGCTCACCATTCTCTTTCAATGCACAAATCAACATTGCAAAGCTCCCACTGAACCCGGGTTTATCACAGACTCAAGATCTATTAGCTGCGTCAAACCGTTAGCAACAAAGGGATCCACCTGATACTAATAATCGAGCTCTTATACCACATATAAGTTCTAAACATGTGCAAGGAAGCAAAGCATACATGTTATTTTAAGCAAAATAGATATTACACCACAACATTCACACATAAACATAGAGATTTACACTGGAAACCCTTAACTGGGAAAACCAGCAAACCTTGGAGCTTCACCTCCTATTTTCTCATTATCATTATGAATCCTCACAATACAAAATATATGTATTCAGTAGCATCCAATACCCTAATTCGTTAACCCGGATTAGAAAATAGACTCCAATCCCTTAACCAGGATTAAGTTACATATTTCTAGAAAATTCCCAAAAATATCCAAAAATAGACTCCAATCCCTTAACTGGGATTAAGGTGCCGACAGGGATCATTAGACGTAGCACTGACATGCGCACCTCCCCTCCACACGCACATGCAAAGAATATAACATATACCCAACATGAAGCTCCACTATCCATAAGCCAATCATTGCTTCCCTAGGTGACGGTACCTATAAGAGTTGATATCAAAACATATTCTTCATCACTTAAAGAATATTCTCTTATCCTTTTCCTTTCTAGTTCATATTCTTTAGAAAAGTGAGCACGGTTCTTCCTTTTTTTGTTTATGCTTGAGGATCCCTTGTTTATGGTACAATCTCTTGCAAAGTGTCCTTTCTCATCACATGTATAACATATGATACTGGAGAATTCATGTTTAGATCTATGATTCTTTTGAAATCTTTTAGGCCTTTTATGAGGTTAATCGTCCCTCTTGCTTCTATCCTTATTTGCATGAGTTGTTAGCACTTGGTCATCATTAGCTCCCATCTTCTCTTCTCTTGATACTAATCGAGCTTCTTCTTGGGTGCACTCCTCCCACAATCGACTAAACTTGATAATTTTCTTTCTGGAGCATATTCCACGGATGAAAGAGACCCATGATTTTGGAAAACCATTTAATGTGGTCATTACTATCTCTCCTTCTTCAACATTCTCTTCAATGGCTTCAAGTGGCTCCATGATTTGAGAGACCATTGAGAAGTAATATTGGACTCTCTCCTTCTTCAACATTCTCTTCAATGGCTTCAAGTGGCTCTGTGATTTGAGAGACCATTGAGAAGTAAGATTGGAGAGTCTTGGATCTTCACGTTCTTGAGTCGGTTTCTCAATGTCATCTTCTAGTTAATGTTCTTCCTTTCATATAGCTTGGTCAAAGCATCGAACATCTTCTTGGGATTCTTCAATGAAGAGACATGAGGGATGAAATGATATTTGATGGAGTTTGTAATAATCCTCTTGGCTCTTATCAAATTATTCTTGTGGGTATCCTTGGCTTCATCTCCCTCTAGTTCTCAAACCTCCTTAGTTACATACTTTTCCAAGTCATTCTCTTCTATAATAAGAGAGATTCTATACTTCCATGCTCAGAATTTTTCATCCCCTTCAAGCTTATCCTCAAGCTTGGTATGATTCAACATCTTGATATGAGAACCTAAATTGGAAATATAAAGGAAATAGATCTTACTAATTTGAGATGACCAAATTGTTTCTTGACCTCATCGACCGAGGGTTTGACAGGGAAACCATAATTTTTCAAACCTGGATTCTTGACATTCTTCCTGGATATAAAGATGCACCTCCTTGAGGCAAGTTGTCCAATGGTGTCCTTTTCCTTTATTGGTGGATGGAATCTCCAAAAATATGATTCCCTAGTTTCTCTCGGTAGTAGTGATGATGTCAAAAATGAAACTTCTTCAAACTGAAATCTTTCTCCACCAAAATATGCGCCTCCTTGTGGTGACTTAGCCTAGTCTTCTTTTCTAGAATGTTTGTGGAGAAAAGTGACGAACCTTGGAAGTCCTAGTTTTCGCAACTGCATAGTGCCTTCTTTCAAGGTGGCTCTGATACCATGTTAGAATTTTCTCTTTAATTCAAAATGAATTAGATCTTTAATCTAATGCACTAGGGTATATAAAAGATAGACAAGAGAAACATAAAACAAATACACAAAGATTTTATCTTGGGAAACCACAAGGGAGAAAACCCAACAACTTCTTATGTACAGATTCGTCACTTAGTACAATGTCAGACCAAAATAGAAAACCCAAATATAAGTGACTTCTACAACTTCTTCTTCTTCTCCTCTAAACAAACTTGTGTTTCTCTCTCTTGGAGCAAACTTTCTTGTGATTGTTGTGTGTCCAAAGGAGGGAGATCACCTCCTTATTTATATTCTTTAGTTGCATGACCTATGACCCCAACAAGGCCGACTTCTCTACTTTATTGGACCAAATTCTCCTATGGAGACTCAAAAATACATTTTTATACTTGTTCTTTTGGGGACTATTTCCTTGACTTACAACGTAGGTTTCATCTCGACTCTTACATGACCAATTACATCAATGACATCTCTAATCAGAGGTAAAACATCCACGAAAGGAGGAATAACAAAAGCACATGATAATAATAATAATAATAATACAAAGAATATCTTTCGAAGTTACATTTTCAACAACAAGAAAAGTTGTAGTTCTTATTATAATTAGGGGATAGTAAATGTTAGTCACAAATCTTATCATCTGCCTAGAAAGAATGGAATCACACACCTCTATGTACATGGGGGCATGCAATTGGCAATTAAAATGTCGAGTAAAGTTACCAATATAATGATTTCATATTTCTTAAGAGTAGTTGAAATTCTTATAATAACTCTGGGATGGAAAATGTTGATCGTATTCCAAGGAAATGAAGCAAGTTATTTGGTCAAGAATATGCAAGCTAACAATGGATCCAATCTATAAAATCTCAAAGAGAAAGATTAGAACACTAGGAAACCAAATGCCAATTACTTCCAACATAATTTCAGGTTGTATTTCATTAAATTAACTATATTCAGTCTAAACATCAATCTATGTGGCATTTGTTACAATATAACCTAGGAGGTTACATCAATTCTAAGCAATAACATATAAAATATCAAACAAAGTTGGGATAATTGCAACTAGTATGTGATGGAAATCTAATCAAAATGCAACAAAACATTTAGAAACACCACTGCAAAGCAACTCTCATTTATGTGCCATGATACATAATAATCATGTAAAGCCTAGATTAAACTATATCCATATCATAGGGTGTCGATACATATCCAAATCCAGATTCCAATGTATCCAACTCTCTAGATTTTCAGAGGAAAAAATACCAGTCTTTGTTATTCATAGGAATCAAAAGACATCATTTACATATACATTTTTAACTGAGAGAATATAGCATCCCAGAACAACACATAGACATAAAATAAAGCCATACTATCAACTGCCATCCAGAAGAATAAGTCTGATCATAGCAGACTTTTCTCATCATCCTCGAATAAATCAGGTCAGAATATGTTGAGAAAGATCGAAGATGATCGTCAAACAGACATTCCTGAGCAAGACTTGCTAGCTGAAAGGTCTCATACATAACAGACAAAGATAATCAATCATATGTTGTAAGTCAAAAGTTGAAATACAAGAGATTCAGCAACACTAAAAAAGAACCAATTGGCCATGATTTATGACCATTCCATCCAGAATTTCAGAGAAAGTACCACATCCCATATCCAATTTTAGGGCCTATTTAGAGAGACCATCTTCCTGCGAGTTGTGCTCACGGAATATGTGTTTGAAAATCACCGGAGGGGCCATTTGAAGCATATTTCTTATATCATCACACCAATGCCTCAGTGAAGGAACATCAAGTGTAGAAAGTCTATTGAGCGAAGATATAATAACCATAGAGTCACCAAAAATCAGATGCATGGGAAGACCCATCATCATGCTAACTCTAAGAACTACCCAGAGAGACAATAATTCCGCTCTAGTATTTGTGCTGCAACCACATCCCATAGAGAAACTGAAAAAATGAGAATCATTTAAGTAGATCACAAAACCTGAACCACCTATATTCTCCGCAGCAGCTCCATCGAAAAATCCACAAGGAAAGGCCTTCAGAGGTTTTGTACCAATATTCTGAATTTTTTGGATTTTTATTGGAGCTGGGTAAGACGTTAAGAAACCTTCAACCCTGGAGATAAGAGCAGAGAAAGCAGGTTTCCTATTTTAAAAAATGCATAGATTCCTATGGAGCCAAATACCCCAAAAGATAAATAGTGGCAGATATCTAAAGGGAGCAGAACGCGCAAAGGAGTTGAACCAATGGGCCAGAAAGGACGGGACAGAACTGTAGGTTGGAAGGGAGAATCCAAACTTCCCCGCAAAATGTGCATAAATACACATAGTGAAAGGGAAAACCAGAAAGAGATGATGTATATCCTCTATGTCCCTTTCACACAGCACACAACGGCTCGGGCCATTGAATCCTTTATTCTGTAGTTGATCCCAAGTTCATATCTGGCTTCTAGCCAATAGCCATGTAAAACATGCTATTTTCAGAGGTATATTTTGTGTCCACAGGAAGTCCAGAACCGGTTCAATAATCTTTGAGCAACTGTCAGAGAAAATGCACTCATAACCTTTTGCAGCAGTTAAGGGGCCCACATAATTATTATGTGACCGAAGAAGAGTATCGCAATGATTAGTTAGACGGATTCTTCCAAATTCCAAACCCCTGACAAAATTATCCCACAGAGTTTTCCACTCACCACTGATATCAAGCTCTTCAGTCGAGAACCAGTAGCCTGAAGCATAGGGAGTATGATTCCTTGCTTGGGCTAGGGAGCAAATCCCGTAATCTTCCAGATATTCTCTCAAGTCTCTCGGCAGAATAAAGGAGGAGCCCATACCAACCATAGGGTCCGCACCCAGCCTGATAACAAAGCCATTGCCAACATGCCAGAGAAGCCCCTTACCAATCCACGGCAAGGTTGAGATAAAACCTCTCCAGATAATCGAGGCATTCCGAATTTTAAAGCTTCTTACCCGAAACCAAGAGTGCAGAGGCATGTTTTTCAGATATTTAACAGAGATGAGGAGATGCCAAATTCCATTGCTGTTCAAAGCAAGCCAAAAACTTTTCATTCTCAAAGATAGACTGACGCTGGGTAGATGTTTTATTCCCCAACCACCATGAGAAGTAGGATGCGCCAGAAGATGCCAATCAGCTAGATGAAATTTTTTTATCTTTGAAGTAGAGCCCCATAGGAAAGAAAATATCAGCTTTCTGAGCTTATCTAGGATTGAGGATGGAATAAGAACCAGAGCCATCCAGTAAACTGGAAGACTTGATAGAACAGATCGAATGAGGAATAAGCGACCACCAAGAGACAGGAACCAGTTTGTCCAATGGGAGATTCTCTTCTCAAATTTAGAAACAATCCAATACCAATCCTTAACCAGATAACCTGATGGTTTGAGGAAGTATCCAAGATAATCAAATCCCTTATTAAGATAATCAAATATATAAGGGAGGAGACCAGTAATTCTGCATAGAAGGGCCTCATCCAAATCATTATGAAGAAAACAGGATTTATTCATATTAATACACATACCGGAGGCTTCACAAAAAGTATCAAGGCTTACTTTGAAGGCCATCCATTCCTCAAAAGTACCTAGACCAAATAAGATCACATCATCTACAAATAGTAAATGAGTGAGAAAGAGCTGAGACGAAATCTTGATACCTTTGATTTTACCATTCCTTTTGGCATCTTCGATCAAAAGACTTAGACCTTCAATAACCAGAATGAACAACAGGGGAGACAAAGGGCAACCTTTCCTGATTCCACAGGAGGCCGAAAAAAAGGTAGTAGGAGAACCATTTACTAGGACATCAAAGTTGGCAGAAGAGATACAACCCAAAATCCAATTTACCCCAACAAGAGGAACCCCGATTTGAATAAGAATAAGACGGATAAATGTCCAATTAACTCGATCAAAGGCTTTAGATAAGTCCAGCTTAAGGATGAGAGCACATCTCTTGCGAGATTTGACAGTATGTAAAACTTCCTGCGTTATGGCTATAGGCTCAAGGATCTGGCGGTTCTTTAAAAAGCTGAATTGTTGAGGAGAAATGGAAGCATCTAAGAAGGGCTTAAGTCTCAGGGCCGCAATTTTAGAGATCAACTTATAGCAAGGATTACAGAGAGAAATGGGGCGAAAGTTAGAAAAGGAGAAAGGCAGATCAACTTTAGGGATGAGAGCTAAGAATGTGGAGTTAAGGGCGGGAGTCACTCTGCCCAAAATCCTAGAAGTTTCCACCATATTGACAAGGAGAGGCCCCAGAAGATCAAGAAAAGTCAGGTAGAACTCAACAGGCCAGCCATCCAGGCCTGGCGCCTTATCTCTTTTAAATGTTTTAAGGGCCCTCTCAACTTCCATAATTGAGACAGAGCTAGTGAAAGCCTCATTCTCCCCAGCACTGATATAGGAAGGAAAAAGATGAATAACCTTAAGCTGGGCAGCAAGGTTTGTCAGGTGGTCATCATAAAAAATATTCTTAAAGTAACGAATCCCAAGGGATTTGATACTATGATCATCCAAAACCCAAGAACCTGTTTCATCTTGCAAACTCCAGATGGCATTATGATTTTTTCGAGCTGATGCCACTGCATGAAAATACTTAGTATTGGCATCCCCATTTAGAGCCCAAGTAACCTTGCTTTGAAGTCTTGCTGAGTATATCTCATGATCAAGCAGCTTTTGAAGATCAGCTTTGAGGGAATTCAATCTCAGTTGCTGTTCTTCATTTAAAATAGCATATTGAGAAGCAAAAAGAAGAGAACTAATTTCCTCTTCCAAGAAAATAGACTTGTCCTTCATCTTTAGAGCTTTGACTTTACTCCATGATTTGACTTTTCCTTTTAGGACCCAAAGTTTAAAAGAGAGTTCATGCATAGCATCCATCGAGTTATCTGCACTAATAAGAGGCCATTCAGCTCGAATCATCTGGGTAAAATCCTCATTGTCTAACCATGATTGATTAAACTTAAATGGATAAGCACAAGAGCTTTGCTGATCCAACCAATCAAATAATACAGGGAAGTGATCAGAAATCCCACATCTATGAGCCCATACCCGATACCTGGGGAAAGAGCTAATGATCTGATCCGATAACAAAAAACGATCAAGCCTTTTAGAGATGCCATCTTCCCCTATCTTACCATTCTACCAAGTAGGGCCTGCACAGGTTGGGGCCACATCCACTAAATGATGATCAGAGAAAAGCTTGGAGAAAAAAGGACCCAAAGGATCAACCTACACTTTAGAGCCCCAAATCTCTAAGGCATTCAGGGTTAAGTTCAGATCGCTAGCCAGGATAAGATTTGGCAGTGATAGAAGACCACCAGAAGCCACAGCACTCCAGAAAGTATCTCGATTAAGGTAGGGGCCATAGCAATTAAGAATAGATATCTTGAAGGAGGAGCCACGAATCGAAGCTTTAAGTAAGATACCAGCAGCAGTATGGAAGGCTTTACATTTGAGCAGTCTCGGGTTCCATCCAGAGAGAATTCCCCCTGAAAGGCCTTTCGAGCTAAGGGCATAGAACTCCCATCCCGGACAGAGCTTGTAAAAGGCAAATAAAGCTGGGTAAGAACTGGTCATAGTCTCTTGGAGGAGAACAACATCAGGTGAGAGCAAAGCTAGCAGATGACGAAGGCTTTTTTGCTTGGCCAAGCCCCTAAGCCACGGACATTCAGGGTGAGAATACGCATTAGGAATCAATCAGCTGAGGGGTCGAAGCTCTAAGGACCCTTTGTGGTGGAGAGGAGGGCTTACGTGCCACAGCTTTAAGTCTTGTGGATAAAGGAGTATAAGGAGTCGGGACGAGGTCCTCAACATCAAGAGGAGATTTTTTCTTCTTCCTCCTTATAGTCACATTCTCAAATCTTATGGAGTCGAGAGGAAAAACCGAGGGGGAAAGTGGCGTCTTATCGGAAAAGATACTCAGAGACTTTTGTAAAGATGGGTCTAAAAAGGAAGGAGATGTAACAAGGCTCTGAGGAGGAGAACCCAAGGGCAAAGGACCAGAAGTGACGAGTGGAGGGAAATCTGCATCAGTGAAAAGAGGAGTGGGGGAATCACTAACCGGAGGATGAGTTTGAAAAGAAGTAGAACGCGGAGTAACCACGAAATTCGTTGCATCCGAATCTCAAGAAGGAGGAAGGGAAATTGGATGAGTAGTAGTATCTAAGGTCGAAGGGGGAGGCTTAGTAATCGGGACAACGCATCCAAGCAAAGGAGAACAAGAGCGAGGAGGAGAGATAACCAAAGGTTGAGGAGCAGTTGGGGACTTAGGAAAATCACGATTAACAACCACAGAATCCAAAATAGCTAATTCAAGGTTCGATGCATCATCAAAAAGGGAACATGCATTACTAAGAAGACCATTAGATGGGTCTGGAGGGACCGATGTCAAACAAACCTGAGAGTTCCCGTGTAATGGAGAGGAGGTTGGAAGAGTCGCAGAAGGAGATCGATGATCCAGAGAAGTTGAACCAATCCGAAAAGATGGACAGGCACGTCGCAGATGGCCCATTTCCCGGCAGCAACTGCATCTGAAGGGGATGCCTTGATAATCCAGACGTTGTATAAACAGGCGTTCCTAACAAAGTAGCTCAATTTCAGCTGGTAACCCTTTCGAAGTGTCCATATGGACTAGGATTTTATCCATCCTCTTATCAAAGGAAATCATAAAATCATCATCAAGCGCCACAAAGCGGCCTATTGTGTTCCCGACTCCCTCCAATAAAGGACGATTCCAGAGCGAAAATGGAAGCCCCGGTAGCAGAGCCCACAAATGTCATTTCTGAACTCTTTCATGCGCAGGGTCAAAATTAACATGCCAACGATCTAATACGAGAGATCCTTTACCCACTCTCCACAGGCAATTTAATACCTCAGTAGCATGAGCGTCTTCTAAAAAGACAAATACTATCCAACCCCGAACTAGTAGGCTGATAGCTGGAACGTAGGACAAGAAGGGCTTCCAATGTTCAGTGGCCCAGGCAAACCAGTCCTTTTTATCCATCGAGACGCATTCCAATCTGCCTATTAGCGCACGGGAACACAACGCTTCCACTCTGTCAAAATAGATATATTGACCCACAACATATCGCAATCTCCCTTCCAGGATTTTATGGGCCTTAGCCTTCCTACGACGTCAAAAGCACGCAGAAGCGAGATCAGCCGAAGGGTCGGGAGACCCATTATGAATCATCGACATATAGTCTGAAGGGAGATTCTCAAGAATGACTCACCAGTCAAACAAACCAAAGAAACCAGAGAAAGAGACAGGAGTAAACACAATCATAACAGTGAATCCGAAATCAACCCTAGTTAGGGTAAAGCAAGGGAAGAATCTGAGAGAATCAAACCCTAATCAAACCCAACAAACAAGAAAATAACAGCCTCGAGACAGGAAAAAACCACTAATGTCACACAAAAAACCGGAAACAACAGGGTTAAGGAGAATCCGATCCAAATCATATCACAAACCCAGAAGATGACAGCCACCTACGGACAGAGAACGGTGAAGACGTGGGGGTCAACGAAAGCCAACGAGGCTGAGAAAGTCAGGAATAAACCGCATGTGCTGCAGAGAAACCCCGAAGACAGCAGGGTTAAGTTGAATCAGACCCTAATCATATCCAGGAGCCATGAAAGAGACAGCCACTTTCGGACAGAGAATGGCGTGGACAAGGACAGGCTAACCTCCAAAAAACCGGAAAAATAGAATCTTCTAGAGACCGGAAAAAATAATCAAAGAACGACGCTAGAAAAGGTGACGGATCTATAAAAACACATACCACCCAAGGACAGATAGCACGGCCGAGCCAAAACCGACTTCTATGTATAGTTCCCACTTCTTTTAGACTGGTTGGTACTAGTCCTCAACACATGAGGATGGACTCCAGTCGTCGGGAACGACTCAAAGAGAAGGACATGCTAAGCCAACAAATCCAAGAACAAGTGCAAAGGGAGACCAAGACGAAGACAGAAAACCCAACGAACGAGGAGCCAGACAGCCGAGAGCACATAACAAAAAACCGGTTCAGGGAACGACCGGTTACCTATGTGAAAGCCAAGAAAGAATCCAATGCCATGGCGAAGGAGAGGAGGAAGCGCTGCCTAGAAGTATCGCCTTCCTGTATCCTGCAAGACCCAAACCCTCATCCTTCCATCGAAACCCCAAAGCTCACCTCCCCTTTCCGTCCTCCCAAGCATCCTATCCAACACGGAAACCTTCCAACTCTCTAGATATGACAAGGAAACACTCAAAATAAATAACGAATACATATAACATTTATTTGTAGTTGTATCCACAAAAAAACACTCAAAATGGAATAAAAGCAAATAAAAAAAGAAATCCATGAAAAATACAACATCCTAAACATTGCATTCAAATCCTATTTTTGGATCCTCTTCGTTTTCTAGTGAATGTTTGTATGCAATGAGATGCGTAAAACTTCTCTCTATTTAGATTCCATATATAATTATTTATTTAAATATCAATCAACATATGTGTACTACATCCATTTCCCTACACGAAAAATTAAACTCGGTGTTTCTCGAAGTATTCATTTTCTAAAACCTCCCTATCATCAAATAACTTATATTTTAAGATAACAAAAATGTATACACTTCAACCAATAAGTTTCTTCTTTAACTCAACTTGTTGCATGAATTTATGTGCAGCAACTTTTGATCATATCCAACATCCATCTGTGAATGTTGCAACAGATGCTCACTTGCACGAAACGAGGAAACAAGAAAACCTTCGAAACACAACCCAAAAAAATGGAAACGTGGATATCTATATATATAAAAGTAAAAGCAAGGACAAAATTATTATAAAAAATATTGATTGATTGATTGCCTAATAATTTTTGGTTTATATTTTCTATAATAATTTTGTCCTTGCTTTTATATTTTTTATAATAATTTTGTCCTTGCTTTTATATATATATAAAAGGACAAAATTATTATAAAATATAAACCAACAAATAGTATTTACATTTAGTTGCAATCAATATTTCCAAGCGATAAATGAAAAATGATACAGATACAAGTTAAATCATAATGTAGAATCACATTTTACTCATGAACCCAATTCTATATCAGTTCATTCATGCAAGTAGTAATATCCAAAAACCAACATTTATAAACAAGGCTATATATTATACATCCAAAATTAGCCTTTACGTATGAGGCTACAAGTGCAATGTATCAAACTATGAGCAATGAACATGCTAACATAAAAATAAAATTAAAACATGAGCTCATATTATTAGTCATCCTCGTATTCATAGTATTCCTCAAGAATAGAACAAGATGCACACTTAGCATTAGAATCTAGAGTGGAAGAAGTATTTACAATTCTACTTATAAGTGACAGGTCGGTTTTTTAAGTGACAAGCTTTTATTTGAGGGGAAGTGTGTTGTACAAATGAGGAAACGTGATGGAAACACATTTTTGTCTGTATGAAATGTGTTTCCCATACAAGAAATGTGTGCATACGTATGGAAACATGTTTCCATTAAGCACCTTACACATTTCAGAGTTTCAACGGGTTTACATGGATGAAACAAGTGCCATACCTAGGTTTCTTGCAACTTAGAATGGATGTGACTAAAAATAGGGAACTTCATTGTCTATTATCTCAAGAATTGGAATGAAAAACATGTTGAAAATTGTAGCTCATACAAGAACTTTCGCTCAGGTTTATTGTCAAACATGTCAGGATTCATTTGATTCAATTTTATTTTGTAAATCACTTTAGTAATAAAATCAAAGTCTTATATTTATCTTTTGTTGAATCTAATAGTGTATTTAGTACATTAGTGATTTAGACTAATCTCAACCATGCATATCACTAAGAGATTAGGGTTTCACCTCAAGTATAAATGTAAGACAATGTAGAGGATTAAGACACATTAATTATTCATCAAAGACAGTTTGCTCGGGAAGATTTAGAGCACAGGAGAGAATCCAGTTCAGTAAATATGAAGAGATCGAGAAGCAGGTATGTACAAGAATATAAGTACAATCACATGGATATGCATAGTCATATGGAGAGGTCGTACCACGGGAAACAAACTGCAGGAATTTTTTCTTGGTTTTGTCAGGTAGTTTTCATTAGTAAATGTGCAAATTTATTCCATGTTTTATTGTACCGTACAACTGTTAGTTTGACAGTATGAAATTTTCCTCATAAGTTTTGAATTATTAATGAAAGGAATATTTGAAGGAGTAAATTATCCATGTATTGTTTTTTTCTTCTGTTGTTTACTTTCGAGCTAAATGTGTGACTACTGCCATGTGAAAGAATTTAATTTTCACATTTAAAGAACAAGTTTGTATTTAGTTGAGAACATAAGGACAATAGTCGCCTAGGGTTTGGAAACTTAACAATTCAAATACATAATATTGATGATGGAGAGATGCCTATTGATTTGAAGTAATTTGTATTGAATATGATATGTAGAATTTAGATAAAGGAGGGTTTCCCATTTCAACAAGGGAAGCTCTAATTGGTCCCTTTCGTCAGGTGAACCCGTGAGGCTGACTCGAGATATTTACTAATTTCATTGGGGCCTTATTTTCATTAGTTAAGAATTGAAAGAAGTTTGTATTGAGAATGACCGTTTAGTAAAGTTGAAAAAAGAGAGAGGGTGTTAATATTTTTATTCAGTAGGTTATAATTTATAATCGATACATCAACAATAATATGTGTTGTAAAAAGAAGGTAAGTGTCCCTTGTCATATCATACTCTGTTGTTTGACACAGTACTTCAACCTGGGCTCACATTGTTTTCCCAATTATTGTACTATTTGCAAGTGTAAGGGCTTCCCAACTCACCACCATCTTGTACACACCTTAACCCATTGGTTAGTGTTTACAGGTGGTACTCCAAGACCCTTTGTGGGTAGTTCTCTCTCTTTGTGCTGTTACATTCCTTGTAAGGTTGGGTTTAGTTTGGTGAGAAAATAAACAATGATGTATAACAGGTATATTATTTATACCTCCCCTCACATTTAAGGGGGCATTTGTTATCACTCAAAATTTGCTCACATAATTAATATGGAGAAATTATGCTTAATGACACTACCTAGCACCTTCTTTTACATCTCAAGACCCTAATCCATCTTCACAAGACCTCAGAAGCACTTTTCACAAGCCTAATAAAACCCAGTTTTACCCAAATTTAACTTAGCATAGATTATTCCCCTCAAGCCTACTCTTGGAATGTAGATATCACCCATAACAAGTGTGCCCTGGATTTAATAAGGACGATAAGTATTTTATTGCACTCATAAGCGTGCCTCACCCATTAGTTTGTGTGATGTTAATCACATGACATAGCAAAATATTTGTGCATAAGAAAATAACATTGATTTAGTATTAGGTATCCTGTACACCCCACCTATACATCAATGATACCTGGTCCACTAAAAGGTCCTACACATTTGTAAATAAGGCCACTTTGAGGTCACTCCACACACTTGATCATCCAAATTTGCAAGGTTATGCTGTCAAAATTCAACTAGGGTAGATAGACCATTCTTACCTTCTTCTCATAGTATTTTTGAGCTACATACATATTTCCTTGCTTGGAGATTGGAACACGCGAGGAAGATAAGGGCACTCCCAAGAGGGGGATTTGGGGCCACATTACATATACAAGTATCATCAAAGTTGTATAAGTTTATTATCTTTCCATTGGGTAATATTAAATTCAATTCTTTCGTTTTACGACTTGTTTATCCATTTAATTCGTAGGGTATTGATTTATATAATTTCATTCCATGAATCTGTAAGAATGTTGAAGGGTTCTAACTTTTGATAGTATTAAAAAACATTTATTTGTTTCTTAGGATCCACAATCATTAAGTAGGATTGCATTGCACATTTGCATCACAAAAAAACAACAACGTAGGGTTCCTGGTTTTGCTTTTCATTTCAGAAATTTCTTCGAATATTTTGAAGGGTTTAAAGATAGTGTGGTGAATAAATCCCCCCTAGGGGTTATCATTTACCTTCTTGCATTAAGCATTCTTTCCTTTCTCTTTCAAGATAAATTTCCCTTATTGATAGAGGCTCTATTATCCTTCGGGACTTGTTTTTGAAAAGGTAGTGTGGTGGCCATTCATTAGGTTTTACACCTAGGTGGCTCTCATAGGTGAAGGGGAACCTAAATAATATAGTTATCGGCCACTAGTATTTTCACCCAATTCCCTTCATTATAACTATTTTATTCATACCTTCACTCATTCCTTCCATGGAGTTCATTAACACTGGTTGAACATGATTAGAAGGTCCTTGATTTGTATTTTTAATCATTCTTAACAATGGAGGTAATGACCATTGGCAGAAGAAAGTCTTAAAAAGAGCTTATTGCACAAGCATACGATTAGAATATTCTTGGTTAGGTGTCTTTTTATTTTATAAGGAAAAATTTTACGTTTCAAAGTTTATTTATATTCAATCACATATAAAACATTGTTGCACCACCTATGCACTATAGTTTTTTCTTAAGTTAGCAAAAATAGACTATAACTTAAAAATTGACTTAATCCATTTTGTTTACCTCGTAAAAAAAAAATTACAAAATGAGCTAGACATCTAAATATGGAAACCCTATATCAGGTTGAAATAAAGATATATAATCAAACACATGTTTACCTCCTTCAAATTGCTCCCTATTCTTCCAAAAGGTACAATCTCCTAGCTATAATCCAAGTTCCTAGTATCATTGGACATCATTTGAACATGAAATGTACATTAACCCTCATAAAGGTATGGCAAAAAACTTATAGAGTGAGGATATACCCTAGACCATTGAATAACAATCCCCTCATGCATGACATGTAACATGAATGATATATAATTTATTCAATCCACAAGAATCCCATTTTATAGAACAATTATTTATCCTCTCATGCATTACTCCCTATATTCAAAGTACAGGCCTCTTAAAATGTGACCAATGTCAGTTCTTTGATGAGGTCAAAATGTGAGCTATACCAGAGCTTTGTTTTCCTTGGCAAAAATAGACATTGATTTGAACTTTGAAAATTTTCTCTTTTTTACCCCAATACACCAAAAGTATATTAAACATTACAAACTAGGACTTTGAATTCTACCTTATCCTATCAAAAGTATCATCCCTAAGATTGATTTTACCCACAAAATGCTCCACTTACAACTCAATTTTACTTATACCAGTGTTTACATCCAACCTATAAATCCACTAACCCCTATGCCACTCTTTACATCCAACCCGCAAATCCACCATCCAAATTATATTTCCATGGATAACACTAACCTAGATATATTTAGCTTTATTATATGTTCAAGGAATGTTTTCTTCTAGTTATCTTCTTTAAAAGAGTTTGAACAAACAAAGTACAAAACATAATAACATTCTTCTACAACCTATTTACCTCTATGTTACAGGAAACGTGGGCCCCAAACTCGTCCCCACCGTTGTGTCGTACCAAAACCTGAAAATGTGTGTCGTACAACATGGAAATGTGTTTTTGTATGAATGAAAAATGTTTCCATATCATAAACACATTTCATCCATACAAAAACACATTTCTGGTTAGGAAGTTTCATCAAAATTGTAGGGCATTGAGTTGTTGACTAATGTCCTTGGTAGATCAAATTTTAAATTCAAGTTACAAGCAAGGGATAGAGCCTATAGGAGGGAGGAATAGGGTTCTATTGATGAACTATGATCCCGATATGGGAAATGATTCACCGACATGTATGATTTATGATTTATATTCCACATTCATTTTTTTAAATGTCCTTGCTAATATATATATATATATATATAGAGATAATGTTTCCTTGTTTTTAAAATTTTGGTGGTTCATGTTTCCCCGATTTCGAAGTTTCCCCATTATGTCCCCATTTCCTCGTTTCGTGCAACTTATATTTACCTCCTTTTTTGGGCCTTCCACTAGCAACCTTATCATCAAATTGTCGAATTTCTTCCTCTCCACACCTTCAAACTTGCAATTTTCTACTCCAAAGAACCAAAACCATTTCTTTCTTAACCTAAACCATTTTTAGCATCCCCTCACTCTTGTGTATCCTTCAAAGCATCACATGTTGTTTACTAATAACCTTGCACATGTTATTCTTACAAAGAAATTAATTTTTGGGCTTCAAAATAGGCTAAAATAAACTGATCCATATTTTATTTTTCATCTATTCTTGTATCCCTAATTCACAACAACATGGTTTGTTTTCCAGATCCAAGTGGTAGCAAGGCAAGGAAGTAGAATGTGGGAGAAACACATGGTGAGATGGTAGTGACACGTGAGGAGAGATCATCATAACATGATGCAAGATGGCCTCGATTCATCCTCGGTTAGGAAAGTTATTAACTGAGATGGGAGAAGTGAGGTTGGTACGAGTGATGTCATGGAAATTAATTGTAAACTTAGGTGCAGGTTGAGGCGTATGTGTGTATCGTTGGATATTCCATGTGCTTTGAAACTCCTAGATCAAAATGAAAATTTGTCTCCTTAATCCCAGAAACATTTGTATGCCTCCATTGAGCAATAAACTTCTCAAAATATGATACTCTTTTGTTTTGCAAGCTTTCCATGTTTAATTAAACAAACTTTGGAAAGAAAGAATCAACTTCAAAAATTAAACCAAAAATTGAACCTACCTCCTATGTTCCGTCTATCCTGATTGGAAAACACTTTCCAACATACAAAAACCATCACCCAACACTATGGTATCCTCTTGGATTGTGTTCTTTTCACCTCTATAAATGATGTGTCTCCTACAAATGTCTCTCTACTAGCACTACTTTGAGATTCCCACCTCTAGCAATGATATTTGTCGCCCTGCGATATCACCTTGCCAATGAAATATTCCAATACCACACATGCCATTGCAACTTCTTCCTACTAACACCATTCTCAACAAAAAATATTCCTTTGTTGTCCACATCCCAACAAAATATTCCTTCCTTCTACTTACCTCACTTCTTCCTTTTGGCAATTTCCAGCACAATGGATATCATTAAGCGATATCTTGTAAATGTTCCCCAACAAATATAGTTTTTCACTTGTTACAGTGCCCAACATATCCTTCCAATAAAAATGTTTGAGCACACCCAGAACTATCATATACTTTCCCAATAACATAAATACAATTACAGTCACATAAAAAAAAATTATGAACACCAAGAACACCCTAAAATTATTTTGGTGGTGCCACCACATTGTTTGTTATTATGTATACAGTGATATCATTTTGTTTCCACACTCCCAGAAATGTTAATTTCAATCCACATTGCACATCACACATATCACACAGCTAGTTTGACTTCGTACTCAAATTTGTAAATACAAATTGTTTGACTAAAATAGGGTATTTCCACACAAGTCGAACACCTTGAGAAACCGCTCACACAAATAAATAATAGGTAAAAACACTAATGTTGTATGTGGTTAAAAAACCTCAAAGAGGAAATAATCCATATTAATGCAAAAGGAAAAAGTACTGGCATGAGTTTCTCACAATCGATCAAGAAAATGACCATCCATGCTCTTTAAATATATATCATGGCCAATCAGATGATAAGCCATGAATAAATAATTGTTAAGATCAAGGTGAATATGAACCATCAGATCATTCCTAATTTGCATGAAACTTGGGTCTTCTAGCACCCATTTCACGCTTGGAAACGTGCAAGAACTTTGAAATGTGTATGGTACTTAACGAAAACTCGTTTTTGTCCATACGAAATGTGTTTCCCTACCGGAAACATGTCCGTACAAACTGAAATGATTTTTTGTTACGTTTCCTCTCCTATACAATGTGTTTCCCATCAAAGAAAATCCCGTCACTTAAAAAAAAATCGTTAAGTCTCTTTCTTCCCACGGATTTCAGTAATTAAGGGTTAATACATTAAATTTTAAAATAAAATTTCATTCTAGATGCTTCTAATTTGGTTGAATAAAGTTATAAAGAGAACAACACTTCATTCTCTCCTCACACAAGCAACTTGAGCACTCATGGCATAGAATATAGTAGTGAGCCTTGTGCAGATTTGGATGTCAAACCAGAATCTTTTGTCTTGGACCTCTCTCTTGTTGCACTAAATATATACTATATAGCCTTGTTTATAAATGTTGTTTTTGGATATTACTACTTGCATGAATGAAATGATATAGAGTTGGTTTCATGAGTAAAATGTGATGTTGCATGTATTATTTAAATTTTATATGTATCATTTATCATCTATCACTCGGAAATGGTGCTTGCCGCTAAATGAAATTAATAATTTATGGTTTATGTTTTATAATAACTTTTCCAAAATTTAGGGGGTGGCATTTCCAATATTTCCTCATTTAGTCCTCGTTTCCCCATTTCGTGCAACTTAGGCTCTTTGTCCAAAACATATCGTGATCGTCGGATTACATTAGTACAAATACACACTAATGTATACTAAATAAAAGCACATACAAGTTGATCTTAGCTAACTCCTAAGTGTCTAAATATCCTAGCATCCCCCCTTAACAACAACTTGGGATATGATTGAAGGATTTACAAAGGTAACACAATAGAAGGAATTATGCATTAGAGACTATCCCCCATTAATTTCAAATTCCTAAAATCCTAACATAGATCGAGGTTTATAAAGCTTTGCTTATGTAAGAGACTTTGTGAAGATGTATACAACTTGATCATCTATAGGGAAAAAGAGCACTTTGAGAACATGATCCTGAATAAGACTTCTAAGGAATTTCATCTATAACTCAATGTGTTTGTTGTACTAATGTTGAATTGGATATTTGGTGAGTTTGAAGGAATTCTGATTGTCACACTTGAGGGTAGTTGAATTTTGCTGCTAGAATACAAACTCTGAAAGGATATGTCAAAGCCAAAGTTTTTTTTTACTTCTTTTAACTATGAATCAAAAATTTGCTTCTATTGAAGAAAGAGAAATAGCTTGTTGTTTATTATAACCCTAAGTGACGGGTCCATAACCAAGACTAAAAACATAACTAACATTAGACTTCAAATCATCAAGATCACCGACCTAATAAAAAACAGTGAAACCAATCAACAAATGAGCTCCCACTGAACTGTAATGTATCCCAAATTGAACTGTACCACTTATATATTAAAGTGTCCATTTTGCTAGTTCCAGTGACCATAATGGGGTGTTTGGATATACTGGGAAATAATACCAACAACAAAGGAAATATTAGGATGGGAATAAATCAAGTACATAAGAATGCCAACTAAAGATACAAGGTGGCATCTACTTCAGGGGCAGTGTGTTGAAATAATGTAACTGTGGAAGATATTCTATTGTATATTTATTTTTTTAGGAGATGTTATTCCTCCAATTGGATATATCCTTGATGTATTTGGTCATGTAAAAGTATTGAGGTTTGTAAGTCGGTCAATAGTACCCACAAAGTTGTGGTTAAAGTTGTTATGACTCCCTGGGCAAGTTGGCCCTAGTGGAGAGATGAAGTCAGCCATGTTGGGTTATTAGACTTACCTTTTGGTGTGTATAAATAGATGAGGCACCCTCCTCATTTGGACATACTCACAAATCAAGAAATTTCATATGAGAGAGAAATAAGAGTACATATGTAAGAGAGGAAGTAGTTTATCTTGTTCTTGGGGTCTTACATTGTACTTGGTTAGATTCTATATGGAGGAATATTTGTTGGGTTTTCTCCCCCACAAGGGTTTTCCATGATAAATCTTAGTGTCTTCTTTGTCTTACTATGCTTGTCATTCGTTTAGTGATCTTCTTGTTGTTGGGCATAAAAAATTTTAAAAATCTAACATGGTATCAGATCCAACCTAAAAGAAGTCATTGTGCAGTAGTTTGTCTCGTCATACTAGAAACTAGGTTTTTCTATTTTGGACAACCCCCTTGACATATTAGATGAAAAAGAAGGACAATTCCACTCACCCTAGGGGGGTGCATCTTTCTATGGTGGCAGAATTCCATTCTGAATATTTTCATTTTTTGACCTGCCACTATTGTCGGGAGGAATTAGGGCATCATATTTTTTAGGTTTTTGTCCACAATTTTAGAGGAAGGACTAGATTTCTCATCTCACCTTGGGTAGGCGCATTTTTTCATCCACACACATCTTCAATATACCCAATGACCACCTTGAATGGTATCCCAAAAGATTGGAAATATTTCATCAAAGGAATCTATGCTAGAATAAAGCTAACCAAGTTTACTAAACTTTGAGAAGAATGTGTGCAGTAATAAGGAAGGATAGCTAACTGTGAAGAAAATATAAATGAATATGAATACCAAGCCTTGGAAGCTCGTGTGAATAAAGTATCAAATAGGATAGAGGATTGTGATCACTCTCGTATAAAGAATCAAAGGCATCAAAGGAAATCAAGACCCAAGAGATATTTTTCATCCTTTGAATGCTTCACTTGTAACAAGATGGGGCACATCTCAAGGAATTGTCCTCTCAAAGAAGAACAATTCAAGAAGAGAAACAAGAAGTTCCATGCCCATGCAGTTGAAGATGATGACCCAGTTGAAGAGAAGAACAATGAAGATGAAGACTAGTGAATAATATGTCTTGATATCAGCTTTCACTAGATCAGTCTCACATCGAAGTGACACTTGGCTCATAGAAAGTGGTACTTCCAGAAATATGACAGGTTACAAATACTCTCTCCAATGTTTTATTCAAAAACACTCACCTCACAGAATAAAGCTTGGAGGTTACTAGCAATATCCTATCAAAGGAATGGGGGAAGCCTCTTTCAAGTTGAACTAAGGAAAGTCCATGAAAGTGAAGGAAGTCTTATATATCCCAGGTTTGAAAAAGAAGGTTCTTTTCTATCTCAACCCTAGATAAGAAAGGTTTTATAGTTTTTTTTGTATTTGAAGAAGTCCTTATGTGGACAAAGGGAAAGACAATAGATGATGCATTTGTGATTGGTGAAGAAGAAGGACCCTACAAGTTGAAGTGGCACTTAGAATAAACTCTTAGAAAAAATTTACCATCAACCCATGTGAATTATGGCATAGGAGACTTGCTCATGTGAACTACAAAGCACTACCAATTGTAAGCAAGGTAGTCACTGGTTTACCAAAGATTCAAATCAACCATGAAGGGGTTTGCAAAGGATTTGCTCAAGGGAACAAAACCAAGAACCCATTTCCAAGTGCAACACTAAAGCAAAAGGGATCTTGGACATTGTTCACTCATATGTATGCAAACCAATGTCAGCCAGTTCAATAAGCGGGTGCGTTTATTATGTTTCTTTTATTGATGAATATTCCTGCAAGACTTGGATTTACTTCTTGAAGGGTAAAAATGAGGTATTTTAAAGGTTCAAAGAATTCAAGGCTCTTGTAAAGAATTTACCTGTGAAGAGGATCAAGACCTTGAGATCCAACAATGGAAGAGAATTCACTTCAAATGAATTCAAGGATTTCTCCAGAGAAGCTGGGATTAAGAGGGATATCACCAAACCCTATAATCCTCAATAGAATGGAGTAGCAGAAAGGAAGAATGGAACTATTATGGAAGCTATGAAATCCATTATCCATTATCAAGACCTACCCATGCACTTATGTGATGAAGAATCTAGGACTGCAGTATATGTCCAGAATATAATATCTCACAGTGCTCTTGGGAACAAAACTTCAGAAGAAATGTTCACCAAAGGGAAGCATGAAGTCAACCACCTGAAGATATTTGGTTGTTATGTGTTTATACATGTTCTCAAGGAAAAAAGATCAAAATTGGACCCTTCAGGAAAGAAGGGAATATTTGTTGGCTATAATGATCAGGTAAAAGCTTATAGAGTTTACATTCCAAGTTATTGTCAGATCAAGATCATTAGAGATGTTATATTTGATGAAAATTCATCTTTCAGTAAGTCTAGAAATAAACATGCAAATGAAGATCAAGAAGAAGAAGAATCCCCCAGAGTTGAAGAAACCCATAGAATGTCAGTACATAATGTTGAAGAAGAACAGATACCAGAGGACCATGACATGGTAGAACCTCAAAGGTCTATGGTGATACCTCAGGACATGAAATCATAAAAGAGAATACCAACTTGGGCTCATGATATCATTCAAGGTGCAAAAACAAACGGAGCTCCATAAGGAAGTAAGTGACCAAGGACCTACTCCAGCTATGTGGCCTTGATGTGTAATATTGTTAATGCAGAACCTACTTGCTTTGAAGAAGCTACATAGAAGAACGAGTGGCTGGATGTAATGATATAAGAATACCAGTCTATCATAAATAATTATGTTTGCGATGTAGTACCAAGACCAAAATAGAATTCAGTTGTCTCCTTGAAGTGGATATTTAAGACAAAACATTCAGGAGATGGAAGTATTGAGAAGTACAAGGAAATATTCGTAGCTCAAGGACTCTCACAAAAAGAGGGAATTGATTATGAAGAGACTTTTGCACCAATAGCAAGATATACCTCAATCAGAACACTCCTTTCCTTGGTAACCAAGATTAAATTGAATCTACACCAAATGGATGTAAATACAACTTTTCTAAATGGTGTGATAGAAGAATAGGTATACATTGAACAACCTACAAGTTTTGAAACCCATGTCAGAATTTCACATGTATGAAAATTGAACAAAGCATTATATGGGTTGAAGCAAGCACCCAAAGCATGGTATGGAAGAATTGATGGATTTCTGATGAGCTTTGGATTTACCAAGAGTAAAGAAGATTCCAACCTTTACTATAATGTTGTTGATATATTGCTACATGTTGATGATCAATTCTTAACAGGCGAGGAGAAGTTTATCGATGAATGTAAGAAGAAGATTGTTGTTGAATTCGAAAAGAAAGATCTTGGTATGATGCACTATTTTCTCGACCTTGAAGTATGGCAGTTCCTAGACAATATTTTCCTTAAACAAGGAAAACATACTATTGATATCCTAAAGAGATTTGGTATGTTGGATTGCAAGGCGATGAACACTCCGATGGTGACTAATTTGAAGTTGTTGAATGGTGATTTCTCAGATACATTAGGTGTTACATTGTACCGATAGATTATTGGCTCATTGATGCATTTGAGTAATACTAGACCAGATATATGTTTTGTTGTAAACACATTAAGTCAGTATATGGCGGATCTCTAACATGTTCACTTAGTTGCAACAAAACATGTGATGAGATACCTTAAGGATACATTGGATTGTGTCCTCATATATGCATAAGGAGGGGAGATCAGACTACATGGTTATAGAGATTCAGATTGGGTTGGGACCACATATGATAGGAAGAGCACTTCATGAATTTGTTTTAGTTTGGAATCAAGTGTGATATCATGGGTTAGCATAAAGTATACTTGTGTTTCTATCAATACAACAGAGGCTGAATACATTGCAGCACGTTCATCCTATAGTGAAGAAGTTTTTCTTTGCAAGTTGTTGTCAGGATTGTTTGATGCAAAGACGGATGTGACTGATATCTATTGTGATAATTAGAGTTGCATCAAGCTAACAGAGAACCGTTGTATTTCGCGACAAGTCAAAACACATAGAGATAAAGTTCCATTACATTCGAGACGTGGTGTAGAAGGGAGATGTACATCTCCAATATGTTACTATAGAGGAACAAGTGGTCGATGTATTGACTAAGCCTCTGTCTCATGTAAAATTTGAATACGTTTGAGACAAGATTGGTGTAGTGTGAAAGGACCTCTCTCGAAAGAGGGAGTGATGATGATGTAGGTTTCATGTTGTAATGGTGTGGTAGCTCCATCTAAGATTGGTACGTATGGATAGGCTTGTTTTTCTAGAAAGGTTTAGTAATCCAGAAAAGGCCTGTGTGAATCTAGGGGGATCAATACATCTATCTAGGCTTGTTTGGCCTGAAAGGGTTAGTAATCCAAACAAGGCTGATTTGGTCCCCAGGTAGATCCATTTGTCTGTCTAGGATTGTTTGACTCGAAAGGGTTAGTAATCCATACAATCTTTGGTGGATCTATCAGAGTACCCACCATGATGCTTCTTCATATGTCCTAAGGGCATGATGATGATGATGATGATGTCCCAGCACTCTGTGTTGATTATGATGTTATTCCAGCACTCTATGATGATGATGATTGCTCCAACATTTCTATGTTTTTGATGATGATGTTGCTGTATCATTGATATGATAATGATGATGATGTTGTCTCAAAATTCTATGTTGATGATGTTGTTCCAGCATATCTATGATGATGATGCAGATGATGATCTAGCATTTATTTGTTGATGATGTTGTTTTATCACTAACAAGCTAATGATGTTTTTGTTGTTCCACTATTTGCATATTGATGATGTTTCATATGATGATGATGATCTAGTATTCACATACTGATGGTGATGCTTATGTTGATACTGATGATTATGTCTCATGATGATGATGATGACTTATGCTTATGATGGTGATTATGAATTATGCTCCATGATGATGATGTTCCACGATGATGATGTTCCACAATGATTATGTTCCACGATGATGATGCTCCACAATGATGATGCTCCATGATAATGATGTTCCATGGTGATTATGTTCCATGATGATGATGTTCCACGATGATGATGTTCTATGATGATGATGTTATGTGATGATGATGTTCCTTGATGATGATGTTTCATAATAATGATTCTCCATGATGATGATACTTATGATGGTGTTGTTACAAAACTTCCTGTGACATATAGATCAAGTAGTATGTTGTATATATGTTGTTGTTGTTGTTGTTGATGATGTAGAATACCTCCCTTGTTAATAGGGAGTGTTGAAATAATGTAACTATGGAAGATATTCTATTGTGTCTTTATTATATTATTGTATCCCTCCTTTTTGGAGATGTTATTCCTCCAATTGGAAATTTCCTTGATGTATTTGGTCATGTAAATTTATTGAGGTTAAACCTCTGTTGTAAGTCGAGTCAATAGTACCACAAATTTGTGTTTAAAGTTGTTGTTGTTTCTCCATAGGAAATTCACCCTGGTGAAGAGATGAAGTTGCCCGGGTTGGGTTATTGGAATTACATTTTGATGTGTATAAATAGATGAGATTCCCTCCTCATTTGGACATACTCACAACTCAAGCAATTTTGCATGAGAGAGAAAGAGGAGTCCATTTAGAAGAGAGGAAGTAGTATATATTGTTCTTGGGGTCTTACATTGTACTTGGCTGGATTCTATATCGAGGAATTTTTGTTGGGTTTTCTCCCCCATGAGGGTTTCCCATGATAAATATTTGTGTCTTCTTTGTCTGGTTGTTCTTGTCATTCTTTTAGTGATCTTCTTGTTATTGGGCATAATTTTTTTTTAAAATCTAACACAGTGCAAGTGGCAGAAAAAATTACTCCGGAGAGAAAGGGAGAAGGGGTCAGTTTACAATATTCCATGTGAAAGAAACCTATAAGGTCACAAGCATACTTAGATTGAGACGAAAACATTCCATTCTTTGGTTTGAAATACTTGGAGTCCAATAAAATAATGCAAATCTACATTTCGATCATTTCAAATTTCTTCTTAAGGATATATTTCACATGGGATAGAATTTTAGGGTCACAGCTAGTAAGAATAAGTTCATCAAAACAAAGACCAATAATTATGAATTGGTTCCCCACTTTCTTGGTATATACATTGCGGTGGGAATGACATTTAGAAAAAAAACTAGTGTCAAGAAGAAATCTATCCATTTTGGCATACCGAGTCCAAGGATCTTTCTAAAGGACATGGAGAGTTTTCTTAATGTGATAAACAAGGTTGGATTCACTATGAACATATCCAAGAGTTTATTCCAATTTAAATTTTTTCTTGGAAATTCTGATACAAGAAGGTTAATTTGACATCCATTTAATGGACCTCCCATTTATGTCAAGCGACAAGGAGAATGGAGTCCATTTTGGTGACAGTGGGAAATGTTTTGTTATAATCAATTCCTTCAACTTGGGAAAAGACTTTGGAAACTAACATTTCCTTAAGTATTTCAATGATTCCATCTAATGCATACTTAGTTAGATATACCCACTCACATATGACAAGTTTTATTCCTTCAGAAAGAGATACAAAATCCCAAGTATCATTCATCGGTCAGTAACAATAGTCTTCATTCATAGCTACGTCACAATATGGATGGCCAAAATATTCTACAAATGTCTATATATCATGAATCTTTGAAACTTAATCCAAAAGAGAAGAGGTTCATTGTAATTGTGCACATGTTTGGTGCTAATATGTAGGATCACCAACAACAACACCAATTGCTTCTCTTGTTGAACATACCCATCTAAGAAGTGATGGTGTTGGTGCAAATTCATGTTCAATAGACCCAACTGAATGAACATGAGTAGGAAAAGGTGGATTTTTATCCTCATTGTCATCATCTAAAAAAGAAACCAAAGTAGGATCATTAACAGAGAAGTTGGGAATAGAAGGTGGCACAATAGCCGAAGATGGCACAAATGTAAAATTAAGCTTGCATGCCAAGATACTTTCATCCAATTTAACATCTCTTTTAATAATGATGTCATTGGATTTAGGTTGAAGAAGTCTATACCTTTTTACATCTTTGAAATATCCAAAAAATATGCACTTCTCACTCTTTGGTTGTAATGCTTTATGTTTTTCATCAAGAATGTGAGCCCATGCTTCACTACCAAACACACAAAAAATGTCTTACATCAAACTTAATTTTACTCATGATTATTCCGATGTTATATATTTTCAAACCTTTGTGGGAGTGTGATTGACTTTGTTATTGGCACAATTAATGACTACCGCCCTAAAAGGAGGACTTAATCCCTTAGATTGGGTCATACAACTTGCCATTTCCTTTAATGTGTGATTCTTTCTCTTAAAAACAACATTTTGTTATGGAATGCATAGAATTGTATGTTGCATTTGAATGCCATGTGGTATTGTAATCAATTTATTATTTACATATTCACCTTTATTATTTTTTCTTAACTTGTGTATTTTGTGTCCAAATATTTTTTCTACAATGGGACATTGTAGACCAAAAATATGTTAAAAATCTACTCTCAAGTTTTAGAAACTAAAACCAATTGCGTATGGATAAGTCATTGATGAAAGTTAAAAAGTACTAGAACCCAACAAAGGAAGCAAAAGGAAGAAAACCATACAAATATTTGTGAACAAGATACAATAGGGCCGAGGCCTACCAAGAGCCACATTTGTCGAAATTGTCCTGATTATATTTGTTGAAACAAACCTAAGACAAACACCATCACTGTAAGAAATGAGGGGAATACTATTCACCATTTTTTATTACATAGTTGTTGCAATGAGCGATATTTAAATTACAATTGCTCATGCCAAATTTTGTTCAAGTCATCGTTATGAGCAATAAAAAATGATGGACATGGTTATGACCCAAATCTATTAAATCTATACAACGTAGTAATATCATCAACAATTCCAATTGTTAGAGAATGCTTAAGATATTTGAAATATTTGATTACAACTTGGTGAGATGTAAACTCTATAGTCTTACCTTCACTAGAATGAATGATATAATACACTGACAACAAATTGCAGGAAAGACTTGAAACACATAATGCATCTTTGAAATGACCATCATCTAATTGGATTGTCGTATATTCTGCAACACTCAGAGATTTAATATCACCAACAAATATTTGTTTGGTGTTTCATTTATTTAGAGTAGAAAAAAAGGGTTTTATCCTTATCCATATGATAAGATTAACCTGAATCAATGAGCCACTCATTAGAAGAATAAAAAGATGCATTAAAGGAAAAACTAGAATCAAAATGTGCATGTCCATGAGAAGAAGAATCAAGACTAATGTTATGTTTTTTCCTTGTTGCTTCCAAGGCTTCCATATTCTTGAAATAATTACATTTCACATGACCATCTTGCCAAAAGAAATTGCAATGTTATTTAGTCTTTTTTATTTTCAATTTAGTGCCTTTATCACCATTAAGTGTAGACACATCTAGGCTCACTAAGATGTCGGTAACTAAGGGGATTCTTCCAAATGTACAAGATGCAAAAGATGCATTCTTGGTATGGACAAGGGTGTAGAAGATGATGGATGAAACTTTAGATAAAGGTAGCTCATTTTACCACCAACATAGATTCATATTAACCCTGGATCTAATAAGCACGTAGAGGAATCAAAAGAAATAGAAACATGCTTAAAAGAATTGAAGTTAGGATGCATCTATGCTAGTTTATGTTATTATATATATTATAGTTATTGTGGTCCTCTTTTAAGTTTTTTTATTATTATGGTTTGTTATTATTTAATATTTCTTTTTTTAAGACTTTAATTTTTTCTATTTAGTTTATTAATATTACAGATGCGATACCTTTATGTGGTTTGTGTTAATGCTTAAACTACCACCCTTTACAAATCAAGGCTTTGTAGACCTAGTTCTAGAGACGATAAGCTCAAGTGAGAGTTAAACCCGATGTCAACACATTCTAACCTCTCAACAGTTTGGGTAAATCCAAAACCCAGGGGAGGGACTAATCAATGAAATATACCTACAGGATGAAACCACCAAGAAAACACAAATACCTTCCACAAAACCTTAATAACTATGATCAATGCATTATCAAAATAAAATAATACTAAACAAGGCACATTGATCGTGCAATAATGGAATTACTCACTTTATAACAAAACATAATAAATATCATGCATTTCAAGGCAATTTCACACTTCCGAAGACAATTTCACACTTCCCAAGGAAATCACTCCAAAAAGTGCTCCCTCGAGGAAAAGAGCACTATTGGACTAGGGTGTAATTGTAGGATAAGCCAGAAATACCAAACACCCTCTAACTCACCAATTACAAAACATATCCCAATGCACTTCCTCAAAAGAGGACGCCCTCTAGGGTTTGTGAATAAAACACTAGGATGAAATTTTAGGGTGGAAAAAAATCACGGCTTTATTTTCTAGGAAAAACTAGGTTTTTTTCAACAATATTATATTTTTTGTAGTTTTTCATAAAATAAAAACGCTAGAGAATTGATAGAGAGAGAGATAGAGAATTGAAGAATGGGGTATTAGATTCGTGTCTCCAATGTTAGGGTTGGGAGAAATCGATATTAATGTCCCTCCTCTTAACATGGTATTCAATACTTGAAATTAGGGCTAAGCTAGCAACCTCAAGGATTAGATAGAAAAAACCTAATTAAGGAAAATAGAGAAGTCAAAGGCCCAATAAAACAACAAAGAGCTCCTTGTAAAGGTTGGTCTCCTCAAGCAAGTTGATAAAATGTTAACAAATAAACCCTACCTCATTCCAAAGCACTTCAAGAGCAATGTTAAACTAGGGTTAGGAGATAAAATTACAAACATTAATCAAGAATGAGCAAGGAAATGCACCTTACTCCCTTTAGCAGGATTTATTACAACTAGTCTTAGCATCAACATAGCACTATTTAAAATCAATCTCTAAAACATCATGAATTCATACTTCAAGCAAAAAATACATCAAAGAAAAAGGCAGGCATAGCTTCAAATGCTCAAATATACCAAGAGGAAAAAGAAAACATCTCATATTTGAACTCTTTTCCATGTTTTACAAATGAGGTGAGGTTGTCTTATTTATATGAGACAACTCTCAACCTTTTACAAATTCATGCCTACAAGTTAATGACACATTATAAAATTTTATGTCTATGCATCCACAAACTAGGGAATAAACCACACAATGACATAATAAGAATAAAAATGTGTAATTATGCTCCACCAAGTGTAAGGTGATCCAAAAGGAGGGCGTCATGCCCCAAATAACCCCAATAGATTATTTTCCCTCAACGCACTCCTTTATAAACAATGTTTCTTTCTTCTTTAAGCAATTACATTTACAGGTATGGAGACCAAGAGGAGGGGTTTCACATTAAAACAATAGGTCCAAGTGGGAAAAATGAGGTGTGTTAAAAAAATTATGACAACCCTTACACACACAATCACCTCTAGAAAGTAAAATGAGTGTGGCCATGTGTCCCAATTATTTTCCTCAAGGGCACCAGACACCCACCCAAAGGGTAGTCAGTAGAACCACAAGGCTAACACCTCCTTGAGGTGGAAACCAAGGGGACCTGTAATGACCTGATCAAGGGTATTTATCCCTAAAACTTTTCCTTACAAAAACAATAAAACCCCCACTATGGTACATCTGGAAGGAACACTTCAAACATTTTGAGGTGTTATAGGCTATAGATGCACCCTACTACTCTAGGTGCAACAAAAACATGTTTTTTCTCAATGTAAATGTAGGAAATGGATGTAATTTCATATATATGTTGAAGTGGAAAGACATTGCCAACAATTAGCCATTGGAAAACAAGTAATTAAAGAATGCATGGTGGTAATTACCCTTAAAATTTTACCCTTTATTTCAAAAACTTTATAGAAACATGACACAACATTTGAGAAGTTGTCAATTCAATTGATGCAGAAGAAATAATTTGAGAGCCAAAGTAACAACACAAGAATTTTTTTTCCACAAAATACGAAGGCAAGCAAAAGCAAGGAAGAGAGGAAACAACAACAAAAAGGAACCTACAATTTAAAGTTCAAGTAAAACTTTAAAAGTAAGAGCAGAACTAAAAATTGATTAGTGTCACTACTGTAGGAAAGTACGTCATCTGAAAGCTAAATATAAGAAAGAAAATTTACTCTTTTGTTTCTTCTCAAAGTAAAGGCACATATTCAACTTAGTATTTTGATTTTGGTGCATCAAAACACATGAATACTAAATCTAATTGGTTTGTTGAATCGTTGAGAAATATAAATAAAATTCAAACATCTAGGTGACAATAGAGCTCATTTTGTGGGAGGAAGAAGCAAGTTTCAAATTGATCCAAAAGAAGATTCCAAGAATGTACATTATATCCAAACTTACAAAAGATTATTCTTTGTGTGAGTAAAATAACCAACCAATGTAACCATCGGTGTCTTAAAAATTGGTCCAACCAGTACCGAAACCAACCAAGTTGACCAACCAAACAATCTCCAACCCCAAACTAGCAAAAAACTCAGCCTAGGGACCATTCGGTACCAAACCAACCAAGCCAATGCATGAACCAGATGGTTCGATACCAGTCCAAACCGACCAATCCCTTCTAAAAACGATCGATCCAAAATATGGGAGTTTCTATTGTTGACAGCTTGGGGGTTGGGTTTCGATATTGTAATCATAAAACTCTCTACCACTATAGACCATCAAACATACCCAAGAAAATAGACCATTAGGCATACCCAAAACCAATTGTAAATTTTTTTGTATGTTTAAACAATCTAATTCATTAAAATCAAACCACTTCGGTTCATTATTGATTTTGGTTCTTGTCCAAGTTGACTCTAGACCGGTTTGACTTCTGATTTCGAGTTTTAAAACATTGGTAACCATTTGGACGTGATCTTTAGTCGAGATAATTATTTTGTGGTAAGGAAGAAGACAAGAAAGTCATTGCATCAATGTAAGGAATGGGGTCTTTATTGGTTTGTGGGGCAAGGTAAAAAAAGTCACATGATTGTGACAAGTAGTGAAGTTATAAAAGCCTTGAGGGTTAGCTCAAGCGATCATGAACCAGACGTGAGATCTCTGCCCCTAAAGTTAGGGACGACACAAGTTTGACTCTCTTGATCAAGGGAGAGATATGTATCAAGGGAGAAGTATGGGTTGGGATAAGAGGGATTGCAATTTTAAAGATACAAATACAAACACTAATGAGGATTTGTAAAAATATACAACTCACTCCTCTGATATAGATTCCAACTCCAATTTAATTCTTGTATCAATTGGGGAAATGGAGAATTATAAGGTTGACTCTTTAGGGAGACAACACTTGATGACACAAGTAATTTGAGAAGGATCACCCCATAAACATTGTTCCAAATGAAGATACTTTTAATGAACATCCATGGGTTGGGAATCCAAAACAAAAAGATGTCACTCATACATATTATAGATATAGACAAATTTGACATCTTACTTCTACAAGAGACAATGGAGAGGGGTGATACTCTAGTTGATGAATTGAGAAATAGTTTGATGGGTTGGGATTTTTTGGATCTAGAATCTAATGGTTCATTTATAGGTATTATATCTAGGTGGACACAAAGTTTGGAAATAATTAAGGGTATGCATGGTGCTATTCAATAAAATTTTGGGTTACTCTTTAACTATAATGAACATGTATAAACCATGATGAGGACAAACAAACTTTACAGGTAAGGATTTTTGCACTATAATGTTTCCAGGATGGTAATATGATCATGTGGGGGACTTGAACTTCATTTTGAATAAAAGGGAAATATGGGGTACAACAACTAGGACACGCATGCATGTGGATTTCTTCAATTAGAAAATCAAGGTAGTTGGTTTAGTTGATGTCAAACATATATATATATATATATATGGGCCCTACTTGAAGGAATAATAGGACAAGTGTTGCTAATGTATCAAAGAGGATATACATATTTCTCGTTTCAAATAACTTCCTTCAAGGGGTGGATAGATATAGATAATGGATTGACCCGAATAGGTGCTCAAATCACAACCCATTTTTTCTAGAGCTAGTACTTGACAACCCTAAACCTTGTACTCGCTTTAAATTTAGTCCTAGTTAGCTTGAAGAGGATGAATTTCAATCTCTAGTAAAGGATGTGAGGAAAACACTATGATCCTAATCTAGAATCCTCATCTAGTCAAAATTTTGCAGAAACTTTTAGGATCACAAAATGGAAGGTGGCATTCTATGAAGGAGAAAGATATAGGAAAAGAGACTCCGCTAAAGGAAATTGAAGCTCATTATCAGAAATATTTATTGGGAATAAGGCATGAGTCTTTTCTATTGAGGTAACTATATTAAAAAATATTTAAGCCAAGAAAGTAAGTCTATTAAGGGACAAGGAGATGGATTGGATAATGAAAAGTAGGGCCACCTTGTTGGCCATGAGAAATTAGAATACTAAGTATTTTCCCAAATTTTTGAACCATAGGAAGAGTACTAACACTATTTGTGAAATGGTGAATGAGGAGAGTGTTCCAATTATATTTTTTCAAGGTTTCTCTAAGTTTGAGATTAAGCATTTGAATTATTTATAAATAATCAGAAAGGGAAAATTTTGCAGATATTGTTGAAGTAGACACATGTTTTCAGAGATTAATCTGTGAAAATGATATTCAATTGATGTATGAATATGTGTCAAAAGAAGAGATCCTAATTGTGTGTTTTTTTCCTTTCATAAAGATACTCCTCAGCTTGGATGGGTGATTGTGGAGTTCTTATTGGGATTTATTGAGACATTAGGGAGTAATTTACTCCAAGTAGTGAATGAATTCATAACAATTGGGAAGGTATTATGATCCCTCATTTCTAATTTCGTTGCACTTATTCCTAGACTTGATAAGTTGGAGTCTTTTGATGCCTTTAGACCTATTTCATTGTTCAATTGTGTATATATGATCATTTAAAAAGTTATAGTTATAAGAATGAAGAAGTTGTTTTCCAAGGTTATCTCACTAGAACAATTTTGGTTTTTAGAAGGTCGAAAGATCCATGAAACAATTGGATTGGCACAGAAAACCTTCAGTCAATCAAGACCAAATAACTTCCAACAGTGGTGATCAAGTTGGATTTATTAGAAACTTATGGCATAGTGGTGTTTTCTCTAAGGTTACTATTAATTCACATTGGGTTAAACTTATCCATGGCCAATTGGATCATGAGTTGGATCTCATATATTTACTATGTTGTTCTTATCAATTGTTCAACCTCTCATTTTTTCAAAACTACAAGAGGTTTGAGGTAACTGTTCCCATTTTCCCCATATTTATTTCTACTGGTGGTTGAAGGGCTGTGAATACCATTGTTGAAGTGAAAAGGACAAGGAACACTTCTAGTATTGGGATTGGAGGTAATGAATACATAGGCTTATTTACTATTTGTGGATGATGTGATTTTATTTTGCAATGGAACTATGGAGGAAAACATGTTGATATATTACAACTATACATGAATGCTATTGGCATGGAATTGAATATACGAAAGTCTATTATGGCATTTAATGAGATTATTGAGGAAACTAGATAGGTACTAAGGGATTTTTTTGTATAGTCTTCCATATTTCAATGATGGATTTAAGTATTTGGGTATAACAAGATATATTGGTTGTGTCTTCTTGCAAAGACTGAGAAAAGGATAAACTTCTAAAGTAATAGGTGGCTTAAATCTAGTGGTGGTAGATTGGATTTAGTCAAATCAATTTTATAAGCTAGCCTTGTCTACTAGAATTCCTTATCTCATATCCCTAAAGGCATAATACAGAGAATCAAAAGGATTTGTGTCAATTTCCTTTATAAATGTGGTTCATACAAGCTTGGTAGTCAAGTTACTAAATGACAAACTACTACGATATATACACATAAGGGATGAAGGGAACTTATGAATAGACATACATGTGGACTTTCACTTGCTATAAAAATATATGTGCAACTTTATTACTAAAGATAACATTTAGAAGATAATTATCATACACAAAATAATTTTCTCTAAGAACACTATATATATTGGATTATGAATGATAGGAAAAGTATCAAAGTTTATTTGGTATTTTATTAAATAATTAACAAATCTCAAAATGGTAATGGTGTCTATGCCCCCAAGAGCAATAAGATCTATCCAACAACATGAAACGACACTAAATAACAACCTAATGTGTTTTTATTTTTTATTTTTCAATTATAACTTACCTAAACAAACTATTATATAACATATATAAATTTAAATAATTATTGAATCCTTACCTTATTGGGTCAAAAGTCATATATATCCATTATATCCTAAATTTGTAGTTTGTATGTGTATAGATAAGAGGATAGACATACATAGGATTGGAAGAGAAGCTCCATTGTAGATGATTAAAGCATGGGAGGAGATGATGATGTTTTTAGATTACTTAGTAGATCCTTTTGAAGTTATGGGACCAAACTACATTTTCCCAAATTTTGGTCAATGTTTAGTAGGAGATCAAAGTGATATGCCTTATTCTTTGGATCCAAATTTCTATTTAGATAAGAAAATTGGACTAGACCTATCTAGGTCAATTCATAGTCCAGTTTTTAAAGAGATTTGAAGTTTTTTATGGAAAAAATAATGGGACTTTTTAGTCTATATCCAATCTTGTTTCTCCTTTAACTCTAGGTCATTGATAGGGACCAAAGTGCATGATTGCATGACTAGAGTGTGATTTTCACCAAAAACAAAATAATGTGGATGCACTACAACAAACCAAGCCATTAGTTGCTAGTTTAGTGCCACATTTTAGTGTTTTCTTGGCACAAAAATTGGCAAGAAAGTGTTGAGAGTTTTGTTGACTTTTGGATGGTTCCATGTTTAGTGCCAATTATAGAGCCAACTTTAGCACTAGTCACAGCATTTATAGTTCCAACTTTAGTGCCATCCAACATGCCTATTGTAGAGCCAAATTTTATGGCTAATAATGCTCCAAATATAACTTCTGGTAGCACTGAAGTTGTTTGAAAATTTTCCTGCCTAATTTAAAAAATTTCATTCTCAACTTGTGTGTTTTGCATATGCTTTATGGGGACTTGCAATCTTTTAGCCACATTAACATTTATGAAATTATTCTTGCTACTAGGGTTTATCGAAAAATGATCTGCTCTTTATGAATACATCCATGAACATGTAATAGGAAGTAGTTATATGAAAATAAACTCTTATGGATCTCATGAATCCTTCTTTACACCAGTATCCCACCTATCTAAAAGTACTTTATCATATATTCACCTAGAAGTGTCAGCACATTGTAAGGGGTTAAGAAACATCCACCATATGGAAACATCTTTTATTAAATGCATGAAACACTCATATCTCCGCCTCTATGAGAATAATGAATTCATCCCTTTGATGTATTTTTCAATACTAGGACCATCCAATTTTCCTCTAAAATGAATCTTACTTGTTATATCTTCAAAAATAGAGTTAGGGTTTTGAAGAAAATTACTTAATTTTGAGGTAACAAATTTAAAATGATTATAACCCCATTAATAATTCTCGGAATATCTATTAAGACCACAATTATGAAATTTCAAAACCATTATGAATCTATTGGAACTGGTTTGAATAAAACCGCAGGACGGTATTAAAAGATATCATCTCTACAATCTATGTGGTTGTCATCGAAAAACCCCTAAATAATTGATTTTAAATCAACGATAACTCTACTTCTCGGACTCTAATATGAACGATTTTTTTATTATAAAATTATGTGTCTTACTGAGAGGAACTTAAATATGCAACTTGTTTCTTCATATTCTACACATAAACTTGTAGAAATAGAGCTAATTGTTCTTTTTTTCTTTCAAAATAATTACAAAAAAGGAAAAAAAAACTTCTAATTTTTTGGTCGAAGAAAGGAAACCAATATGGAGGAAAATGGAGGACAAAAAGTAATGCATGTAGATATCATAGTATCACAACAACAACATGGAACCAAAGGAGAAACCACGATGAAGATCTAGGTGGGAATGAAGCAGTTGGATCATATGTCCACATTTCACTATGATGGATGGATGCATTTGCTTGGTACCAGTTGGCTACATTGCTTAGTAGGTCATATTGTATGTATTCCTTGCGTGTTTTGAGGACGAAACATATGAAGGAGTATGAAATGTAATGTACCTAGAGAGGTACCTAAGGGGATAATGCTATGTATTGAGGACATATCTAGTAAATAAGGCCCATGAAGTAAATGTAGTGTGAAAACACAATAATTATAAAGAGACTTACTAGAATGTTCTCCTTATTAGAAAGTTCCTTCTCTAGAAACTACCTTGGAGGTTTGATACAAATTATATAAAGAAGTAGAAACAATGTAGTGAGATGTCTTATGAAGTGTTTGATTAATTATTTTGTAGTAAGCATGGCTTGTGGAGTGATTCCTTCCATAAGGAGTAAGTGATGGTGTTACCCTACCTTAAGGGTTATTTCCATATTTTTGTGTTCATTATTTTGTGTAGGTATTTGTGTTTAATATTTATGAAGTTTAAGGGTGTTATATAATTGTTGTGATTCAATTTCTGGGTTAAGGATCACTATAACAATCCAAAATGGACGAGATGTTGTCAAGTATGTGGGTAATGTTTAATGTGGCAATAATTATTATTATTAGTTACAGCAACAATGACATATCAAATAACAAGTAGGTTATATAAAACCAAATATAAATAATACAAACATATAAAAAATTAAAAATCTATACCTAGCCTCCAAATGTAAAGGAACAAGCAATTGTATGATAAGATAGAGCCAATTGAGGAATGAAGGCTAAAAGTAAAATATGTTTACACCTATCAAATTATTCTAATGATTTTGATCATAACATAGAGGTCTGGATGACATGAGGGGAGCTCTGTGGGGCTTCGGCCTCGAGCTCTCTGCAGCCATGAATTGTCAATGGAGTGGTGGTTTCGCACCCAGATATTCAACAATGGGCTTGTGTCTCTCCATGGCTTTGACCATTTTCTTCCAGAGCCCCCGTAGCCTCCGGTTTCGACAAGATCTCCGGCAGCGGATCAATTCCCTGAGCTTCTTGGTTTGCACTTCGCGCTGGATGACGATTTCCAAGATAGACAGGCCTTTGTGAACAGTGTGACATATCATTCACAACAAAAGATTGCTGTCCGCAGACCTGGTTTTGATTCCTGTTGGATTCAATAATTTGCCCAAGGCCAGTGGCTTATGGTTACATCTGCCAATCCATTAATGGCGTCCCTCTCAAGAACCCTATTGCTTTTTCCTTTGACTAGATCGTGGTGCATGGGATTTCTGCGCCCTTCACATTCTGTGAGAGCGCGACGTGATTCGAACCCGCAACGATTCTCGAGAAGATCAGCTGAACCGGTGTTCGTGATTCAGCAGATACTTGCCGTGGATTCTTTCCATTCGCCAAGGTTTTCAATGAATGTGTCCAGGCTTCATCAGAGATTTTTCCGAGGGTTTTTTTTATGGGGTTTTCAATATCGGTGGGCTTCATGTAGACACTGAGAGGGGGGGTGAATCAATGTGAAGCCAATTTTAAACTTTTCACAGTTAGCTACCTGTTCATCATACCATTACTCTACCATAATCATTTCATAAACATCATCATTCACATAGCATTTAACTCATCAATAACCATAACACAGAAGAACATCACACAACACAAAAGAACACCACACCATATAAATTTGTAATCTTTTTATAATATTTTGGTCCGGCTACAACCGTTAGGAAAAATCAGCACCTACTGATACATAGAGCACCTACTCTGGATCCAGGACCCTGCCTAGTTTTCTTAGACCCTGCTAAGAAGGGTTTGAGGTATCCTAACCTCAGAAAGCAAGTCAAGCTTGCATTTACATTAAAGCTCACTGTTACATTACTTCATCACTTGTCTCTTCAATCTGCTGCTAGTCAATACTGCTGATTAACACTGCTACAACACACCTGCTCTTCAATACTGCCAAGTTATCAACCTGTCCAACCTGTTGTTCAAGTATGTGCTCACAAGGATCACCTCTAACCACTGCCAAAACATCACTGTCTACTGATATATCATTTCTCTGCTATACATTGCTCATGTATCTCTGCTGGTCATTCTCTGGAAACTACTTGGTCAATTTTTGCTGCTCATCAACATGTCAACACTGCCCATCAATACTGCTGCCACATTGTTCATCAACACAAGTGCTTCAACACTGCCAAGTCATTAGGATAACTCAGCCTTGGACTAGGGCTGTTATCTTTTGTTAATGTTCAAGCTTTGTGTTGTCAATCTCATGCACACTTCTTTCCAGGCAATCAAATCCCAAGTATGAACTAAGACACTTCACTGAACACATAAATACATACACCTCACTGTTCAATTATTTGACATACCTTGTTACTGTAGAGATCTTATTTTGTCAAACCTTGGACTATGCATCAAGCTGCTGTGGATGTTCTTGATGTCTTCAACAGCTGTGCATTCAAAACTCGAACTGCAAAACATATCCACTTGGACTATGCATCAAGCTGCTGTGGATGTTCTTGATGCCTTCAACAGCTGTGCATTCAAAACTCGAACTGCAAAACATATCCACTTGGACTATGGATAAAGCCTCTGAGCACATAAGTCATCACTGAGCATTGCTGAATGTTTACTGGGTAAACATCATCTTACTGTCTCTTCAATTTGCTGCCAATTCTATTTTACACATATTATCAGTCTGTAAATTATCTTCATCCTCAAACTACCATTTGTCATATCACATCAGCTGCCTTAAATCATTAGTCTTCTTCACATCTTCATGTCTGCTGCGGCAAAATTTGAACTGTTAACCTTCAATTTCAAGCCTGAAACTGGACGATAAATCTTCTTCACCAACTCTGATAGAGGCCCTTACATTAGATGGCTCTTGTAATATCCTTCAAAGGGATTCTTCTTGTATGTACTGTACTCTTAAAAGAGATTTTGTCTGACTGTCTTTTGTCACTGTATATGCTTTTCCAAAGGCTGTAGTTTATATAATCTCTTCACCACTGTTCTATAGTATTATTTACAGAAGTACTTCTGCTGATATGACTGTCATAAATTTGTTCATTGTCACTTCTTAACTGCTGAACCTCTTTAAGTATGCTCACATACAATCCTTATTACCCCAAGAGAGAGGTTTATTTCATTGTTTCATAAGTAACCCTCTACATCAATGCTTCCATGCAAATCCTTCAACAAGTTTTCATCCCTAAATCTTCAATGTGGACTCGGGTTTATTTATTGCATATAAACAATCAAAACAAAACCATGGACTTAGCTTGGATCAAATTACCTTTTCTAAGTATTTGCACATATGACTGTGTTGTGTGTTAGATCATCAACAAAAACTCCAAAAATTCAGACTGTGTAATAAATTTCAGGACTATTTTGAACCCTCTGCTGTTGCAAAATTCGGACTGTGGAAACCCTCTGCTGCTGCTGCCTCAGTCTCAAAAAAAAATCTCAGTTCACAGACACCTTCAATGAGCTCACTCAGTCAAACATCACAGAGCACCACCGAAATTTCAGAGAACATCAACAAAGATGCCTTTAATGCTGCTCATTAACAGTCCTGAAATCAGAGAGAAAAAGACTTTACTTCTACTGCAAAAAAAAATCAGAGATAAAAGTATTTGTTCCACCCACGAAATTCCTCAGTCTACTGCCCAGGAAACTCCTCAGACTGCTGCCCATGAAATTCCTCAGATTGCTGTTTATTCCCCAAAAAATTTCTGTGAAAGCTCGGATGATGGCAGCCTGGACTGTACTCTTCAAAATTCCGAAAATCAGACTGTTGCTTCAAATTTCGGACTACTCCTCTGCTGCAAAACTTGTGCTGGTACACCCCAATACAAATCCAAGATTTGGACTGTCAAATCACACCAAAAAAAAATGTTTGACTGCTGCTGCCTTAGTCGAAAATTGCAGACCTCAGAAAGATCTGAAAATCTCAGAGCTCATTCCAAAAAAATTGCACAAACAAATGAGAATTGATAGGGTTATATATACTAGTTTTTCCTCCATAATTTTAGGGCCGACATACATATTTAATTTATTTTTAATGGGGCCGACATACTATAAAAATATTTTATTATTTTTTAATAAAAACTTTGACTGAGCCGACTTTGTGTTTGACTGAGCCGACTTATAATTTTTGTTGGGTCGACTTCAAAAGTTAATATCTCATAAACCATGAGGAACCACGTGACGTGCCACCTACCATTGGAAAGGGCATGATGAGGGCTATCATATTATGAGGGTATTTTTTGCATTGACAAGATCCTTTACTCATATTTTCTTCAATTTGTGCAGGCCATCATGAAATGACTTGAATTCTTCTTGATGGCTTCTTCACGAACTTTTATGGTATAAAGAACTTCATGCAGGGTCATGGCCATCCATCATATAAGTGGGTGCAAGATATTCCTTATGCACTTAGGACCATCTTCAAGAATTATGATCTCCATCAAGGCTCATCATGCCATCTAACCATATCAATTTCCAGTAGTGGGCTCCATGACCTTTGCAAGGTCATCAGGGTCTTCATCAAGGGTTCCAAGACTTCATGGGCTTCTCCATTGTCTACCAAGGCTTTAGGATCATCTCTAGGGTCTTCAGCATCATCAGCAGGGCTTCTTCAAGAGCTTCAACAAAGTGGTGACATCGATGACATCAAGACCATGTTGGCATCAATGACAATTTCATCAACACTTCATCCAAGATCCGGGGTCGAGGGCTTCGGATCCAAGAATCAAGATTGAGGTCACGATTGGTGGGCTTCGGATTCAAGAATTGGGGTCAAGGGTCTTGGCTATCTTTCGAGGCTGCTGGATCATCTTTTGCAGAGAAAGATCGCCTGCCTTTTGGCGGAGGCGGTGACTGTGGATATACTCTTGCGTGGCGACCCGTATTGTGTCCTCAGGGATCTTTGCGGCGGCGACGGCGTTTTCAGAGGTGGTGGCCTTTGCTATCGGCAGTATATCTATTGTTTTGTGTTCTTATGATTTGGGTTGTGATACCCATATTTTCTGTGATGTATCTAGCTGATATGCTTTTACAGTTACAGTTTTGTAAATTTTTTGGTTATGACAATATGAGACAGCAAATATGTGACAATGTAGGGATCCTAGTGATCCTCTTACATGTGCAGATGTAATTTTGTTCTACTTTGAAATAAAATTACGAATTTTTTCCGAGGAAAAAAACACAGAGGTCTGGATATTTCTATATAATTTTATGAATATTTTTAAGCAAATTCCCCTATACAAGAGAAGTCAATAAATATTTATGTATGAGAGATTCTCACATGAGAATGGAACATGGGCTCACTTTTAGTGAGTTATCAAACTTTGCCATACCATCTTAGTATTAAAAACACAAGTGATCTTCAAATACATTAAATTTAGCGAATTAGAAGGGTAAAAATTATTTCATTGTTAAAACCCAAAAACATAAATACATTGTAATAAAAAAATACATCATCAATATATCATAATAAAGATAGATTTATCATATATCCCATATATTATTTTTTACCTTTCTTAATACATTATCAAAAAAATATTCTTATAAATTATATTGTATGTAAACTATAATATTATCAAAGAAAGAGTTAATATAGTTAAAAGGGAAGGATAAAAAGACGCATGTTCCAATGACTAATAGGATCTAAAAGAAGTTAAGTTGTTTCTAGACCAGCTCCAAGATCCATATTAATATGTATCCCTAAATTTAACTTTTGGAGGATAGATGTGCTCTAACATGTTAAGGATAATGACTTTGAACATGTAGTCACGAAATTGTTTTTCTTAATGTGTTAGCCACAATGACAACAAATATATTGAATTTTTCTTTTGACTTGTCTTCCATTTTTACAAAAAGTATAATGTGCAACTATGGTTACTTATAGAAATAGGAATGGTGTATTTTATTATATTACATTTTTTATAAAAAATAGTAATGGTGTATTTTATTATTTTACTTTAAGCTTATAGAAATATGTGCACCTTGTTATTTTCTTTTGTAGCCATATTTATTGAAGCTTATTTTTAGTCATGAGATGGATTATTTATCAAACACAAACTATGAATATTGTGCTCTGTTATTGCTTTGAATGATTAGCTTTTTTATTTCATTGATTGAAGTTAGGATAACATTTATATAAACTCAAAATCCATGAAATCCAACTCTCAACTTATGTCCCATACTTTTAATTGGTAATTTTTTGAAAAAAAATCTATTTGATAGATATTTAACCTTGGAGGTTTTGCTATTTTTTACCATATAATACTCTTTGTGAAAAAAAAACCTCTAATTCACTAATATATTTGTTAAAAATGTATTAATTTTATTTTCTAAAAGGGACTAAGTTGCATGCAACCCTTGTTTCTAGGAGTGCACCTTAGTTTCATGAAAGATTGTTGTAACAACCATTTTGACCACTAATGTAACTTATTTGAGTGTGCGAAAAGATCAGTTTCATACTGATTGGCTTGTTTTTTATAGAGAACCATTGTATGAGGGGGTAGTTAATATTTTTTAAAGAGCACCCAATCTTAAAGTATATCTTTTGATTATCTCATGCATTTTATATCATCATTATATCTGAGAGAAATTTATACATATAAACCACTTAGTGCTATTTTTTGGAAAAGTTGTTAAGGAGGTTCAATAATGACATACTTTATCATTTTTTCTTGGAGGTTGATTCATAGAATTAGTTGATGAAGACATCCTAGCCTTGGGGACTAGTTATAGCATGTAGATCACTTTTATAAGGCTCCAATATTGTTCTTTTTAGTGGATCGATCATTGGATTGAGGGATTTGTTGCATAATTTTTTACAATGTCCATTTAGATAAACCATATGTTCCAATTGATGGGATTTTACATGTTTCAAACCTTAGATTAAGGAAGGCACCCACCTTGAGGAGGAGGGGCCTGGCATAACCTCATATTTTATTCATTGTTGACATCTCATATGACTTGGTTATTGGACTGTTTTCCTTTGGAGAAAAACATGGATATAGAAGAATCCAATCTTATTGTTCTTGGAGAACTTAGTGCATCTAGGAAAACACACCATATTATATTGTAAGGAGATGGAGCTACAAGCCTAAAAGGACTACGTCTCTCCATTTGTAGACATGGTTGGATTTGTAGAAGAGTTCTCTTAAGCTTCATAAAATATATATTGAAAGCAATGGAAATTCAAGGGTTTCTTAAGTGCAATTGTACATCCTTGCACTTATTGTTGGTTTATGGTGTTGGAATACCAATTTAATTATGCTATGATAAGGGTTTCGAGCTTGATAAATTCATGTCTCTCAAATAACAACTTCTCTACAAGGTTCTTGTTGCTTTTGCTTACTAGTTGATGCTTCTTTGTTATGCCATTTCAGTGAGAGAATTCTTGTGTGCTTCAACTAGTAATAAAATCATCCTTTATTGATTTGCATGTGCATTCAAGGTCACCTTTGGAAGAAGCCATTTTATTATATAAATTCCAGCTTTATAAATATTCCCTTTTAGTTTTTTGAATGTTTGTAACAACAATAATTAGATCCATCTTTCATGTATATGGAGACATAGTTATTACTTTATGACCCCCCTTGCCCTTGTGGACTTTGGCACTAGTCTTAGCCTATAAATCACCATAAACTTAATCAAATAAACCTAAAATCAAATTTGTTTCAGTAAGGCACACCTTCTCAACACCTTGAGCCACCATTGCATAGATTTAATGATCTTAACCCTACGAACACCCCCATTGTATTGAAGGAGAGAATGTCTAAAGTGAAGAAGGATGTGTGTTGACATTGGAATCCCTCTTGAGTTTCCCATTTGCTAGCACAAATTTTGGAATTTTAATCCCAATTGTTAGTTGGATCAATAATACGCTAGATCAAATCAGGGTCGCAATTTTCTTTTTCTGCATTAGATTTGGCCACTACAATGTTAGGTGGAAAATGATTTGAAAATGTATAACCTATAGCTCAATGTAGATGATGCTCTAGAAAATGCAAATGAAATTATAATTTGAACACCCCGAATGAAAAAAAATGCAAAAGGAAAGAAGATGTTATGGTTGCCACTTGAGAGCAAAGATTAATCTTTAAGTCACTTAGAGTCTTATTTTTTAGCATATAATGTTCTTCGTTGGAGTCTTATAATGACTCAAATTCCCTAAAAATAATCTAATTTAGTTACAATGGAAAGTTGAAAGTTATGTCATTTACTTGTAGCAAGATTGTCCCCATAGGCATTTTGACTATAATTGGATTGGCCTAATATATAGTCAAAACATAGTTATTGTAAAATTGAAGATACTTTATATAACCAATTTAATTTAATATCCTAGAAAATTGATAAGTGTCATGGCTAGCTACCTAGATGCCACTGTGTGTGAATTAACTCATATGTGGTCTTTATGTTGATGGTTTGGGGTAAACCAAACATTGTAATAATGATCCCATGTGGACTCTTAAGTTGAGCACCCAACACAGAAACTTTTGTTGAGAAATGTAAATTATAGGTATGATGAACTTAGTTTGGATTACGGGTTGTGTTTTTGTAGTAAATGCAACTCTTGTTTGAGTGGGATGGAGATTGCATACTTTAATGTACAGTTAGAGAATTCGCCAATCATTTGCAATAAATGAAAGTTTGAATGAGTGAAGGGATTTAGTAGTTTTTAAAGCTCTTATTCTAGGCCGATTGTTATAGGATAAAAAAATATCCAATTTAATATTAATTGCTTTTATACTAGGTTAACTTTATGCTATTATTAGTATAATGTGTCCAAATGTGTGTTAATGTGAGTGTAATGTGGTTAAACCACCATAATTGTATGGGTTCTATATATGATCCAATTCGAGATGATTAATATGAGAAAGTGGTATGTGTTTGTAAGTAGCCTGCTTCAGGTACTTGATAATTTATTTTGTCACAACATCAAATACTGATACATTTATTATTCTCTTTATCTTTATGTGTTTATGTTATTGTAAATGCACCTACCAGGGTTGGAATTTCCCAACCCTGAAAGATTAACATATCCCATGATGGATTCCGTCATAGGAGGCCACCTCCCACTCCTAGAAATTGGCCTAGGTCATTTCACCCCTTAAAAGTCAAAGTCAGTTGTGATGTTGGACTCATTTTTTTAGCGATTAGTCGACATCGACGTACCAAACAACTACTAGAAAAGATAATTCTAACCTCGATTTATTGTTTCCCACCTTAGGATAGATCTTGTTGTGGAGTAGACCTTGGTAAATAGGAAATATATTGCTTATGTTATCATATATATTAAGAGTTTAAAACAACCCAGTCCTCTCATACTACGATTGGCTTATTGTAGTTCGACCTTAGAATCGTGAGCTCTTGAAACTAGGATTGAAACTAACAATTATAAGCTGGTTCTAGAACCAAAATAGTCAAGTCCTTTTATAAGAATACCTTGCTTGACAACCACAAGAACGAAGAGTTATGTTGGTTTGGTATGCCTTGGCTTCATCCGGATAACTAGTATTTCAAAACATAGCCCTAGAAACAAACACATTTAAGCACATTTGTTAACTTTGATGGCAACCATGCAATCTTGTATTTAATAGAGAAACTTCTTGATGGTGGGTGTTTTGGCCATCAAATTCCATTCTCGACATTTGAATGAATCAAAGAAAGAATGTACTAGGGTATTAGTCAAAGGAAGAGGGCACTAGATTTGTGAATATTTCTAAGTAATTTTCTTGATATTTCTATGCAAAGTCTCAAATAAAATAGAAGTCAAAGGAATATTTAGTTTTGAGAGATTCTCATATAAGAATGGAACATGGGGTTCTTTTAGTGAGTTATCAAACTTTTATGTTAGAAAACAGGACCGCAGAGCAATAACAGATATACAGTTAAATCAATAAACAAGATGCAAAACACATTAAACATTACAGAGAGACACAGATATAACATGGTTCACCCAAACGATGGGCTACGTCCACAAAGAAATTTGCCAGTCCTTTTATTACAGTCCAGAAAGATGAAGGGATACACCCTGCAGCAAAACTGTTGCACTTCCTCTTCACGCTCTCACAGTCTCTCTTCTAGTACAATACAATACCATATCCAGTCGATTTACAATGCTCTCTTTTATAGGGGAAATACCATGGGAAAAATTCTAGGGTTAACCCAATACCATGGGTCCACAATACTGTTGGCCAACACACATCCCAAGGCAGGGGGAATGAGTGTACAATACTCCTGGGTTACAATCACAACTGAATAATATCTCTGGATCTAGAAGATTAGGCTCCACAACCAACATTTTCCATACTGCATATTAGTATTAAAAACATAAATGAACTTCAATTACACTAAATTTAGCAAATTAGAAGGGTAAAAATTATTTCAAAGTTGTTAAAACCCAAAGCATAAATACACTGTATTAAAAAAATGCATCATCAAAATATCATAATTTAGATAGATTTATCATATATCCCATGTTTTAATTTTTACCTTTCTTAATACATCATCAAAAATTGTATTCTTATAAATAATATTACATGTAAATCATACTATTATCAAAGAAGGAGGGCACTAGTCAAGGTTCAATGCTAGAAAATGAGACAAAAATAATACTTTTGTTGTCATCACAATCGCAACCACGTGCTACCACCATAAAGCAGACTTTGGCAGTACAACATGGAGGGTGGTTTTGAGACAATAAATGATAAATTGTTTAAAGTTGAGAAAAAATAAAGCTTATGTATTGTCTCAAATATTGTCTTTGAATTTGTCTTAAATTGAGACAATAAAATATTATTCTATAAACTATATAGAATGCAAAACTTTTCCATCTCCAGAGACAATATCATGTTTCAAGTCGAGACAAAATCTTATGTATTGTCTCAAATGTTTCCTTTTAGTGAGTGTTTTAAATTGAGAAAATAAAAAGAACATCCTTCTAGGGACATATAGAATGTATTTTTTTTCTTTCTAAAGATGATATCACCTCTACCTTTATAGAGACTATAAAACAATGTAAAAAAAATTCGCTTACTACTGAGCTAAATCAACATATATTAACCTATATGGGGTGCACTTGATGTGATGGGGGTTAAATCTAAGCCCATGCAACAAGTAGTACTAAGTGGAATAGAAAAGCAATTCAAGATCTCCCTAGCAAGAAAATATACTTAATCTTTTCTACGCTAATTTTGGTGACCTTCGTGATTCTTAAGCCAATAACAAAGGACACAATTACTAGGAACAACCCTCAACAAGATAAGAAGGGGAAGACACTAGTTACAATGGAGGATAAGGAATCCTCAATCATCTTCAATGTGGGAGACCTTGTAAAGTTAGTATTTCCCACAAGCAAGCCACGAAGAATATTCCTTGCACCTAACAAGAAGCCATGGACACTGCCAAGTGGTTTCACCAATCTCATGCAGATGTTGTAATAAAGGAGATTAACAACCTAGAGCGGAGAGCCAAGTCCAAACATGGATTACTTTTTCAAAACATGTTCACAATGAGTCCCTACAATGGATTCCAGATACAGGTTTTTCCAGTAGTCATGATACTAAAGTCTCCAAAATGTCTAAAATCTATTGGTTAGTCAAGACCCTAATTGCTCAAGCCATGGAAGAAAATGAATCCAAGAAACCATTCTCAGAAAGCTGGAAACCATGGAGGTGAAGTATGATGCAATAATTAGAGTGCATTGGGGCCTCAAGGTCAGGGTCACAAAAGAAAAGTTCAAGCCTTAAGTCAAAGCCACCTCAAGAAAGACAACTTAGAATAGACAACAAAAACCCCAACATGAATACATCGTATTAGAATTTGATTTAGACATTGGAATGTAACCAATCCCTACAAATATCCAAGTGCTATTGTTCTTTTTTTTGTTTCAATAGTATAAGGAAAGTTCAGTTCCTTTTTGTTTGTCAACATGTTTTCAGGCCTACATTGTTACCATACCCCCATACGTCAAGGGCAGGAAGTCAACCTCAATATTTTTAATATCCATGTCATTACAAGGCATAGTAGTTATAGTGTCATGGTCAGAAGTTGTGAAAGTTGAGAAATATTTTTCATTATATGTAGTACATATCTCTGCCATTTAATTTATTGCAGGCTTAGTTAAGTCCAAAGAGAGAAATACATCAACTGGAAAAAAATGTTTCTCAGTGGATTCTCTAATTATCTCCACTCTAAACTAAAAAATATGTAACAAAGCCATAGTCTAATAAAGTAATCTCAATAAACTGAACAAAAAATGGAAATAAAATCTACAATAAAAATGAAGATGCAGTGCACACAAATAGAGGGTTTTCAAGCACGATGAAAGAGAAAGAAAAGTGGCTGGTGATAATCGGATCGCGAGGGGGTTAGAACCACGAGGGAAGTTTCCCTACAAATTTGGAATATGTACCACAAGTGGAGTTGACCCTCAAAGAATACGGTTGGATGGATGATGGGGGATCATATGGAAAGGATAGAAGGGAACAATGCAAAGGAATTCATGTAGCATTGGAGTCAACCCACAGATCTGACAGCTATGCAGAGAGGGAGGTGAGGTGACTGGTCATGAGGTCACATGAGGGATTTAATCGAGTCAAATCCTCTAGATAAGGCTCAAGGTGATGCTACTCTTCTCGTCGTCATTCCCCCAACCAAACCAATGGATGAGTTTATCCAAGAAAGACTCACCCAAGAGATAGGTATCCCTTGGATTCTGTGCCCCTGGATGGTCAATATTTAAAGGGTTCTAATGATGTTGTTGTCTCTCTAGATCATAAATTCACCATGGTTGATGTTTCCATGTAGAATGAATAATGGCCACCTCTTAGCCTAAATCACTTGGATCCCCTTCCCCTAAATCCCGATCTGAAGGAGGAAATTTTAGCAAGAAATTTTGATATGCAGGGGCTTAAAGGCCCTAATTCGTTGGATGGTGTTTTGACCTTAGATTTGAATCCCTCTTAGTTCCAAGAAAATTTTATGATTGTTGAAGCAAACTAGAGATAATTAGAATAGAAAAAGAACTTTTGATTAAAAGTGGCGAAGCCCTCACTTCAAACCACCCTCATTCTACCATCCCGATGATTGAAAAAATTGAAACCCCCTTCCCTCAAAACATTGTTGAAGCTGGTGATGTTAACTTCAACTGTTTTTGGCTAATAATCACGAATACCCAAAAGGACAACAAAACCTAGAACATCACAGGGTGATTCTATACTTTTTTCGCTACATGCCAAATGAGGCAGCATTCAACGAGTGGTGTTTATTGAATTGGAAGGAAAAATGAGTCTCATAAATTCATATTGGGGTTTGGGTTACAAATATGTTTTTATTTTGTTTAACACCAAGTAGCACCTAGACATGTTCTCCACTATGGTACATGACAATATTGCAGGCTCCCTAGATTTTGTGCAATCCTAGAGAGCCAACTTCAATCCGGATGACAGAGGGAAGGACAACTATCCTTTATGGCTTGAGTTTAGGACAATCTCTGCTGATCTTAGACCGTTTTGGATTTGTTCGCTCAATAGTTTGGCAAGATTCTGGTTCTTAACGGCAAACGTAACTCTTTGAGACCTAACCCAAGAGGTTGATTTAAAAAAAAACTACCTCCCTGTATCTTAGTAATAATTGTTCATGGTGTTTGGCAGCAAAAGGTTTCGTATTTCAATTAGTCGAATGCATGTTTTGCCTGTCAAACACATAATCATCTCATCTGCAATTGTTTTCATTGAAAACCCCCTCTAGGGGCTTCCCAATCTGCATGGGGTACAGGTGCAGCAGTAGTGGCTCAGCCCGGTAAGGATGCATCTTCGGTTATTTCTGCTTAGGTGACCAAGGAAGGGACCTCTCAATTTCTTGCTAGAGTTGGTTCCTCCTTCAATATCGACACGTGGTACAAATACAGTTGGGTATACGATTCAAGATATTTGTAAGGATGTTGGGATTTTGAATCAGTTAACAACTTCCAGGAGCTTGAGTGCAACCCTACTCATGCCCCAGAGGTAGATCATGTAGTCAGCATGAGGGAATGGTAGTGATCTGATCCAAAATATGGAGGTGGATTAGGGCTGGTAGCTCAAATCTAACAAGAAGAAAGGGACTTTATATCCTATGGTTGTGGAAATATTTTCCAGCATTGTGAGCCTAGTTCTACAAGTGAAATCCTTCAAGGAGGTTGTGACCCATTCCCATGAGAGAAGGGCACCTTCCTTCATAATGATCAATAAGTTCAACTCCTTGGCCAATCCCTTGTTCCCTAAATGAATCTCTCATTTTTTCTTAGGGTGTTAGAGGATTGACAATCCCAGGTAGGAAGCAGATTGTTTAAGAAGTTCTTCAAAAAGTCAAACAGAGATAATCCTTTTGTAAGAGGTCAAATCAGTCGGATTTAAGTTTCACGGTCCCATGACTTATATTTGGAATGGCCCCTTCTGGTCCATGAATCATAATCACAGAAGAGGAGGGGTGGAGTTAGTGATCTCCTCCTTGTAGAGCTTTTCTACAGCCTTAAGAAGTGACCCAAGTAATCAATGTGTGTGGATCACTCATCTAATTCAGAAGAGATTACTGGAATTACGTTTTGTTTATGCGCCAAACCTTAGTTTCAAATGTACTTGGCTCTAGGTGTGGATGGATCTTCTAGATGTTGAATAGACTTTAACATGATTGAATGGGATCGAGATAGGGAGGAGGGGTTGGTTTAATGCTCAATGGTTCGAAGAAGCATGTTTAGGCTAAGTGTAAAGATTCTCTTCAACTTTTTTACTCTAGCTGGGGAAGAAAGCTCTTGATTACTATGGATGGTTTACTTGGACCAATTTTACAGAGGGATTTTTTGGAGTTTAGGCTATATTGGATAGGATTATGGCCTGAGGGATTATATTACCTTTTCTGGCACCATGTGCCCAATTGATGTTTTTATTGTAGCTACCGGTTCGATTCACTTTCACATTATTACCTATATTTCAGTAGGGGATGTGGCACACTCCAAACCTTCTTCTTTGTTCAAGCTATTGAACACCTCTCAGTTGGTGTATCTAGATTTCCATGCTCTAGTTCACAGTATTTGGAATCTTGTTCCTCGGCCTTAGGGTGATTGTGGTTGAATTTTGCGGTGGGAAGCAACTATTCATCGTTATGTTAAGTTCATGAGGGGGTGGGGTCATATGATTGCACACAAACATAGGATCGTACTTTGAGCGACCCAAATGTAGTTAGAGGAGGTTCATATTCTTATAGAGGAGGAAATTCGTAACAATGCACTTCAAGAAGATGTACCTCGATGTGATATGGTGGTATGCAAGGAGTAGTATATTTCCAGAGGGGCTAGATTTGTGATAGATTACATTGGATTCAGGAGGGGAATCAGGGGTCCAAGTTTTTCGTCTACTTCTCGAAAAAGAAAGTGGTAGCAAACAATGTTGTGGGCCTACATTGCGTGGATGGGACTCTTGGGGAGAACCCAACAGAGATTGAAAATATGTCTAGTGCTCATTTTCAAAATATTTTCTTAGCTTACCCTTGTTGAAATTGGTTTTGACTGCTAGGGATACCTATTGTAGAGTGGTTACCCATAAGGTCTCGCTTAGAAATAGGGACACGTTGGATGGAACTTTTATTAAAGAGGAACTCTTTGTTGCTCTCTCATCCATACAAAATGGGGAGTCCCCGGGTATTAATGGTTTACCTTGTGAGTTTTACAAGGTGATGTGGGATACAGTAGGAGATGATTTTTGTAGCCTTGTGTGGGAATTTTCTCTTCTATGAAACTTTTAGAATTTCTCAATCAACACCTTATCAATTTTATTCCAAAGAACGTTGCTAGAGATATTATTTGGGGGTGGCATCCAATTACCCTGTTGAGCATTGCCTACAAAATTATGGCAAAAGCTTTAGACTTAAGGGTCAAGGAGGTGGCCAAAACAATTATTTGTTGAGAACAAACAGGCTTTGTGTGGCCTTGATTTATTTTGGATATAATTTTGTCAGCATGGGAGACCATGGATTGGGCCAAGGAGACCAGTCAACAAGCCCTCTTTTTGAAAATTGACTTCAACAAAGTGTATGATCATAATGATTGGACTTTTGTTACATATATGTTAACATGCCTTGGTTTTGGACAACAATGTGTTAACATGATTAGCACATTTTTTCTAGCGCCTCTACTATTGATCTGGTGGATAATGTTTTTTCTCCCTCAATTCATCTCCAGAGGTCAATCAGACAAGGATTCCCATTGCCTCCTTATCTTTATTTGCTAGTGGTAGATCTTATAGGGTATCGATTGGAAGTTGTGCATTGTCAAGTTTAACTCCAAGGTATTTCTCTACCCGGGGGGGAGAAGATGGTGAATAATCACTTTGTGGATGACTACCTTTTGTCAATTTTTGGGGTGGATCTCTCCCTAATTGCAATGTGGGATTGGTGTCTTGATAGATTACAACACAAATTACGTGTTTGGAAGTACAAGGATTTTCCATTTGTTGGGAAGTTGACTATGGTGAGCAAGATTTTGCAGGCCTCCCACATTTATTATGCATCTTATTGGCTCCCTAGCAAGATCCAATTCCGTCGGTTGGAACTGATTTCACACTCTTACTTATGGGCGGATCTTGTGTCCTTCCCCTGGTCCCTTAGTATGTTTGCACTATGCCCAAGGACAAGGGATGCCTTGGCTTGATTGATGTAGCGACTCAAAACAATATTTTGGTCGCTAAATGGTTGATTAGATGTCTAGAGGACCCTCCCCATGGAAATTTTCGATGCGATATAGATTTATCTTAGAACTCCATGTTGGTAAGATCATAGGGAAGTTTAGTCTTTGTGATATCATCTGTGCCCCTCATAATTTTCAAATTGGGGAGTCTTTTATCATCCAAAGTATTTGGACTACATGGAGCAAGGTGCCATGTATGGATCATTGGCAAATGTCTGGTAATAGAGCGGGTTGGGATTAGGAAAAAAGGCCTATTTGGAGCCAAAAGAAAGAAGGTATTTGTATCCCTTACTGCCTCGATTTTGAGCAAAATATTTAACAGAAAGCACATTTTCTTTCGGAGGGATCTATGGGACTTCCTTGCTTGTTCATGGAAAAATTGGCAAACCATGGCTTAGGAATTTCAGGTGTCCCTTGTCATAGTATGATTCTCATAAACTCTACTCCATCCTTAATACCATGATTTCATGGCATGAGCTTGCTCCTATCCTTAATGCATGATGGGTCTCTACGAATACTGAGAGTTGAAGGATTCGTTAGTTGCATTGTGTTTGGTTGATTAAGACTTCTTATAAGATTTGAGTCTTTACTTGGTTGGTGATATATCAAGATCTCCCTTCTAAGGCTCGATTGGCCAAAAATGATCTTTCATATGGCATTTGCCCTTGTTGCTTGAGGTTTGGGATGATGAAGCATATTTTATGGGAATGTTCTTTTGCTTGTTCTTGTTGGACTTAGGTTCAAACTCAACTGACAAACATTCTACAGGGTTATCTACATTGTTGTGTGGTTATGTTAAGTGACTCCAAATTTCAGATTTGAGATTTCCTGTCTAGTGTTTGGCATTGTTCGAGAGTTAAGGCTTTATATACTATACAGAATTTATGTTGCAAACATGTCTTTGATAATGAGGCGATTCCATTGGATGCGTTTTATCAATTATGGCACACGAAGTTCATATGCAACTCCTAACCAAAGGAGCTTTGTTGATGAAGGATGTCAAATTGTTAGATCCAAATTACTACACTTATGTTATAGTTGTTTTAGTGGCTCTCAGGAAGTATACACTTGCAAAAAGACCAATGACTTGTAATATATCACTGCAAAGAGCTTGAAATATCTCCAATTCAAAGAGAACTAAGCATATGAAGGAAAAAATAAATAAATAAAAGATAAACCAACATTAAGACTTTGCAATGTCCATTCTCCATTGGAGTAATATAAATACAATGATTTGAACCAAAAGACATGTGATTGACCAAAACTACAAGCATCCAAGGCCCATCGTCCTATAGAAAAAGATTAGACATCAAGTACACGTTCAAACATCATTGGTTCTAGTTTGATTTCAAGATGATTTGCAGGAAATATTGCATGTATGTCATAATATCCCCATTATCTATCTACTCTCCACTGTCAGAATCTATAAAGTAAACTAAGGCCTTCTCTATAATAAGTGATGCAGACATGCCATATGTTGCCAAAGCAATAATGAGGCAATGTTGAGAACCCTTGGGAGTTGCCTATATATACTCTTATCATTTAGACTCTACTACCAGAAAACACCAAAAAATCCACCATAACTGAAAAGATATTAACACCTTGTCCAGGACTCCAGACTGCAACATAATTAAATATAAGATTTCAAAAATTAAGTGTAAACATATAACTGCATTTCATGACAATTGAAATTCTTGATTTTGATAAAAAATAGTACTAAAAAAGATCATGAACATTCAAGCCTACCAAGACAATATAAAATTACGCTTAATAGGAAATCACCCGAATACTTCGTGCGTTTACAAAATCTAACACTAGATCTGAATGGATACATACATTTTGTGTTTTAGTTTATTTTATGCTCATAGAACTGCCAAGGTGGTAAATTTATCTACTGACACTATTTGTAGGTCACAGGCATGTTATGTCTCCTAAAACTCAAGTATAACAGAGACTCACTGTCAACATATATCAAGTGAGACTAGATTTATTATCATCATCTAGAATTGAGGGAGATGTCGTATGCCAGTTGAAACTTGCAATAAAATCCTTATTAATTTTATGGAAAATATTTGGCATTCATTATAATTATAATCAAATATCCTTCATTTTATATTCCTTTTTAGTAGAAGAACTTGCTGATTCGTGAAACAAAGTCTGAAGACAAGATGTAAATCAATCAAAGTGTGACTCACAGATTCCAGTAAGCTGTGAAATAGAAGGCCTCTATCCAGGTAGGTATTTTATATGTACAAAACATCCAGCTACATTAAATTATGAATAAACAATGTTCATTTTTCACACATGGCAGTTCAGTTCAATTACGAATAATGTTTAATTAACATCACAAACTATAGTTAGCAATCTACATTTAAGAGCAACTCATCTCTAACCAACTGGGACTTTTCTCATTAGTTGGATGGGTAGCGTCTTATCTCAACCATGGGATCCCAAACAATGGAAAAGAGGAATGAAACAAATATACCAAAATATGTGTTTTACTATCTAAAACTACCTATTTCACCTTGAGCTCAAGCTCTTTCAGTCAAGACCAACACAATAATGCTTAGACAGGACCAATTATGAGAAAGGCTGACCAGAGCCAACCCAATGAGGAAGGTGAATGAACTAACAAAAAATAACCACAATGACAAATTCTGGAAATGTTGTTGATCGGTAATATTGCTTCCCGCTTAGGAAACAGGCTCACTACTAGTAGAATTTGATAATAATATTCACACATACAAAATTCTTAGGAAAAGCAATGATGTTCCTAGCTCTCTACTCTCTCTTGAATGATCCCTGACATGCTACCTCATTCACAATATGTTGCACTTGAAGGCCTTGGCACATATAACCAAGTCATCATAATATGAGAGCTTGGGATAAACATGTGAGATATTACATTTTGAGTTCACTCTTGATGTCTTTTGATTTTTTTGATGAATGGATTGAGAGTTGCTATGTTTCGAGAAGGGAATGGCTGGAGGTGGCCTTACTAGTGGTTTTATTGGTGGAGAAGATTGGGACGGAGGCTTATTATTAATCTTGGACACAAAATGTTATGTACCAATCACCTTATCACATTCAAAGTTCAGGCCATCTGAATCATTGAAGACATGATAAACTGTTTGAGTACACCACTTCTATAGTCAATAGTCATATATGTTGATAGATGTTCTGAGATGTTGTAATCAATAGGTCAATGATATTGCAAGCTAAGATAACAAAGATAAATGTAAATCTTTAACATGAATGTTATATCTCCAACTTATTAAGAAATCATATTAAAACTAAACATGGATTCCCATGGTTCAGTATGATGAGTCATAGAGATGCACCATAGCATCTAAGGCTATAAAACAATCTAGAGTAAAAAGCATTTGATTAAGAACATATTTCAGGTTCTTATATCAACTCTCTCTATACTAATTGATTCTCCACAATATTGGGCCATGAGCTCATTGACCTCATCACTATCAAAACAGTTTAAAATGATAATCCTACAGATATTTTACATTATCGAATGCAGATACTCTTCTACTTAGCTCCAAAAATCTTGTAAGATTTGAGGGGGTAAATTAGGTGTTTGTTGAGCTTGCCAATGACATAGATCCATGATTACGGTAATGTGCACTAAACATTCATAACCTTGGTCCTGGTATTAGTAATGAAAGCTTAACTTTCATAAAATGGCTCTTATGCCTTGACTTACAAAAACTTTGAGGTTGATGCAAACATTATTCAACATCTGTTCTCTCCTTGATTGAATAATGTAAGCTTCAATAATGCATCCATAATCAATAAAAGTGATGTGTATATCATGCTCAATGGTTGTAGGTTGCAGGAACATTATGTGTGCACAATGTTGACTTTTAGTCTTTTTTGATAACACTCTATCCAACCTAAAATTTGTTTAAGGGATTATGGGCCGAATGATTAGTCTCTGCCATCAGGTTCAAGATAATCAAATGTTGAGAAATCGTTCATCTTCTTTTTCATTGTCACTACCATTACAGGATACAGATGAATGCATGAAAGGAAATTTCCATTTTCTTTGTTCTTGCCCAAGCTGCTTGATCCACTCCAGTATACTGGTATATTAATATTGGTCTCTACACTAGATGCTGATCTACCATGTTATGTTGAGATTTATCACTTCCACTTTCTACTTGTTCATTTTATACTTTCAGGGAGTGTGTAGAAATATCAGGATATAGAGTTTCTCATCCTTCTATTGTGGATTGGTCCACTTCTAGCTTCTTTGGTATGTTAGAAGCATATAACTCTAAGAAATGGATGAATAACAGAGGAGTATAATACATGATGTGTATTCTTTTCTACTTTTTTGCCATCTAATTCTGAAGATGGTGCAAGAGAAGATCCTCTCAAATTTTCTTCTTCCAACTTATTTAGTTGTTTTCTTACAAAAGATAGTTTCTTAGAAAAATAATAATCAACAGAGGAACATGATGCTTTATAGCCATTTTCTTTTTCATTTTCTCCAGCTACTTCTGTAGATGACATTATAAGTAAAATTTTCTCTATGGAAAAAACTAACATATGTGTCTCCTTTAATGATTCTGGTGAAACCTATTCATGATTGTCAAGTTAATCTATCCATAATAATCATTTAGGATGCGAAGGAGAAAAATATTATCCACCTTTGTGTGCATTCATTTTTATAATTTTTCTAGATAAATTCCAAAGATGATTTTGTGAGTAACTTTATAGCTGTAGATTCTGCCACCGACCTCACTTTTGAAGAGTCAAATGGATCTTGTTTTTGTCTATTATCTACTTAAAATAGATTGTGCCACTAGTCCCTTTTCTGAAGACCTAAATGTTGTTGAATTTTGTACCTAGGAAGTTGTTCCCCTAATTACTTTGTGCCTAAGTCACTAGAAGGGGAAAATAACATGACCCTTGCATTAAATGACTTGAGATGAGCATTTATTTCACATTAGAGATTAAGGTGACTGATTGATATATTTAATTGATAGTTGAGGGAAAATAAATTTTAATGGAGAGAAAGTGCATTAATCTCATCCATTGATCTAAGTGCATCAAATTCAATGTGGGCCCTTGGATTTGGTGACCCTTCAACTACCTCCTGTTATCACATAAATATTGTAGCTAGGCTACTATGATGCAACATATGGATTTTCTCTTTATTATCTGAGCTAGACATATCGATGGGATACAACATGGATCATTATTATAGCATGAGCCATTCAAAGCCTTCTTTCAGTAGCAGATGCAGAGTATTTCCCTACCAATACTGAGATCTCCTTGTTCATTCGAGCAAAGTAGCAGAGATGGTACACAATTCATAGATGGGAATTCAGTTAGAGACATGTATATGGTGAGATCAAGTATATTTCTCCTTGGTAGAATTTTGCTCTCTAATATATACTAACGCATTTGACTTGTTATGTTATGATGATTATGGTGACCTATGCTTATATTATATGTTCCACTGATGATTGACTTGTGTTGGGAATGATTAGAGAATCTGATGTTGAAGATTATTGCTTATGCCATGCTTTACACAACTTTTAAAATTTAGTGCTATGTGTTAAAGATAGTGCAACTGTGAGACCCATTCTCAGGGAGGATGGTACCCTAGGGCCCCCAGTAGTCTCCTGGGGTTCTTGGTCTGGGACCAATCAGGTTGATGCCATGGCAAAGCCCCTAGCATGTGGCTAGCACCCCTATGTTCCTTTAGGGTATTCTGATATGGGACAGGTCTGGGACTAGGGACACGATGTCCAAGTAGATCCTATAGGTAGAGGAAAAGGCATTCCTGGTCTGGCACCAGGCAGACTCTTGGTCTGGGACCAAGCAAATCCTGTAGGTGGTTGATAACCATTCAATATGGGACTGAAGCTTAGCTTAGTACTGAGGACCATTCTTTGGGAGAATGGAGAACCTGATCAAGGACCAGGAGGTTGATCAACATGATTCAATATGGCACTGAAACTCAGACTAGGGATGAGAACCATTCTTTAAACAATGGAGGATCTTGGTTAGTTAACCAAGATAATGATGTGTGATGTCCTCTCTCCTAATCAGTTATTTCTAGGTTGTTTCTTAAGGGACTGGCCACCCCTTGATGATGTCACTGGAATCTAACCCTTAGGAGCAGTATTGAGGACCAGAGGATCACATCATCTAGTTTGGACCATCTCCTTATGTCGTGATGATAAAAATATGGAACACATGTGACAATATACCTTGAGAGAGAAAAGTTTAAGGTCCTTGGTCTTGTTGGTCCTTTGGTTAAAAGGGTTTGGTTGTCCACCTTTATGGTTCACCCTGGTCTTATGGTTTGGGGGTTGTCATACCTTCTTGGTTGACTTATGGTCTTTTTATCTTTCACTTGGTCCTAGTGCCCCTATCGTGTATACCTTTGGTATGTTGACCTTTATCCAATTGTTTTATTTTTGTGTGGCCATTTGACCCTAGGTACCCTAGTCCAAGTCAACCCAACTTTATGTCTTATTTTTTGGTAACTATAATGACTACATAACTGACTCTTCTAGAAGGAATTTCAAGACTATAAATTAAAGTCTTAAAACTTCATTTTTGGTAAGCATCTTGATATGAGAGAAGTTTAGATCTGATTGTTGTTGGTATTGCTTGACAAGCTAGAGTCTCTAATGCTTTGTCTTGACGTCTTGGTTCCTTGCTGCTCCTAGAGTGGGTCATGATTGTTTTGTTGTCTCCTTGATGAGTTGTGAGCTAATGTGTTGCCTTAAGGTTGGGGTCGTGAATGTCTTGTTGTCTCTCTGTTGAACCGCAAACTGGTTTGGTGACTTGTGGGTTGGGTCATGACTACCTGGGGTCTCTTGACTGTGGCCGTAACCTGTTTAAGGGACTGTTTGTCCCTTTTTCTACCAGTCGTGACTGTAGTCTTACTCCTGTTAGGGTTGTCACTTGTTTGAAGGAATGCTTGTCCCTTCTGGTGTTAGTCGTGGACTAATTGCTCTCCCTCTTGTTGTTTCGTAACCTTTTCTACTGCTCTCCTTTTTTGTCACTCTCCTGTTGCTCTCCCTCTTATTGATTATTAGCTTGGATGTGAATTGTAGAGATGTTGTTAAAGTTGAATGGACTATTTTCAGATCAACTCATCCACTTGTGAAGCACCACCATTACCAATTGTTGGAGTAGGGTCCCGCAGCTACAGAAGAAGCTGCTATTTTTGGCGGACAGCAGTTTTAGCGGAGAGACGAGAAGCGGAGCTACGACGCCATAGCAGATCTCCAGCTACAGAGCAGAGCGGGAAACCATGACTTTTAAGATAAGAGAAGTCATGAATGGTGACGGTACCAGAGCGGCTGGGACGAGAGAGCTCAACCACTGCATTGAAGGCAACGGCGGAAGATAAGAGGGTTCAACTACCCCTCATAAAGGAAGCAGCGCTGGTACCCATGGTCAGCGCTGGGAAGCATGGAAGACTACAAGAAGCTGTAGTAATGGAGAAGCGGTGCATAGTACCCATGATCAGCGCCGGGAAGCATGGAAGACTGCAAAGATTTGTGGTGTGACAGAAAGCGGCTACCTACAGAGACGCCGACTGTCACTTATGAGGTTTCGGGATTACTGTTGGGACAGGCCCACAGCGTTGTAATGGCAAGACCTTCGGGCTGCCTATAAAGGGATATATTTTGTATTCTAGCCGGTTGGCAGTTGTATGTATGTTAGCTTAGCCGTTTGGCATAGAGAAATATCCTGTATTGTATGTTCAGAGCTCTGGTTTTGTTAGTAACTGTATCATCTTACTATAACCAGTACCTGGCTCAGCGAGCTTGTGTTGTAACAATCCGTGGGATTGACAGAGAGGGAAGAATATATTGTAAGAGAGACAGTATATAGGAAGAGATAGAGAAGAGATCTAAGAGAGAAGGGCTCCAGCCTGCTTGCGGAGTTACCAAGAAGATCTCTAGCTGCATATGCGGTGCAGCCAAACTGTGTTTGCTTCCCTCAAGATATAATAGAGAAACACAGTTTGGTGGACGTAGCTCCCATCCTGGGGGTGAACCACATTAAAACCTGTGTGTTGTGTGATGATTGAATGTGTTATGCTTATTTACTGTTATCTGTTATTTTGTGCATGAGTTTTGTTACAGACAGTGTATGGATTCATTATTCAGTTCACAGCAGTGGAGAATGATAAATATTTACCTAAGTCTTTTATCAGTTGTATAAGAGTGTATTCGCGTTATCTGGAACAGTTCTTTAGTCACCCTATAGACAGTCTTGTATATTGAAGACCACACATCGACACGACAGCACTAAGTGCGATGAGCCGCGGAGGTAGGATATCGCAGAAAGGCGATATCGCACCAGCAGAGGAGCTGCGGTGCGTGATACCGTGGTTAAGGGCTTAGTGTTGGAAAGGAGTGCGTGGCGCATGGTGTGGGATGATGCGATAAGATTGGAGATAGTGTGAGTAGGGGAAGTCATGCGACGCGAGGAGGAGAATCGCGCGTCGCGCAGGGTTAAAGACCTTGCGGCTAGCAGAGCTGCGAGTAGCAACCAGGATGCATCAGAACCCGGTCCAAGACACTTGAGTCCTTGGCCAACCCATTAGATTCACTTCGGGTGAGACTTCAGGCCGCTTCGCGGTCTGTCGCCGAAAGGGACAGTGAGCTAGGGGTTTTGTTGGTTAATTATAGTAAACCCGGGTCTGCCCATAGCAACCAACAAATGGTTCCGTTGTCGGTTTGAACAACTGAGCACTAATGTTCTGTTGGAATCCTACTAGAGAAGAGTTTCATCAGTGGCTGGATTCAAACTTAAGGGAGTTTGCCAAGAAAGAAAATCGGAGTCCTACACTGAGCACAGAGAACTGGCTGCAAAAGCACATTTCTTCAGATATACACGCCATATTCTTTGCAACCTATGGAGACGAGCTTTACGACTGGTTATCAAAGTTGACAGATAGGAACATATTCAAGAAGAAAAGAAACATTGTCTGGACACCGGAGCTGATTCAAATCATACAGAACCTCGACAACCCCATTATGAGAGCAGTGGACTTCTGGCTTACAAGTGTGCTGGAAGGTTTTGTTACAGAATTTGCAGTCGACCAGAGAAAGAGCTTCAGCGAGGCTGGGCGGTACTTCTTCAAAGGATATCATGGTAAGTACCTGAAGTCTCTAAACTTCTCCATTAAGATGCTATTATATGAAAAAGGAACAATGGATTTAGTTTCAGATGAATGAGCACCAATAGTAATGTCACAAGAGTTTGAGAGTGATCTTGATGACATTGGCTGCACATGTAGTGGAAAGAAGTACAGAGTAGATTTCAGTTCACCCATATTTGAAAGTAGCCTAGACCACACTAGGGAGCAGAGTCACAGTTCCACAGAAGAAACAGAAGGGGGTATCCCTTACCACCCTTATACTCCACAGAAGCAAAACGGGACTCAGAATAATCCCGTAGGAACTCCATCCAGTAGTTCCCAGACAGTACCCATTACTACCACAGTACCTTCACCTATATTACCAAGTGCTAGTAACCCAGTAAATCAACATCCACCACAGAGAAATAGAATGGGGGATGACATGAAGCTACCTACCTTTAAGGGTACAGGAGCGGAGGACCCAGAGTAACATTGGTTTCTATGCGAAGCGATGTGGACTATTAAAGAAATCAATGACGACAATATTAAACTGGTACAGTTGGTCACTACACTCAGAGATCGAGATTTAACATGGTACATGAAGTATGCTAATACACCCAGAACACTTGTCCAGGTCAAGACTGCCATGCTTAAAGAGTTCAAGAAACCTAAATCTGAATCTCAGTGTATAACAGAGCTCAAGGATATTAAGCAGCTTCCATCAGAGTCAGTCTGGGACTTTGACCAGAAGTTCAAAGCCCTCATCGACCAAGTTAGCTTTGAGTTTGCACCCGAGCAGCATAAGGAATGGTTCATTGCAGCGCTGCTCCCTCACATCAGAGTGCCACTGATGCAGCAGAAAATCTCTACTCAAGATGAAGCATTAGAGATGGCAATGAAACTAGAGGCTTCACCTCTAGCAGAGACCAGCACAGGCATGGCAACGCTACAAAACCAGTTGGCCAAACTCACATTACAGCTGCACGAAATTAAAAAAGGGAAAGAAGTTATGCAGGACATATGGTGCATCAAGTGTAAAGCACATGGCCACACTAAAGATAACTGCCCAGTCTTCGCAGAGTACATAGCGACCGGGGCTCCTAACCCCTTACCGCAAACTCATGGCCCGTGGTGTGAAATATGTAAAACATGAGGCCATTTACCGCAGCATTGCCCTCTACTTCAGAAGTACGTGCAGACACCCAAGAATTTATACTGCGTCTTCTGTAAGTCTGTAAGCCATGAGCAACCGGAGTGCAGAGCATATGACCTTATGGTCGCCAGCAAACAAGATTTCTACAGAGTCCAATCGGACACACAAGGCCCAGCAGTAGGACCACCACATGACCCCGCTCATGGTGGCCGAGGCGGAGGATTCAGAGGACGAGGCCGAGGAGAAGGCTTAGGCCATGGAGGAGGCTTTGGATGTGGGCGCGGACCAATCACATGCTACAACTATGGAGTTGTAGGCCACTATGAGAGGGATTGTCCAAACCCTACTACTACTTGTAATTACTGTAAGTCTTATGATCACACTATCGAGGAATGCCCTACTTTGATAGCTAAGATCCGAGAACCTAAGCCAGCTGTACATCAGAACATTCAACTTATCACGGCCGAGCAGCAGGAGCTAGAACCACAAGTCAATATTGTGACTCGCAGCGGTGTTTCCACCAGTGGGACATCGCAGGAGACTGAAACTAACACAAGTCAGCCGGGGATGCTCAGAGTTCCAAAGAAAGCAGCACCCCTCGACTTACGGAAGAACAAAGAGGCATTTCAGGAAGCTACAATGTCCTTTTCCGACCCTACCACATCAAGATCATAGGTACCGCTGTCTAGTGGCATACCACAGCAGACACCTTGCACTGATAGCCCTGAACAGGCACCGCAAGCTACCACATCAGGACGATGCGACGATGAGGATCCGACAAGAAGTGTCCACTCCTTCCTGCAAATTTTCCTGAAACTCGTCAGAAATGAGCAAGCTATTGGAGAGCTTCAGCGTATTATAGATCAATGCCAGCCATCTCCACCCGAGAGCAGTACACACCGTGCTGTTCATAGCATCATGAGACATACAAGAACGAGGAGAGAGATGAAGCTCACAGCGCAGATTGGGGAAGAATTTGAAATGGACGAGGTTGTCCTAGATCTGGGATCAGAGGTCAATGTTATGACTAAGCAGACATGGAAACAGATGGGCAGCCCTAAGTTAGTTAGATCACCCATCTATCTAAGACTAGCTAACCAGCAGCGAGTATCACCACTTGGTCGGCTATCACAGGTACCAGTTAATATCGACGGAGTTCACAGCTCCACAGATTTTGAGGTCATAGAAATCATTGGCGATACTAAACCATACCCAGCACTGCTAGGAATCTATTGGGCAATTCGTAACATGGCTGTGATCAATCTAAAGAGAAGACAAATGACCTTCGAGGATGGACAAATCCGGGTCATCGCTCCATTGGATCCTTTTCAGGGTCCTAGATATATTGAACCTATTCAAGCAGAAGACGAGGCCTGTAATGTGGACAGCCTCTATCAAATGACGGCGAACCAGAGTGACTACATCAATCCAACTGCAGAAGGGAACATTAGTTGGTGATGTGACAGCTCATGCGCATCAGATTCAGATGTTGGCTTAGAAAACTGGTAGAACCGACTTTACGAAGTCTCAGCGTGCAGATGCGCGTACACGACTAAGTCACTGCGATGGATTGGCGCAGAGATTAATGAGATTCCATCATTTGATGGTCTGACAGACATCAGGGATTTTATTCAACAGTTTGAACAGCAGATTCCTCATAAGCAGAGGATAGCAGCTATGGATCTTGCCGTGCGAGCTACACCTGCAAGATGGTGGTATGCGCATAAAGAGGATATCGCATCATGGGACAACCTTAAAAGGTTGATGGCGATCAGGTTTCCCACCAACAGAGAATATACCCAGCAGCTATACACAGGAGAAAGTGACCCAAGGTCACACATTCAGTTATGCGAACAGAGTTGGTCACACATTCCTGCTGATGAATGGACTCACTGGTTCATTCACACGTTCGACACAATTCCAAGGAATTGGTATACAGAAACTGAACTACGCAGAGGAATGACTATGTGGCCACTCATGTTAGACAGCTTTCTACTCACCTTCGCTTTTGAATCTGAGTACCCAAGCGTTGATCAAGCCTTAGGTGTCATAAAGAATAAGATGTTTGAGAACCATACCCTGTTGGTACCGACCCAACCAGAGTGGATCACCCAGCTGCAAGAAGCGCTTGACTGTTATAATTTCATAGAAGAACCAGCAGACGAGGATGAGGATCCGCGCGACATTAATATTCCGGAGTCATAAGGGACTCGCGAAGTCAAGGGACCACAGCTAGAAATTCCAGCAATCACAGAGCCCATCAAGACTAGAAAAATCAATATTGGCACAGATGAAGAACCAAAGTTTTCCTCTATTGGAGACTACTGGGACGATAAGACAGTAGCACAAATCACAGACTTGTTACATGACTATCAGGATCTGTTCCCCACTAAGTTCATAGAGATGAAGGGAATAGTCGGAGACCTGGGAGTAATGAGAATACCACTGAAGGAGGATGCCATACCAGTCAAGCAGCACCCTTACAGATTGAATCCGCGCTACAAGGAAAAAGTCAAAGACGAGATTGACAAGATGCTAACAGCCGGCATCATCGAACTTGTGGAAGAGAGTAAATGGGTTAGCCCCATGGTCGTACAGGAGAATAAAACTAAAGGTGATATCAGGATTTGTGTTGACCTGCGAAAGCTCAATGACGCATCGCTCCATGATCCGTTCCCGACACCGTTCACAGATGAAGTGCTTGACAATGTACGAGGACAGGAAGTCTACTCCTTCACAGATGGCTTCTCAGGCTATCATCAGATCAGGATCCACCCAGACGACTGATCTAAGACCACCTTTGCAACAGAATGGGGCTCATTCCAGTATACGGTAATGCCCTTTGGTCTTAAGAATGCACCAGCTATTTTTTCCAGAGTAGTAGTTGCTGTATTTAAAGAATACATCCATAAATTCCTAGAAGTTTACTTTGATGATTGGACTGTATTTGGGCTAATTGATAAGCATGTAGGAGATCTAAGACTAATGCTAGAGAAATGTAGACAGTATCAGATCTCTTTAAATTTGAAGAAATGTATATTTTGTGCACCATTTGGTATTTTGTTGGGTCACATTGTGTGCAGACAAGGCCTGATGGTAGATCCTGCAAAGATCGCCATCATTGTAAATCTCCCAGCACCCAACTCTGTAAAACAGCTGAGAACAGTACTTGGTCACACCGGGTACTATAGAAAATTCATCAAAGGCTACGCCAAGATTATAGCGCCGATGGAGAAATTACTGAAGAAAGATGTAAAGTTCCTATGGAACGAGGAATGCCAGCAAAGTCTCGATACACTTAAAGAGAAGATGGTGACAGCACCCATCCTAGTATTTCCAGACTGGACCAAACCATTTCATGTACATGTGGATGCATCTGGCATCGCACTAGGGGTTGTTTTAACGCAACCAGGTGAAGGGGGTATTGATCACCCTATCGCATACTCTAGCAAAAAGCTCTCGACAGCAGAAAAGAACTACAGCACGACAGAACGTGAAGGTTTAGCTATGGTGTATGCTTTACAGAAGTTCAGGCACTACTTGTTGGGTGCCTCGTTTAAAATGTTTACCGACCATTCTGCATTGAAGTATCTGGTCAATAAGCCAGTGTTAGGGGGAAGGATCTGCAGATGGCTACTCCTGTTTCAGGAGTATGATTTTGAAATCATCATGAAACTAGGGAAGTTGAACGCTGGACCTGACCATCTGTCGTGCATAGACTCAGGAGAAGATCCAGGTAACCTAGAAGACAATTTGCCCGATGCGCAATTGTTTTCTATTTAGATTGCAGATGAGTACTATGAGGACATTATCCAGTTTCTCACCATCGGCTTGGCACCTGTTGAATTCACTAAGCCACAGAAGAAGCAATTGGTTGTCAAAGCAGCAGACTTCAACCTGATCGCAGGACAACTATACAAGCTGGGGCTAGATGAAGTCTTGCGCAGATGTGTGATGCCGCATGAAAAAGAAGCTATCCTAAGAGAAGCACATTATGGTACTGCAGGAGGTCATTTCGCAGGAAAGCCGACTGCGCAGAAAATCCTGGCCGCTGGGCTATGGTGGCCTACGCTACATAAAGATACTAAGGATTTCTGCAGATGCTGCGATATCTGCCAGAGGGTAGGGAAGCCCTCACGATGCAATGAAATGCCGCTACGACCCCAGGTCACACTGTGCGCATTCGACAAGTGGGCTATAGATTTTGTGGGTCCTATCAACCCACCAGGGAAACGCACTGGCGCGAGATATATCATCACTGGAACAGAGTACCTCACTAGGTGGGCAGAGGCCAAGGCTGTAAGAAATTGTGACGCTGCGACAGCTACAGAGTTTCTCTTCAAGAATGTCATCAGTAGATTCGGATGCCCAGTCATTTTAATGAGCGATCAAGGCACCCATTTCTTGAACCACACCATTGAAGCTTTAACTGAAGAATTCCAGATACAGCACCACAAGAGCACACCCTACCATCCTCAAGCTAACGGTACGGTGGAGGCATTTAACAAGATTCTAGAAAATGCCCTTACGAAGATCTGCAATAGTCAAAGGAACGACTGGGATTTAAGAGTTAACGCTGTATTATGGGCATACAGGACTACATGCAAGAAGCTCACCGGACACACACCTTTCAGCTTGGTATATGGCCAAGAAGCCGTTATTCCTATGGAGTATATCCTTCCCAGCTTGAGAATTGCTCAGATCACTGGCATGACCGATATAGACACAGTGGATGAGAGGCTAGCACAGCTGCTTGCCCTAGAGGAAGATCAATTCATTGCAGGATTTCACCAGAAAGTGCAGAAGGCACGAGAAAAATCTTGGCATGACAGGCATATCAAGAACAAGACTTTTCAGATCGGAGACCTAGTACTCCTCTATGACAGTAGATTTCTCAAGTTTCCAGGAAAATTCAAAACACATTGGTTGGGGCCATATCAGATTCAGCACATTACAGAGGGAGGTGCCGTTCAGCTCAGTACACTGAAGGGGGAGCTTCTCCCCACATTGATCAATGGTAGCAGGCTTAAGCTTTACAGTGACAGCCACCCTACCCCCCAACCTTAGTTCAAAACCACTTTGAGAGTGCATATGTCCAGTGTAGTTGAAAGGAGGCATCGCACCGGGAATTAGTCTACACCGGCAGAAAGTCTAGCCATGAGGAATCGCACCAGCGCGGTTCATATAATAAAAAAAAAAAAAATTATTTTTTTACTGACGTTGTTTGTTTGCGCAGATGATCCGGTGTTGCATCGCAGCAATGCGACGTTTCACCGTGCCACGTGTCCAGTTTTGAAACCGACAAAGGGCCGTCAAGTCACTGTCTGACAGGCAGTTAATGAGGAAATGACTGGTATCCCTTACCGTAGATTTGGCAGTGGCATCATTAAGTTTCCAGATTTGGCAAAATCTTTGACGAGACCGACGCCGGTACACACACACTTCAAGGGAAATTTGATCGGATTTTTGCATTTATTAAGGATCGGGTAACCGGTGTGGTCTTGTCCATGCAATTAATACGACCAACGTGCTCAGTCTAGATGACCGTTGCGTCCGGGATTATCGTCTATGACATAAAAGAATACATTATTCATTTGGAAGGACTACATTTTCACAGAGCCGAAAATTGTAGCGTGTAATCTTCAGTCATCCCCATGCAGAGTCCATCCCATTACAGAGTAAAGAGCTTTCCAGACTTTGCAGCCATTGCATACCCACTGTCTCACACCGACTGGTTCCTGTTCGAGGACGAGCCACTAGACACGCTACTGAAAAGGTTTAAGCGTACTGGCCTTGCAGCTCCCATGACGACACCAGTTAGGAACGTCCAACCAGGTTCTTCACAGACCAGACCACCACCACAGACGAGGAGCCAGTCTCAGCTCCCAGAGGAGTCCAGTTCGAGGCAGGAAGAGGAAATAGTGAGTGCAGCAGACTACCTCATACCTCGAGTCGAAGGTGCCCCAGAGGTCAAACTCTCCAAGAGTGGTAAGCTTACTGTTCCTATACCACCAATAGATTCTCGAGTTAAGGAAAATGGCGATCTCGTGGGATATGATGCTGCTGTTAAATTCATAGATTACAACCTAGCAGATGGTGAGACATACCCTCACTTCAAGGCAGATCAGTATCTTGTACTTCAGAAGAACCTGAGGACAGCTAGAGAGGAATTGGTTCCCATGCCACATGTCCAGATTCTTGAGCCCTCAGGTCTGCTCAATTTGTTGAGGCTACCCCATTTTGGACGTAGTACAGAGGTCAATGCCGTGGTGCGTGTCCTACTCTCGTGTGTACACAGAGGTTATCTCTGGCTAGGCCGCAGGGTCGACCTAAACATCGACTTGATCCACCGCATCACCGGGCTGTCTAAAACTGGTAAAATCCTCGAGATACAGATATCAGGGAAGACCAAGGATTCCAAGCTGTCACCAGCCTTAGTTAAAAATTACAAGCTACAAAGAGGAGGCAGGGCTTATGACATCACCAGTTTACAAAATGAGACACTCATATTTACAGCCAGCCTGCTGGCAAGAAGACTGCTAACCAAGGTCCGACCGAAGGAAGTTACAGGATCTGTGATCAACCTGGCCATACAAGTTACAGAGGGAGAACAGTTCAATTGGTCCTTGTTTTTATTAAATATGCTTCAGGAAGATTGTTTGGCAACCCAAGATCAGGCAAACCACCCTTTCCACTTCTCTTGGTTACTTATTCTATGTGCATTCGTGGGCTGGAAGGAGCCCCCCAATACACAATTTCCGCAGATTGCAGGAGGAGCACCCAGAGGTGTGCGCTATGCTAGCTTATGGGACACCAACAGCCCAGCAAGGAAACACGTTAATACGATGGTATTCCACAAATACTATACAATGTTGAAGACAACTATCCAGGAATCACCACGGCTTAGCATAGAGACCGTCGACCTATATGATAGCCGGCTCAATTTTATGGCAGACAGCAATAGAATCTATCTAAGGCCGAAAAGGAAAAAAAGGGATGATTGGGCTCCTGGCTGGTTCAGGATGACAGCGTAGGATGTTGAGAGTGTCATCAGAGGCTTTGATGACCAATGGCAGCAAGAGTACGAAGATACCACACCACTGCCACCAGGTACTGCGGAGACAGACCCATTTGAAAAGGGCAAAGACAAAATGGACACCCAAGCACCAGGAATGACGGAAGTGCCGCCACTAGGAGAAAAGAGAAAAGAACCAACAGGAGGGCCAACAGAGGCACCCACTATAAAGAAGAAGAAAAAACACAAGGCCTCAAAGCCAGTTCTCAAGACCGCATTAACAGATGAGGACTATGAACTCATCGCAACAAGGACGTGTGACACACTGAAGGACTCATTGGATGCGATGAAGAAGCAGCAGGAGAAGATACAGAGCGCAATAGAAAAGCAACATCAAGACTTAAAAGCAATTACAAAGAAGACTGCCATGATGCACATCCCATCGGCCAAGGAAACCGCTGGAGAAACTTCGACACCGTCGGTATCCCGTGAGGAAAGTCTAGCAAAAGATCGCCTCAATACTGTGTTGATTCCACCAGGGAGCATCCGATTCCCTGCGATAATGAAGGACCCGCCAGTGCAGTTTGAGCAACCCATTGAGGTTAACCTGGAAAAATTTCATATTGAACAGTTGCAGATGATTGAGCAGCAGATAAGCGCAGAACTCAGGAGTAGAGAGCTCACGACTTATAAGCAGAATGTGCAGCTGAAGCAAAAGAATGCAGCACTCGCTACCAGCTATCAGAAGAAGGTAGACGAGTTGAAAGCATATCAAGACAGGGATCAGGCACTCTCTTAGCTGCTGCAGAACATTGCATTAGAGCTACCCAAGTGTAACATCGAGTTCACGGAAGATACCCCACAAAAGCTAAGAAGAGTTGCAGACAGAGCAAAGGCTCTGGAGGAAACCGTCGTTAGAATGGATGAAGAAGTGGCCAGGATGAAGGTAGACCACGACGCACAGATCGCCGAGCTTGAGGCTCATGCACGAGATACCTCCCAGGTAGACCAGAAAGCGAGAGTCGAGGCCTTTCAACTCACCTCTGTGCAGATGCAGTCTCGCATCAACGAAGCAACATCAGTACTGACCGATGCGATGAGCGCATGGTCCGAGCTAGATGAGCCACCGCAGCGAGTAGATATCCAGCGGAGTATCCAAGCGATAGAGAATACCACGATGGCAATGAAAGAAGAGATTAAGATCTTGGCAGCTCTTCAGAAGATGAAGAAGACAAAGGAGATGAACCAATTACAGCAGGAAGCACAGCAGTTGAGAACAAAGGAGTTGCACATCACCGACCTGCTTCAACCCTTCCAGGAGCAAATCACCGAATTAGTTGACGCAGTGGAGCATAAGGTGAAGGAGTTCACTACCATATGAGAGAAAGTTGACCAAACAGAGGACTCCAGTATTAATCAAGCCTTGCTTGACTCGGCACGAGAGCGTGTCAAGGTGATGAAGAACGAAGTTGCAGGACTTCGGGGCAAGTTGCAGAGAACTTCGCAGGAAGCCAAAGCGAAGCTACAGCAGGAGACACCCACTGGTAAGTGACTTGGGGACGAGTCACAAGTAAGTGTTAGGGGACTATTGGAGTAGGGTCCCGCAGCTACAGAAGAAGCTGCTATTTTTGGCGGACAGCAGTTTTAGCGGAGAGACGAGAAGCGGAGCTACGACGCCGTAGCAGATCTCCAGCTGCAGAGCAGAGCGGGAAACCACGACTTTTAAGATAAGAGAAGTCATGAATGGTGACAGTACCAGAGCGGCTGGGACGAGAGAGCTCAACCACTGCATTGAAGGCAGCGTCGGAAGATAAGAGGGTTCAGCTACCCCTCATAAAGGAAGCAACGCTGGTACCCATGGTCAGCGCTGGGAAGCATGGAAGACTACAAGAAGCTGTAGTAATGGAGAAGCGGTGCATAGTACCCATGATCAGCGTCGGGAAGCATGGAAGACTGCAGAGAGCTGTGGTGTGACGGAAAGCGGCTACGTACAGAGATGCCGACTGTCACTTATGAGGTTTCGGGATTACTGTTGGGACAGGCTCACAGCGTTGTAATGGCAAGACCTTCGGGCTGCCTATAAAGGGATATATTTTGTATTCTAGCCGGTTGGCAGTTGTATGTATGTTAGCTTAGCCGTTTGGCATAGAGAAATATCCTGTATTGTAAGTTCAGAGCTCTGGTTCTGTTAGTAACTGTATCATCTTACTATAACCAGTAGCTGGCTTAGCGAGCTTGTGTTGTAACAATCCGTGGGATTGATAGAGAGGGAAGAATATATTGTAAGAGAGACAGTATATAGGAATAGATCTAAGAGAGAAGGGCTCCAGCCTGCGTGTGGAGTTACCAAGAAGATCTCTAGCTGCATATGCGGTGCAACCAAACTGTGTTTGCTTCCCTCAAGATATAATAGAGAAACACAGTTTGGTGGACGTAGCTCCCATCCTGGGGGTGAACCACGTTAAAACCTGCGTGTTGTGTGATGATTGAATGTGTTATGCTTATTTACTGTTATCTGTTATTTTTTGCATGAGTTTTGTTACAGACAGTGTATGGATTCATTATTCGGTTCGCAGCAGTGGAGAGTGATAAATATTTACCTAAGTCTTTTATCAGCTGTATAAGAGTGTATTCGCGTTATCTGGAACAGTTCTTTAGTCACCCTATAGACAGTCTTGTATATTTAAGACCACACATTGACACGACAGCACTAAGTGGGCTAAGCCGCGGAGGTAGGATATCGCAGAAAGGCGATATCGAACCAGCAGAGGAGCTGCGGTGCGCGATACCATGGTTAAGGGCTTAGTGTTGGAAAGGAGTGCGGGGCGCATGGTGTGGGATGATGTGATAATATTGGAGATAGTGTGAGTAGGGGAAGTCATGCGACACGAGGAGGAGAATCGCGCATCGCGTAGGGTTAAAGACCTTGCGGCTAGCAGAGCTGCGAGTAGCAACCAGGATGCATCAGAACCCGGTCCAAGACACTTGAGTCCTTGGCCAACCCATTAGATTCACTTCGGGTGAGACTTCAGGCCGCTTCGCGGTCTGTCGCCGAAAGGGCCAGTGAGCTAGGGGTTTTGTTGGTTAATTATAGTAAACCTGGGTCTGCCCATAGCAACCAACACCAATTGTTTATCTGTCATGCATGTGTCCCTGTGCTTGTGTGTACTTGTCATCATTCAGAGAGATCATATGGTAAAAGTCAACTAGAAGTCATTTCACTTTTACCTTAGCCTTGTTTTCCACATTCACCCAGCATTAGCAAATTGATTAAACTTTGTAAGTATGGCATATACAAGGGTCTTCCAGAAAATTCAAAGATTGTTCAACGACATAGGTATATTTTACTGATTATTATTATTGTCACCGTGATTCTGATTAGCATGATTTAAGTTGGGTTTTAATATACATCTTGGAGCAGTTCTTATCTTGGATGCATGCAGGTTCAACTTAGTTTAGTGTATCACCTTCCGTTTGGGTATTTTGACCTTGCCAACCCAGTTGACAAAGTCAAACACATTTCCCAATGCAGTGACTACAAAAATCAACAGTGGCTATATTTGCTCCAGACATGTCCAGGACCAATATTGCAGTCTCAATTTTCATTGGATGGTCACAGTTATTGACTTCCAGAGTTTATTATTATTTTTATTGACTCTGAACATCATTTTGATTGTGAGATTATTATTCTGGCATTTCAGTGGATCGGTGAGTACCATTCTAACATGTCTCTGGACTCTTCTATTCAATCATTTTGCGCCAGTTCTCATCCCAGAAGAAATTTATGATGGATTTTAATATTTTCAGAGGTTGTGCCACTAAAAATGAACTATGAAAATCACTTAAGAAATTGATTTGGCTTGTGTGGTCAAGAAAATGTCAAGGAAATGATTATTGATGATGTATTTTGGCTCTCCAGATCATTTGGCACCAATTTCATCCATTTTCATGCTCCAGATTATTATTTTGGCTCTTTTAAGGAGGACATCCCCCATAGGGAAAAATTGGTTAAAATGGCAAAATTAAAAGTGTGTAAATCAAGTTGTATATTTAGAAATATGTATGGGGAAACCCCCTAATGACTCCCCCCCCATGTCCCCTTAGTGTCAAAAAAAATGATTTATCATGTTGTAAAACTGGGCTTTATGAGGTAATTCGCCTCCCCTCAAATGTATTTATCTAAGTTGATCCATGCAATGTAAAATTAAAAGATCTCCACTGTTGATGTTGTTTTGATCTCAACCATTAGATAGATGTTGGTTAGAATGTGGACACACTCTTGATCTATTTAAGAGTTGTGATCCTCTCATTGTATCCTATCAGGAATTTTGGCTCTTGGCTTATTAGAATGGAGGAAATTATTTTGTGAGAAATACTTGTGTTCTTGTGGATTGGATGTCAACAATTGTAGTTGGAACTACATTTCCTTTACACTGAAAGATATTTGGAGAGAATCTAGCATTTTTTTCATGGATTATTATTTTATTGCAGGTAGAGAGGTCATCTTGGAGGGGTGCATCATTTGGGGAGACTTGTTGTTTGTTTCTCTTTCGAATTTGTTCTGAACAGGGAATGATTTTGTCTATGACCAATAATTCTCTAATCTTTTATCTCTCTTTTGTAGTAGTTCATTTTCTTGCCAATCTGACTGATTTTTCCTTGGCTTGGCAAGAAGAGGGGCACACTTCTCCACTCGATCGTTTAGTTGGATCTCAACAAAACTTTCATTTGATCTCTGCTGGAGTAATCCTCACCTTTCTGGCATCCATCTACAATTTCCAGGTACATTTTCACAATGTACGTTCTTCTATCTCCATTATTTCAATCCACCTGGGCATAATAATAAAAAACCCTAAGTTTAAAACCCTCGATTTTTAGATCAGTAGGTTCTAGTTTATGGATGGCTTTAAAACTCAAAACCTACTTTGTAAATAATTCAAAACCACTAGATATAAAGTTTCACAACCATTGGACACCATACCCACTCAACGCACTAGCCTATCCTTTAGCGAAAGACGCCCTCTTTGGGAGAAGTGGGTATCTTTCATTCTGCAAACTGGGTATTTCTGATTTCACTTTTAATTGCTCATCTAACGCCTAGAAATCAATCCGAGTGTCTAATTTTACTTAATTTCACCATTTACCCTTAGATCTAATTTTTCATGTCTTAAACCCAAGGGTAAATTGGGGCTTTTTAAATAGACACTCATTCTTTCTTAGTAATAGTGCAAAACTCTAATTAACTACCCTACAAAGAGATTTCATCATTATTCCTTGGGTTAGTTATTTTCCTTTCTTAATTTTAAGGTCATCTAGGCTTACTATTTTCATTGGGTCTGAAGTGTCGGTATGCTTGACTAGCATGACCTCTGAGTTCTTTCAGAGATCTTGGATATTGTAGGTCACGGCTTTAGTTTCCTTTCCCCTTTTCCATCCTCGATACAATCACCTTACTGGTCAACAACAAGAGTTGTGATAATACCTCCATAAACCAAACAAAAAGGCAAGAAAGCAAAGGAGGCACAACGAATTATTTCATGATTCCATTGGAGCAAGTCGAGCTTCAAAGAAGAGAAGAAAACCCTTCTTTATAAGAACCTGTAAACTAAAAGGTGTAATCTTAAAAACTTGTGTTAGTGCTATTAATGACTTTAATAGCTTCAATTCTATCAGATATAGAAAAGGAATTGCATTTTGTTGCTGCTAGATGTACTCATGTTTATCTTTTCACAAGTAGATAAGAAATCTTGTTTGTGATCGGGGCTTACTTAGCATTCAGCTAACTCAATTGGACGGCTGGTTCCTTACAAGTTTAGTAGGTAAACGTAAGATCCAGTAGGGTGCTATTTAAAATCACGACGAGAAGCTACTTCCCTAGCGTGATTAAGATGCCAGTCTTAGAAAATGTTTTTAATATGATGCTTGTCTTTAAGGAGGTAATGTTGATCTCAATTTCTTTTATTATCAAAACTCTGTAATGATGTTTACACAAGCTACAAAAGCATGGGTTAAAATATTGCATGATCAATTAATGTTCCCAATCAATTGGATATTTATAATTTAATTTTCTAAAGAAGAAATGTATTTTTGTTTACAGTAATGGTAATTGAGAGTTTACGTAGAGACAAAATAGTTCAAATCTTGGGGCTTAACTTACCCCGTACTGTTTGATGCCTCTCACAGCTATCTTCATCACAGGACTCTATCTTGTAATATCCTTCTCTCAAATGAATGACCAAGTTACTGATACTTTTATTTATAAAGTCATCATTAAGTTGTTTAGAATTTTATTGGAAACTCTGATATTGTTTTTGGTCTTCAGCTCACAAAAGACTCTTCCAATAATAACTCCAAGGCTGAGTTCCAAGAATTCATAGATAGCTCTACTTCTTACTATGGTTATAAGTAAAAACATGTTCTTCTCACAAATTTCCACTAAACCTAGTTAACACACATAACTATCCAACTTGATTTATTATCCAAGAAAACTCTAGAATAAAAAAAATTGTTCATATTATATTTTATAGTTGATCCTCTAAGTAATTATACTCCATGATCATACTAAATTATTGGCAATCATATAATATGCATAGTTTAACATGATTATAGATTTGATTAAGAAATCATTGTATTGCAGAAAGGGACTGTCCTCCACTATAGACTTACACCCTCAGTTCACAAAATATTTCGGTGGACATGTGGAAATTATTTTGACCACGGGATGGTTGAATTAAAAGACCAAAACCCTATCCAGTTCATTTCACTCTGTGAGGGTTTCCTGTCTGTGTGTTTGAGCTGTAGGCTCGTGGCTTTCGACACCCTACATATACCTCCATGTTTGCATGTTGCTTTCAGCACAATACGCCATGAGCTGAGATGGTGTAATGAGGTTGTAAGTGGTTCTTTAGTGCTTAAGAACTTTGTCCGTAAAGGGAGTATAGGACTATTTCTTTTTCCTTTGGCTTCGTTGGAGGTTAAAGAAGAGATCAGTGGACCGAACCTTCTTTTCTTTTAGAAAAATATCTTTTTTTCTGGACAGGGGATATCTCGGCTCCTTCAAAAAGGTGACTTCGGGTTCAGTTGAATCAACACACAAATCTTGTTCTGGGTGGTTACTCTTCTGTAAACTATTGAGATGTTCTGGTAGTTGCATCCTTCACATTTCCAAAACGAAAATCTTGGAAGGTAAACACTAGTCATAAGTTCATCTTCATGGAAGTGTTTAAAGTTTTTTAAATACCTTTTAACTGCTATTAATATTAATATATGTGTTTACTGTGTAGGTTCTTCCCGCGGAGAAAGGGCTTTAGTGGTAGCTCAAACTCTCCCCCTTTCATGGCCATGCTACCCTGGTAAACCTCGGTTGCAAATGAGGTTTTCTTTCTGCATAATGTTGTGGTTGTTGGAAGTTTGGTTCCTGCAGTTGAAAAAGGCATGGCCTCGGTTAACTGTTAGCTTATAGTATCAAAGCTTGCTTGTTTTTCTGTAATAGTTCGAAACCCTTAGAGGGTACTTTGTGCAGGGATGATGAAGGCTCTAGTAGCCGTGATGGAAACTGGTTTTTGTGTTTCTGCCTTACGGCCTGAACAATGTAACTTCTTTTACTTTAAAAATAAAAGATAGAGCTCATCTCTTAAACCCTTTGAGGCTATCGACCTCTATCTAGCTAATTTTTATAGTTTTTATAATAGATTCTAGCAGGTAAGAAAAGACTGTGAATCAGTCAAGATTTGTAAATGAATTAAGGGTTTTACCTGTCAGTAAAGAATGGTTATTGTTCGATTTATATATTTTGCATAGTTCAGATTTGTTAACAGGCCTGAGCCTCGATCTTTAGTTCTAAAAGCTGTGAGCCATTTCTTCTTAATTGTTTTTGTTTTTAACAAATTGTTTACGTAATATTTTAATTATTATCATGTATTTATAAAGATTTCCAGTGCAATGTTTTATGGGAAATTTTATTGTGTTTAAGAGTAATATTTTACTCTGTTTTGGCTCAAAAAGGATTAATTATTTAGTGTACCCTATAGTTCGAGAAAGAATAAATTTTACAGGGAAAAATTCTGAGCTCTGTTTTATTATTTTCTTTTAATAAATTTTATAGCTGTTTGATTTTTATAAAGTTTTAGGGTAAATACCGCAAGATTGAGAATAGGATTAAGTTTCTCATTCAAAAACCTAGGTGGTTCTATTTAAGTTACAGTAGAACCTTCTGTCTTAAATCAGAGACACAAATTGTCTAGAATCAAATGTTATAAGATTGTTTTGAAAATTATCTTAACCTAAACCCTAAATGATAGTCTGTTTACTATACCTATGCTTATTTAATAAACTGTAAGTTTTGTGTTTTGTAAAGAATACTAGAATTAAAAAATAGTTATATAAGTAGTGTAACTACTAAATGTTTTTACATACCTATGTTTAGTTCTTATCTGAAGTAAATACATTTAATACATACATTATTTACTACTTCTTTACAGAATAAATCATAAGCAAACTAAAGCAGAAATTAACTACATTTGTCCTTCAGAGTAAAAGAATCATCATATCTACCTAAACACCCAGCTGTACTAGAGTACTACCTAAGCCAGGCGTGGAAAAATGTAGTATGGGATTCTAATTCTATTTATTTCTCATTTAGCATATTTTCTACTATTTCTAACATAATCTGCAAATTACTAATTCCAATAATACACAGTTACTCCTTTCTACATAAACCCTAATTAAATACTAACATGCCTGTATTTAAAAAAATACTAGTAGCCATTTTACTGAAGACAGTAAATAAATATAATAACATGAAAACAAATAGAACCTGTCAAAGATCAGGTGACAACAGCTTAAGGAGGCTATTCCTCCCAACCAACTCCTGGAGGAAGCTTAGACTGCACTTCCTCAGGACCCCCGAGCCTGTTCCTAGTCCTCCTGGCAGAGTATTGGGTGAAGGATATGTCCTTAAGACCTATGTCACCTGACTAGTCCAATTACCTCAGTAATTCAAATATGCTCACAGCAGTAAGAACTTCAGCGTAATAGCTACAATAAGTTCAGTCTTAGCAATCAACCCCTCAAACTCACTTCAGTAATCCCCTCCATTGAATTTCTCATGAGTAAATTCATTCACTCTGAATGATCACCTCTCAGAATGAGTAGCCTCAGTTGTCTTCAATGGGACTTTTTATAGAGATGCCTAGGTCTTCTGGGTCAGTTTTCATTTAATGAGCCACCTGCTCCAATTCCACTTTTTTGGGGAATCCTGACCATAAATATAGGGAAGTTGCCACCCGCAACAGTTGGAAGTAGTTTGAGGATGTTGCCACTTGTCAGTGTACTCCCCACCCAATCTCCTCTACCAAGTGACCAGTAAACACTCTTTTAACAGCTTCCTTAAGCTGTTGTCTCATCATTTTATTATTTATAAATAAAATATTCCGAATTACATTAATTATTCTTGACCCCACTTGGTCATCAATTACAAACTTAGCATAAAATATAACACAATGTTCCTCAAATAACATTAATTATTTTTGCAAATTGGGGCATGTGACATACACACCCCCTTAAATTATAACATCGTCCTCGATGTTGTTTATTCCTCGTCCTCGGAGTTTCCCTGAAATAGAATTGGATATGCATCCCGCATATGACTTTTCAATTCCCAGGTGGCTTCCTCTGGACTAAGGTGCTTCCATTGCACCTTCACCTGACCAATGGTGCATTTTCGAAGTGAGATTTCCCTCCGTTCGAGGATACAATTTGGTTCCACCAGAAAATATCCTTCGGGTTCCACCTGCACATCGTTCCAATTAATAACATGAGTAGTATCATGTACATATTTTTTTAATATAGAAATGTGAAAAACATTGTGAACTCTTAGATTTGGTGGTAGAGCTAACTGATATGCTACTTGTCCGATCCTAGACAGTATTTCAAAAGGACCACAATATCGAGGTGCTATCTTAGCACAACTACCCAGCCTCAGAGAACTCTTTTTGGGTCTCAACTTAATAAAAACATGTTCGCCTACCTGAAACTCCTTTGGAGTTCGTTTAAGGTTTGCTTGACTTTTATGTCGATCTTGCGCAATTTTCAAATTACCTTGTACCTGTTTTATAATTAATTCCATTTCTTTCAATAATTCAGGTCCTAATACTAACATGTCCACTGGATTACTCCAAGAGATGGGAATACTGCATTTTCTTCCATTCAGCATTTCGAAAGGACTATACCTAGCTGAAGCTCGATAATGATTATTGTAAGCAAATTCTACCAGGTGTAAATAATCTTCCCATTTACCTGGCTGCTCCTTTACGTACATTTTGAGTAGATACTCCAATACCTGATTTACTCTTTCAGTCTGTCCATCAGTTTGGGGATGGAAAGAGGTACTAAAGTTTAACGTAGTATTTAATCCTTTAAACAAATATTTCCAAAAATTACCTGTAAATTTAGGGTCTCGGTCTGAAATTATCACCTTCGGTATTCCATGCAACCGAAAAAATTGTTTTAAAAAAATATCAGCAATATTTGAATCTTTATATGTAGTTTTTATAGGTATAAAATGGGTTGTTTTACTCAATTTGTCAACCACTACCATTATTGAGTCATTTAAGTTCTGATTTCTAGGTAATCCTGTAACAAAATCAAGGCTAATTATCTCCCATTTTCAGCTAGGAATAAGCAATGGATAAAGTAGCCCAGCTGGATCCTGATGTTCAGTTTTTACTTGCTAACATTCAAAGCATCTAGTAATATATTCTGTCAGTTCATTTTTCATATTTGGCCAGAAATAATCCTTTCTTAGCATGGTTATATCTTTTTGATAACCTGGATGCTCTGAATAAGGAGTTTTATGAATTTTGTTTAACATTAACAACTTAATCCTAGGTACATTAGGTACGTATAATTTGTCTTTACACAATAATAATCCTTTTTCATTCAAGTTGTACCCTGTACTTAGACTTTCTATTAAATTCTCTTTTACTTTTGCTTGTAATTTTCGGTAATTTTCATCTTGTTCTATTCCAGCTTCAAGTTGTTCTTCCAAGTCTGTTGTATAAGTGTTAATGGCTGTTGTAAAATTCAGCTTTGCATTTCTACTTAATGCATCAGCAACCTTATTCTTCTTTCCTTTAATGTGTTGAATTTCAAAATCATATTCACTTAGAAAAGCTAGCCACCTAGCTTGCCTAGCATTCAAGTTAGGTTGATCTAATAGGTATGTCAATCCTTTATTATCCATCATTAAGATAAACTTCCTTCCAATTAAATGATGACGCCACATCTTTAAGGCATGTATGACAGCAGCTAATTCTAAGTCATAGGTCGCATAATTTTTCTCATGAATCTTCAGTTTCCTAGACTCATAAGCAATGACATGCGCTTTTTGAGTCAATACTCCACCTAAACCGTCATTGCATGCGTCAGTACATACTATAAAATCTTTATTAGGGTCAGCAATTCTTAAAATTGGTGCGGTGGTTAATAATGTTTTTAACTTTTTAAAACTATCTTCACACTTCTAATTCCAATCAAATTTCTTCCCCTTTTTCTGCAAAGAGGTTATAGGATTTGCAATTCTTGAAAACCCTTCGATGAACCTCCAGTAATAACCAGTAATCCCCATGAATGACCGGACGTCAGTTACGTATTTTGGGACTGGCCAATATTTGATTGCCTTTATATTTTCTAGGTCAACTGAAATTCCTTCTTTAGTCACCACATGACCTAAATACTGGATTTTATCTTTAAATAAGTCACATTTACTAAATTTCGCAAAAAGTTGATGCTCTCGTAACTCTTGCAAGACAATTTTTAGGTGTTCTTTATGTTCCTATTCAGATTTTGAGTAAATTAAGATGTCGTCAATAAATAAGACCACAAATTTATCCATATATTTGTGCATTACATTATTCATCAGACACATAAAAACAGCTGGAGCATTAGTAAGCCTGAAAGGCATAACGACAAACTCGTAATGTCCATATCGAGTTCTAAAGGTTGTTTTAAAGATGTCTTCATCTTTGATTCGGACCTGGTGATATCCAGACCGTAAATCAATCTTTGAAAACACCGTGGCTCCACGTAGTTGATCAAACAGATCATCTATGCGAGGTAACAGGTATATGTTCTTGATAGTCATTTTATTTAATTGACGATAATCTATACATAGTCGTAGAGTTCCATCCTTCTTAGCAAAAATGACAAGTGCCCCCCAGGGAGACACACCGAGTCTAATGTAATTCTTATCAATAAGTTCTTTTAACTGTGACTTAAGTTCATTTAATTCTAGTATATTCATCTGATAAGGGGATTTTGAGCTGGGCACTGCACCAGGTATCGGCTCAATGGTAAAATCTAATTCTCGTTTCGGAGGCAGTCCCAGAATTTCTTTCGAAAATACATCTGAATATTCCTTTAGAATCGGTATACCTTCCAATTTTAATTTATCTATGTTGTTCATGTTTTCTTCATCGATTATTGTTACTGCATAAGCCTTACATCCTTTCCTAATAGCTCTCTTAAGCTACAGAGCAGAGATCTTCCTTACGGTTGTTTTCCTAGGAATTCCCTTTACATTTATTAACTTTCCGTCGTTATTTATGTAAGTAAAGGTTTTATCAAAGCAATTCAAGACTACCCTATGTTGCTCTAACCAATCCATAACAATTAATATATCATATGAACCTAAAAATAGCACATTGAGCTTAACAAAAGTCTCAAACTGTTCCATAGTTAAAGCACAATTCTTTACAAAACTAATTACCTTTCTTTTTGCACTAGTAGCTAGCTGAACTAACCAAGAACTTGCAAACTTTTCAACGGGATGCTTACACTTTTCTACTAAATTAGGAGAAATATAGCTTAAACTAGCTCCTAGATCAATTAAAATAGATATAGGTATTTGATTTATCTTACCTTCCACTTCCACCATAGAAGTTTGATAATCTTCTTGCCGATTCTCTAATGCTTCATTGATCCTGGGCATTGTCCTCGCTAAATCACGAACAGTCATCTCCTCCTGTATTGTGTATATGTTGCTAACAGTCTTCTTCCAATTGGGGCAGACTGATGCATAATGCAGACCATTGCATTCCCAACACTTTATGGGTTCCTTTCATTCAAAGTTCTTTGTATAGTTACTGTGGTTGTTAGCAGATTCTTTATTCCTTTGATTATTTGGATTGGTCTGTGAATTACTTTTATTCCTTTGGAAATTCTTACTAGAAAAAATTATGGTGTTATTATGTTTAGAATTTCGATTAGGTACAAACTCTTTCTTCTTCTGTTCAAAGTTATTATTCCTTTTGGCCTTCCAATTGGCCATACTCTCCTTTTTACGATTCTGTTCATAACAGAAATTCGCTTTTCTCATTGTTTCTTCTAGATTTTTTGAATTGTCATACTCAATCATGTCCTTTATAAGATAAGGTAAACAACTGAGAAACCAATGTACCTTAGGTTTCTCGTCCACAATATATGGCACATACCTGAGCAGACTTAGAAATTTACTATTCAGTTCTTTCATATTCATTGTACCCAGTTTTAACTCGTAGAATTCCTTAGCCCTTTCCTCATAGTACTATTCAGAGAAAAATTTCTTTTTGAAATATTTATTGAATGTACTCCAATTTATGTTTTTCTCCCTTATACCTTTTACTCTTTTTAAGTCCTGCCACCAAATATCAGCCTTTCCTGTAAGATTATAAATAGCCATCCTGGCCTTCAGTTGATTAGAGTAGTTATAAATTTGGAAGTATTTCTTCATCTCGGATAGCCAGGATTCTGCTTCTTCCCCCTTCTCAGTTTCTCCATTAAATGTTAGCGGTTTGACCTTCTTGAACTCCCCAGATATTTCTTCATAAGGTTTATATTTTCTTTTCCTAGTATGATGGTTATCTTCACTACTGTCACTAGTATAATGAGAGTTTAGTTTATATAAATCACCATATAGTTTGGAAGATGAGCTACTTTCATTTTTAACTTGTTTAGTCTTTTTATCTTTATGTTGACAACCTATATCTTTGGACTCAGTTCTTTTACCCTTTCCCTCAGTATGAAATCTTTCTATTAAGATCTGATTTAACTCCTCGTGAGCTCTTAGAATCCTCTCATTTTCTTTTTTAATTGATTCCATCTCTGATTTTAATTTTTTAACTGTTTGTAATAGTTCGGAATAATTATTGGTTATATCTTCTTGTATAGGTTCTTTTTGAAGATTATCTCTTTCAGTGTAAGGAGATTCCTCATCCGCATATTCTTCCAATCTATCCATATCTGTCATTCACTCAGAAACAAAATTATCTGTGTTTATCATTCAAAGAAAACAACATCAGCATATTTATTTAAATTTACTGTTCCACATAAGCAAGTTGAACTACATTCAGGCCTAGTGTTTGAACCTTGTGCTTTGATACCACATGTAATATACCAAAAAATTCGTAAAAATTTAAAATTTTCAAGTGACATAAAATGTCTAAAGTCGCAGCTAAGTATCTGCTAATGGTTAGCGAAAAAATGAAACAGTTTATTAAAGAACATGAGATCACTTCTTTATAAGAACCTGTAAACTAAAAGGTGTAATATTAAAAACTTGTGTTAGTGCTATTAATGACATTAACAGCTGCAATTCTATCAGAGATAGAAAAGGAATTGCATTTTGCTGCTGCTAGATATACTCATGTTTATCTTTTGACAGGTAGGTAAGAAATCTTGTTTGTGATCGGGGCTTACTTAGCGTTCAGCTAACTCAATTGGATAGGTGGTTCCTTACAGGTTTAGCAGGTAAAAATAAGATCCAGTAGGGTGTTATTTAAAATCACGACGAGAAGCTACTTCCCTAGCGTGATTAAGATGCTAGTCTTAGAAAATGTTTTAATATGCTGCTTGTCTTCAAGGAGGTAATGTTGGTCTCAATTTCTTTTATTATCAAAACTTTGTAATGATGTTTACATAAGCTACAAAAGAATGGGTTAAAATACTGCATGATCAATTAATGTTCCCAATCAATTGGATATTTATAATTTAATTTTCTAAAGAACAAATGTATTTTTGTTTACAGTAATGGTAATTGAGAGTTTACGTAGAGACAAAATAGTTCAAATATTGGGGCTTAACTCACCCCATACTGTTTGATGCCTCTCATAGTTATCTTCATCACAAGACTCTATCTTGTAATATCCTTCTCTCAAATGAATGACCAAGTTACTTATACTTTTATTTATAAATTCATCATTAAGTTGTTTAGAATTTTATTGGAAACTTTGATATCATTTTTGGTCTTCAGCTCACCAAAGACTCTTCCAATAATAACTCCAAGCCTGAGTTCCAAGAATTCATAGCTAGCTCTACTTATTACTATGGTTATAAGTAGAAGCATGTTCTTCTCACAAGTTTCCACTAAACCTAGTTAACACACATAACTATCCAACTTGATTTATTATCCAAGAGAACTCTAGAATTAAAAAAAATTGTTCATATTATATTCTATAGTTGATCCTCTAAGTAATTATACTCCATGATCATACTAAATTATTGGCAATCATATAATATGCATAGTTTAACATGATTATAGATTTGAATAGGAAATCATTGTATTGTAGAAAGGGACCGTCCTCCACTATAGACTTACACCCTCAGTTCACAAAATATTTCGGTGGACACGTGGAAATGATTTCGACCACGGGATGGTTGACTTAAAATACCAAAACCCTATCCAATTCATTTCACTCCGCGAGGGTTTCCTGTCTATGCGTTTGACTTGTAGGCTCGTGGCTTTCAATACCCTACTGTTGAGGCCTGGAAATTCGCAGGCAACAACAGCAAGGGATTCTCCCCAGTCAATGTTCCCAACTAGCCCGTGACTGTTTGGTGTAGGGAATCCGTCCGGTTTTCGGTCCGGCTACCGTAGGTCAAGTAACAAAAACAAAAGGATTTACCGGTGTATATTTTTGTATTTTTTTTTTACTTAAGTATGATATGCAAGTGCCTATTTAACATGCAGATTGACGTAGAATACGAGGAGCGGTCACAATGTGATGCGCAGGTTCTTACCTCTCATCTTAAACTCTCTCGCATCTAAATCACACACAGCAAGAAATTACAACTAACTACCTAACCTATCCCTAGGGAGCAAAGTTATCATTCATTAATGAGTAATGTAATTTGTACATGCATTATGAAAAATCACAGATAGCTGATACTTCTTTCAAAATGCATGAACATTAAAAGATATTTGAACAACCAGATAGCCAATTGTTTATGAACAAAATTCATTACTCATAGTGGAAATCTTCATAAAATAAACTAGAGAACATTCATACAAGAACATAGGTTCAAAGAGTTAGAACGGTCTCACAGTTAATGGACACAAAGCTGAAAACGAAATAGTTCCTCTTCAACAAATCCATAGCACAACATTTGAATATTCCACCAAGCTTTCTCCAATAGGCAAACTGTAATTATCTATTGCAAAAGGAAATAGTTCTTCTTACAATATGTTTTCACCAATCTAACTGGGAAAAGTCCCCAGTAACTTCTAGCTTTCAAATATTTAAACAAAATTAGTAGACTGCTTGGGTTCCCCCCCAAACGTGTGACTCTTCGGTTCTTCGAGCATTTCATATTCCTCCTTTTCATCTTTTCTGCGCAAGCTCATTATCAGCTGAGTAACTGACGGACTTTTCAGATCTGCGTATTTTGTTGCTTTCGATTTTGTCTTTTCCTTCACTTGTCTCCCTTGCAACCCTACCGGTTTCGATTTGATTTTTTACAAAACTGTCAAGCTACGCCTTCACACCATAGTCGCCCCAACAATCCCTTGAGTTCTACCTGCAATCAATTACTGTGCGTCATTAGTTGGAATGGCATTTTAAAACATTAACTTAAACCACCTGAAATGGCTAATCCACAAGAAAACAGCCAGGCGCATCCCTTGATCTAAGAATTTTAATAAACGAAAGAGTTTTGACTAAGCCTCGAGCAGGAAAGTTCTAAATCGGAAGTCGAAAGGATATCGACATCGGATGCGAAAAGGCTTTCCTAGCCGCAATGGCGGAAAAGGAAAGGTTAAGGATACGCGACCCGCGGGCGGGAAAACTCTCAATCGGAAGTCGGAAGGATTTACACTTCGGAGGCTTAACTACTTTGGGAGCCACAACGGCGGAAGAAGAAAAATTTACGAGCAAGTGACTAAAAGACTGATGCATTGGCTGGCAGAGCGTTTTGGACTTTGGAGGCTTAACTACTTTGAGGGCCGCAACGGCGGAAGCAAACCAGGATAGCAACCTTCAATCTAAGTGACGAAAACTTCAAACCTAGCAGCAATTGAACTTTTTCGCCTCTGAAACAGCATTTTGCAAATGACAAAAACCTGATCCACGTTAAACTCAGCAAAAACAAACTTTAAAAACTGAGGTTTACAACAATTCCACACACGAACGAAAATTAAGCCAGATTATTTATAATCATCAAACCTATCCAAACTTAAAGCACGGCCAAAAGGTTCAAGGATCCAAACAATTAATTAAAAAAAACAATGCCAAATCATGAGGAGGGGACCAAAATTTAAGAAATTTGGGGAAACAGTTGCAGCAGCAACAAGTTCCTTGTTGCTTCTTGATTGCAGGCTGGTAGCAGACAGGCAGGATGCCAATGGATGTGCTTTTGAAACCAACAACAACAATTGATTTGATTGAGCAACAAACCGAGCAAACAAGCTGAGACTGTATCCAAAGGCAACAATCAAGTTTGATCAAACAGTTTCAAGCGTTAGAGGAAAATCTAAAGCAAATGGGAGATCAATCCAAGCATTGGAAATCTTTCTAGAAAATCATTAGATCAAATCAAAGAAGAAAATCAAACTAATTGAAGCAAAGGAGGGTCCTGAAATTTTTTGGAATTTTGGGAAAATGTTGTAGCTGTAACAATTGGCGACTACCTGGTGAACCCTAGATTTCTGACTTAACTCGTTCCCAGTGCAAGACTATCTAGATGAAAGCTGAAATCTTCTAGATGTTTGTATTCCTAAGCAGGCCAAATCATGCATTTAGATCATTAAGAAGAAGTTCAATCTTTGGGGAATGGTAACATCAGAAATATTGCAAGTCTGAATAACTCTTTTGAGGCCTGATAGATGAGGTTTATTTTACCTATCCTTAGGTAGTTTCTAGCTTGGACACCACATGATTGTAACAGATAGTAAACAGCATTATCCTTTTGTTCCTCATTCCCATGCCAATTGCACTTTGGTGCCATTCGAACTTTAGTTCTTTTGATTCCTCCATCTGCCTTTCTTTCTGAATTTATTCAGGCTCCTCTATCCATAGTGTCCTTTTGTGTGAGAATAAGTATTGGCTTTTCAACTCACGGACAGAGAGGAACTTTGGCAATTTTGAGATTCATTCTTTTTAAGCTTTGCTTTGATATGAATTGTTTCTTTTTTAAGGAGTTTTGACTCTTGATAGCTTTTAGCTTTTCTGAGATCAAGGCATGGGATCATTTATATATGATATACCGCTTACCATGCTTCCTTTCTGTGGGTCTCTTGCTGTCACCCCCTTGGAATTTTAAGATGTGAGATGGATGGAGCCTCAAAATAGTATTCTAGACCTTCTTCACTTCTGAGTTATTTACAAGGGTTAAGCAAAACTTTAATGAATGCATGGCCAGTTAAGAACACGGCTACTAGAAGACACTTTATACTTCAAAAGCGTAGTCTTTTGCTCAAGATTTCAGTTGATTAAGAACCCTGATGTTTCCATTGCAACCAAAAGTTTGCCTCTTTATTCAAAACCAAAAGAACTAAAGCAGTAAAATAAAAGAAAAACAACATCAGTAAATCAAAAGAAAACAACCTCAAATCAATAATCAAAGCGTTAAAGAAACAAATCAATTTATTTATGTACAAAGCAAAAGAAAAGAAAAATTTTGCCCACTACTGAAAATATTTGAATCTATGGAGTTAAGAGGTGGGCTGGATTATAGACATGAGTTATCTAACCATGGTCTAGCTGTGGTATTTTTGAGATTGAACACATGTCTACTATCCTACAGTCATCCCTTTCAGCTTGAGGAAGTTGAAGGAGCTCAAGCTGAATGCCAATCATCGAACTGGCCTTTCTTGAGGTATGATGTCTTAGCTTAAGCTCAGTCAGATAGTTTCCCAGGACAGAATCTGCAGATTCATTTCCCTCTCCTAGCCCAGTAACATTGTGCTTCATGTAGGGCTCTCTTAAAATCTTAACCAGGTTTGGGCTCCCCTTCTGAGGCAGCCATAAGTGTGACCAGTCAGAAGCAAAGTACCCATGTAGTCAAGCTGACCAATCTCGATTCAAGATCGATCCATAGCCATCAGGTATGTCTACTACTACAATATCAAGGTATTGACATATCTTTTTATTCACAGACAATCGAATCAAAATATTCTTCATCTCCCCCACTACCTTGACACTAGTCTTGTCTAGTTGAGTGACGTCCTAATCAGTAGGTTTTGGTTGCCCATTAATTCTTTTGCAGATTGCAAGAGGCATAACATTCACCGATGATCCAGAGTCCACCAGACAATTATGCAATTTATGGTTCAAAATTTCCAGAGTCAAAAGGAAAGGTGGGGTGCTAGTTTTCCTTTCCCCAGTTGATTCAATCTTTTCTTCCACAGGTTGGTTTTTGGTGGGTATCTCCTCTTTAACTTCCTCCTAGTTGAGGGTAGTGGCTTCAGGTGTTTTGTCTTCAACATTCACTTCTACCTGTCTCTTGACATTCTCCTGCAATTTTTTAATCTTCGAAATTATTGCATTGTCCTTAATTGTTAGGTTCTTATCTTTTGTTGCTGTAAGTGTATATTGAGACTTGAGAGCATTTTCTTCTGTGTTGAACAACGAAACACCATTCCATAAGAACATGGTATCATCATCTTGTTTCTCTATGGTCTGTTTTTTTTCCTCTTTCTTCATCACTGTCTTCAGTCAATTTGGAGTTCAGCAACTTATTCATCACCAATGGCATTGAATTCAACCATTGAGGGCACTTCTTTTCAGAGTGAGGTTGCTGGTGAAAAGTACAGAAATTATCCCCCCCTATTTCTGTTATGTTCATTGATGCTAAATTTGGTGGAGGGAATTGCCATTGGTTGTTATCCTCCCTTTTTTGGTAGTGGGGTTTATAAGTTTTCTGAACTTCCTTTTCTTTCTCCAGATCTATTATTCAGTTAGATAGCTTCTGAAGCATTGTCATCATTCCCTAATAATCGTGTGATTGTTCATCTTTAGGTTTAGACAGCAATAAAGTTCTTCTATTTGTAGTTTTCTCTCTAGGTAAATCAGGATAATCTTCTACACTTTCCCGTTCAGCCTCTACCCTTTTTGCCTCTTCATAAGTCTCCACCAATGTAGGTTTGGCTTTCATCTTGGAAAACATGGCCAGCTCAGGTCCCAGGGCTGAGGTATAATATTCAATTAAGACCTTGTCTGAGGGTCTGTCAGCTTCTGAAAAGTTCTTTAAATACATTGAGAACCTTTGAGTGAAACTATGTACCTTCTCATTCTTCTCTTTTCTTAACACGCCAAGAGCTTTCATCAGCGAGGCATGTGTCTTTTGGGCTGTGTATTTACTTCGGAAAACCCTTTCAAAGGTGTCCCAATTAGGAATGGAGTTTGCAGGCAAACCGAAATACCAGGATGCTGCTGCTCCTTTCAGGGTATGCGGGAACAATTTGAAGACCACATCTTCATACTCCCCAGCCCTTAGCCCTTCCACTGCTAGATAAAAGCTTTGCAAGTGGTCATCTACAGCAATCCTTTCCTCAGGATCAAACTTAGGCAACAACTTGTCAAAAGCTTGAGGTAGGTTATGCAAAGGAGGTGTTAGGTTCAAAGGTGATCTAGCCCTCCAAGCCGGCAATGGGTTGGGCTGATTCACAATCACACTAGCCATGAGCACAGGTATAAGAACAAGAGTCTAAGCAAAGAGCAATGTAAGACGAAACCAAGTTTACCTGCCTCAAAGGTAGAACAAAATGGTAAGTCTACTTCGGTCAGGTCAAAAGCTTCGAGATATCTGCTGGTGGGGTAATCTTGGGAAAATAAGTTTCCACGGCCAGCTATGCACTAGCGGGCCCTCCTTCTAGCGCCAGAACTGTTGAGGCCTGGAAATTCGCAGGCAACAACAGCTAGGGATTCTCCCTAGTCAACGTTCCCAACTAGCCCATGACTGTTTGGTGTAGGGAATCCGTCCGGTTTGCGGTCCGGCTACCGTAGGTCAAGTAAAAAAAACAAAAGGTTTTACCGGTTGCAGCCCGGTCCACCGTGTATATTTTTGTATTTTTTTTTTGACTTAAGTATGATATGCAAGTGCCTATTTAACATGCAGATTGATGTAGAATACGAGGAGCGGTCACAATGTGATGTGCAGGTTCTTACCTCTCGTCTTAAACTCTCTCGCATCTAAATCACACACAACAAGAAATTACAACTAACTACCTAACCTATCCCTAGGGAGCAAAGTTATCATTCATTAATGCGTAATGTAATTTGTACATGCATTATGAAAAATCATAGATAGCTGATACTTCTTCCAAAACGCATGAACATTAAAAGATATTTGATCAACCAGATAGCCAATTGTTTATGAACAACATTCATTACTCATAGTGGAAATCTTCATAAAATAAACTGTAGAACATTCATACAAGAACATAGGTTCAAAGAGTTAGAACGGTCTCACAGTTAATGGACACAAAGCTGAAAACGAAATAGTTCCTCTTCAACAAATCCATAGCACGACATTTGAATATTCCACCAAGCTTTCTCCAACAGGAAAACTGTAATTATCTATTGCAAAAGGAAATAGTTCTTCTTACAATATGTCTTCACCAATCTAACTGGGAAAAAGTCCCCAGTAACTTCTAACTTTCAAATATTTAAACAAAATCAGTAGACCGCTTGGGTTCCCCCCCAAACGTGTGACTCTTCGGTTCTTCGAGCGTTTCATATTCCTCCTTTTCATCTTTTCTGCGCAAGCTCATTATCAGCTGAGTAACTGACGGACTTTTCAGATCTGCGTATTTTGTTGCTTTCGATTTTGTCTTTTCCTTCGCTTGTCTCCCTTGCGACCCTGCCGGTTTCGATTTGATTTTTTACAAAACTGTCAAGCTACACCTTCACACCGTGGTCACCCCAACAATCCCTTGAGTTCTACCTGCAATCAATTACTATGTGTCATTAGTTGGAATGGCATTTTAAAACATTAACTTAAACCACCTGAAATGGCTAATCCACAAGAAAACGACCAGGCGCATCCCTTGATCTGAGAAGTTTAATAAACGGAAAATTTTTGACTAAGCCTCGAGCGGGAAAGTTCTAAATTGGAAGTCGAAAGGATATCGACATCGGACGTGAAAAGGCTTTCCTAGCCGCAATGGCAGAAAAGGAAAGGTTAAGGATACGCGACCCGCGGGCGGGAAAACTCTCAATCGGAAGTCAGAAGGCTTTACACTTCGGAGGCTTAACTACTTTGGGAGCCGCAATGGCGGAAGAAGAAAAAGTTACGGGCAAGCGACTAAAAGACTGATGCATCGGCTGGTGGAGCATTTTGGACTTCGGAAGCTTAACTACTTTGAGGGCCACAACGGCGGAAGCAAACCAGGATAGCAACCTTCAATCTAAGTGACGAAAACTTCAAACCTGGCAGCGATTGAACTTTTTCGCCTCTGAAACAACATTTTGCAAATGACAAAAACCTGATCCATGTTAAACTCAGCAAAAACAAACTTTAAAAACTGAGATTTACAACAATTCCACACACGAGCAAAAATTAAGCCAGATTATTTATAATCATCAAACCTATCCAAACTTAAAGCATGACCAAAAGGTTCAAGGATCCAAACAATTAATTAAAAAAACAATGCTAAATCATGAGGAGGGGACCAAAATTTAAGAAATTTGGGGAAACAGTTGCAGCCGCAACAGGTTCCTCGCTGCTTCTTGATTGCAGGCTGGCAGCAGACAGGCGAGATGCCAATGGATGTGCTTTTGAAACCGACAACAACAATTGATTTGATTGAGCAACAAACCGAGTAAACAAGCTGAGACTGTATCCAAAGGAAACAATCAAGTTTGATCAAATAGTTTCAAGCGTTAGAGGAAAATCTAAAACAAATGGGAGATCAATCCAAGCATTAGAAATCTTTCTAGAAAATCATTAGATCAAATCAAAGAAGAAAATCAAACTAATCGAAGCAAAGGAGGGTCCTGAAATTTTTTGGAATTTTGGGAAAATGTTGCAGCTACAACACCTACATATACCTCCATGTTTGCATGTTGCTTTCAGCACAATACGCCATGAGTTGAGCTGGTGTAATGAGGTCATAAGTGGTTCTTTAGTGCTTAAGAATTATGTGCGTAAAGGGAGTATAGGACTGTTTCTTTTTTCTTTGGCTTTGTTGGAGGTTAAAGAAGAGATCAGTGGACCAAGCCTTCTTTTCTTTTAGAAAAATATCCTTTGTTCTAGATAGAGGATATCTCGGCTCCATTGAAAAGGTGACTTTGGGTTCAGTTGAATCAACACACAAATATTGTTCTGGGTGGTTACTCTTCTGTAAACTATTGAGCTGCTCCGGTAGTTGCATCCTTCACATTTCCAAAACGAAAATCTTGGCAGGTAAACATCGGTCATAAGTTCATCTTCGTGGAAGTTTTTAAAGTTTTTTAAATACCTTTTAACTGCTATTAATATTAATATATGTGTTTACTATGCAGGTTCCTCCCGCGGGGAAAGGGGTTTAGTGGTAGCTCAAACTCTCCCCATTTCACGGCCACACTACCCTGGTAAGCCTCGGTTGCAAATGAGGTTTTCTTCCTACATAATGTTGTGGTTGTTGGAAGTTTGGTTCCTGCGGTTGAAAAAGGCATGGCCTCGGTTAACTGTTAGCTTAGAGTATCAAAGCTTGCTTTTTTTCTATAATAGTTTGAAACCCTTAGAGGGTACTTTGTGCAGGGATGATGAAGGCTCTAGTAGCCGTGATGGAAACTGGTTTTTGTGTTTCTGCCTTACGGCCTGAACAATATAACTTCTTTTACTTTGAAAAGAAAAGATAGAGCTCAACTCTTAAACCCTTTGAGGCTGTCGACCTCTATCTAGCTAATTTTTATAGTTTTTATAATAGATTCTATAATGTAAGAAAAGACTGTGAATCAGTCAGGATTTGTAAATGAATTAAGGGTTTTACCTGTCAGTAAAGAATGGTTACTGTTCAATTTATATATTTTGCATAGTTCAGATTTGTTAATAGGCCTGAGCCTCGACCTTTAGTTCTAAAGGCTGTGAGCCATTTCTTCTTAATTATTTTTGTTTTTAACAAATTGTTTATGTAATATTTTAATTATTATCATGTATTTATAAGGATTTCTAGTGCAATGTTTTATGGGAAATTTTACTGTGTTTAAGAGTAATATTTTACTCTGTTTTGGCTCAAAAATGATTAATTATTAAGTGTACCCTACAGTTCGGGAAAGAATAAATTTTACAGGGAAAAATTCTGAGCTTTATTTTATTATTTTCTTTTAATAAATTTTACAGCTGTTTGATTTTTATAAAGGAAGTTTTAGGGTAAATACTGCAAGATTGAGAATAGGATTAAGTTTATCATTCAATAATCTAGGTGGTTCTATTTAGGTTACAGTAGAACCTTCTCTCTTAAATCAGAGACACAAATTGTCTGGAATCAAATGTTATAAGATTGTTTTGAAAATTATCTTAACCTAAACCCTAGATGATAGTCTGTTTAGTATACCTATGCTTATTTAATAAACTGTAAGTTTTGTGTTTTGTAAAGAATACTAGAATTTAAAAATAGTTCTATAAGTAGTGTAACTACTAAATGTTTTTACATACCTATGTTTAGTTCTTATCTAAAGTAAATACATTTAATACATACATTATTTACTACTTCTTTACAGAATAAATCATAAGCAAACTAAAGCAGAAATTAGCTACATTTTTCATTCAGAGTAAAAGAATCATCATATCTACCTAAACACCCAGATGTACTAGAGTACTACCTGAGCTAGGCATGGAAAAATGCAGTATGAAATTCTAATTCTATTTATTTCTCATTTAGCATATTTACTACTATTTCTAACATAATGTACAAATTACTAAGTCCAATAATACACAGTTACTCCTTTCTACATAAACCCTAATTAAATACTAACATGCCTGTATTTAAAAAAAAACTAGTAGCCATTTTACTGAAGATAGTAAATAAATATAATAACATGAAAACAAATAGAACCTGTCAATGATTAGGCGACAACAGCTTAAGGAGGCTATTCCTCCCAACCAACTCCTGGAGGAATCTTAGACTACACATCCTCAGGACCCCCGAGCCTGTTCCTAGTCCTCCTGGTAGAGTACTGGGTGAAGGATATGTCCTTAAGACCTTTGTCACCTAACTGGTCTAATTACCTCAGTAATTCAAATCTGCTCACTGCAGTAAGAACTTCAGCCTAATAGATGCAATAAGTCCAGTCTCAGCAGTTGACCCCTCAAACTCACTTCAGTAATTCCCTCCATCGAATTTCTCATGAGTAAATTCATTCACTCTGAATGATCACCTCTCAGAATGAGCAGCCTCAGTTGTCTTCAATGGGAAATTTTATAGAGATGCCTAGGTCTTCTGGGTCAGTTTTCATTTAATGAGCCACCTGCTCCAATTCCACTTTCTTGGGGAATCCTGACCACAAATATAGGGAAGTTGCCACCTGCAACAGTTGGAAGTAGTTTGAGGATGCTGCCACTTGTCAGTGTACTCTCCACCCAGTCTCCTCCACCAAGTGACCAGTAAACACTCTTTTAACAACTTCCCTAAGCTCTTGTCTCATCATAATTGTTTTTGCAAATTGGGGCATGTGACAATAAGTCATTTTCACTACCTTTGGAATTTTTGGTTAACTTATTTTATATAGTGACGACATTATAAATAAAAAGTATTCCTTGGAGTTTATGGAACATGTGGATCAGGATCTAATTCTTTGGCACCTGAGTGACTTCTATGACCTTCGCAAGTTTCTTCTTCGGCTGGCTTCCCTACGTGAACTGTATCTTTCATCTGGGAGACTATGGTTTCCACCTGAGCATGGTCTCCTGTGTGAGCTCCTGCATGGTCTCAACGTGACCGTTATCTTCCCCAGCATGACCGGTTCCTCCGTTGGCATGAGCATGACTAGATACTTTTCCTATTGCTTCCACATGACTGAGGTTTCACATTCCGTTACCGTGGCTTACCTCTCACGTGTCTTACCTTTGTCTGCTTCACTACTACACAAGACTGGGTCGTCTATATCTGCATGTTCACTCCATGATCCCCTACCAAGACTCCCTCTAACTGTGTGATCGGTATCTCTCCTTGTGACCATATCTTTACTCGCATGGCTCACTTCAAATCTGCGAGCCTATGTGGGTGCCAGTGTGGGTGTTGGGTTTTCCTCAGCATGTCTGCGAGCCTGTGTGCATGCTAAGTCTTCCCCAATGTGTCTGTGAGCCTGTGTGGGTGTTGGGTCTTCCCCGGTGTGTCTGCAAGCCTGTGTGGGTGTTGGGTCTTCCCCAGCGTGTCCACAAGCTTGTGTGGGTGTTGGGTTTTCCCCAGCGTGTCCATGAGCCTCTGTGGGTGATGGGTCTTCCCCAGGGTGTTTGCAAGCCTGTGTGGGTGTTGGGTCTCCCCCAGCATGACCGTAATCCTGTGTGGGTGTTGGATCATCCCCAGTGTGACTGTGAGTCTATGTGGACGTTGGGTCTCCCCCAGCGTGACCGCGTGCATGTGTGGACTATAAGTTTCATCTTTATATGTGGAATGTATTTTTTCAACATATGACTGTGTGTCCTTTGTCAACATGACTGTGCAAAGTATGATTGTGTGTCTCTGCACTATGTGACTGCATCCTTACTCAGCATGACTGTGAAAGCATGACTATGTGTCTCTTCACTATGTGAATGCATCCTTACTCAACATGACTATGTGTCCTTTGTCAACATTATTGTATTGGGCATGAATGTGCTTGTTGACTAAGAAGTCTGAGTCAGTATGCTTCTGCCTTAACCCTTTTAGGGTCTCTCTCAACGTACGTAAATTGTTTTCCTAGTTGACTTGTCCCTTCGGTGACAAGATCAAATATGAAATCTGATTATAAGGTTGATTCAAATATTGGTTATGATTCTCTACTACTGATATCTACTGTATATTATTTTATCATGTTGTTATTGTAAATGACATTTGATGATTTTCGAGAACCAACTTTAACGCGTTAAGTTGAAAGAGATGAAAATTATGTTTTGTTTTTATTAAAGTTCAATTTTTATTAAGCAATACTATTCTGAATCTGAGTGCTCATGCATTAAAGTTTACTACTTATGTTAAAAAGTCCTCTCATCCTGAATTTTCAACATGAGGTGACAATGGTGTTGAATGTTTAGCATTAGCATGGATACTTTTAAAAATTGCAGACTAACATAAACAAATGATAAGTGCAGTAAACAACATAAATCACATCAACACAATTAACACAAGATTTTTCACCTGGAAAAACTTTTAAAGGACAAAAACCCCAAAAACATTAGTAATTCATCTCGTAAATGAGATGATTGAGTTTTTTCAAAAGATCCATGCACCCTAACTGGGTTATTCCACAATTTACAGAAGATCAAGTTTCCAATTTCAAAAAAAAATCCCAAATAGGGCTTTTTCCAAATTAGGGTTTGTGGCCCTAATTTCTCTCTCCTTCCTGGATTTAGCAAGCTTCGCAGAAACCTATTATGCCTTCCGCGATATGCATGTCCTGTCTATACCTGTGTTTCTCGTTCGTACCTTTCTGCTGCCCAGTCGTACCTGTCGGCTTCCTGGTCGTACTTTTCTACTGCTCGGCCATTGCCCGAGATCCGACAGCTTTGCTCTGCCTGCTGCTCGAGATCTAGTTGCCCTGTTGTGCAACCCTACTACTGCCCAGAGGGTAGTCTGCTCAGGTCAAGGCCTTTAGGGTAGCCTGCTAGCAACCCATGGCCCTTAGTAGGCAGCTTGAGCCTCCTGCTAGCTGCCTAGTCTTGATGTAATAGCTCAAGAGCACACACAAGCTGCCCCAAGCCTGCTGCTAGCAGTCCGTGGGCAGCAAGAGTGCTGCTCGTGAAGAGGGGCACCCTGCCCAATAATGAAACCTGCTACTTGGATTCGTGGAGGAGCTGCCCATGAGTAAAGATGGCTACCCAGAGGTGGAGATGGTTGCCCGGAGGTGGAGATGGCTGCCCGAAGATGAAGATGGAGGGTTAGGGTAGAAACCCTAACTTAAAACAGAAAAGGAACTTGTATTTGTTTGAAACCCTAGCTTAGGGTTTGTCTTTACATGAATGATGATGCCCTAGCTGGACTCATCCATGCTAGGGCATAATCATAAAAACCTTCTTCTTCAAAAAGCTGTGAGAACTTCTAATGGAGCAGCTATACCTGTGAGAGCAAGAGTGTGTGTAATAATGAAATGAATTGATCTTCTTTTATATCCTTTAAGTCACCTGTAAGTGAACCAAAATTAGAAAGAAAAAAATATTAATATTTATTCTTTTCTTTTCTAATTTTGACTTTTTCCTTTAGTGGTACTAAAGGTCTTTCACTTTTACACCTTAGTGGTACTAAGGGTCTTCATGTATTTTTTACTTTTGCTTTAGACTTCTTCAAGTGCCCTTGTGGTCATCACATGTAGTCAACGTGGTCTTTCATCACCACTCAAAGTACATCAGCATAAACAGAGAGAATTACTAATGCTTTTATCTCACACTTTGTGTGACACCAAGATCAGTACTAAGGTGTCTTAACTAAGGGTAGCTAAGCCTTGGAGAAGATTGTAAAGCCAAATCATCAAGGGTCAGAGTGTCACACATGCCTCGACCCGATCTAGGGCTTACAGTGTCTTCTTGGTAACAAACCAGGTGCTTCAGCCATAGCCTGCATAATTTGACACTAAGTCAAATACTTGGTAACAAACCAAGCGCCTCCATTCTCCAAGAGAATAGCTATCATCTCTGGGCCTCCATTCAGAGGAATGGCTACTTAGAACTAGTTTGAGTCTACCAGTGCTAGAGTGTTTCACATCGTGGTCCTGGACCAGATGTCACCATTCAATAGAATGGTCACTCAACACAAGGTTTAGTCTACCCAAGGCAGAGTTGGGTCTATATCATGGTCCTAGGCTAGATATCTACCATTCAATAGAATGGTCACTCAACACTAGGTTGAGTCTTCACCGTGGTCCCGGACCAGGTGGTCCCATTCTCCTAAGAGAAGGGTTCTCGATGTTGCTCAAAAAAATCAACACTCCCTCTGAGCGCGAGAGGCATTCTCTACCATACCAAGCTTGTCACGAAAGTACAAGAACTATGATGTTGTTAGAGGCTTGGTCAAGATATTTGTGATCTGTTCATCCATACGAATGTATTGCAACTTCAGAGCACCTCTCTGCACTAGGTCTCTAATGAAATGATACCTCATTTCAATGTGTTTTGATCTATCATGAGACACTGGGTTCTCCGAAAGCTTTATGCAACTTTGATTATCGCAATGGATAGTCGTTGAGTCAAGCTTTCCTTCGAATAGATCCAATATTAGTTTTTTGAGCCAAACTGCTTCCTTCCAGCCATCACTTGCAGCGATATACTCTGCCTCAACTGTACTCTGAGCTATGGAACCCTGCAACCTGCTGGACCAAGAGATCATTGTTGATCCCATACTGAAACAGTAACCAGAGGTACTTTTCTAGTTTACTACACTGCCCACCCAATCTAAATCTGCATATCTAGATATCAATACTCCACTGTTGGAGGTATACCTAAGCCCATAAGTGATAGTACCTCGCACATATCTGAGTACATGTTTGGCAGCTACCAAGTGTATGTGCTATGGATCAGACATGAACTGACTCAGTGCATTCACTGTGTAACAGATGTATGGGCTTGTATGCATGAGATTGATCTAGATGGAGATCGGTGGCCACCCACCTATTCCACTGGCTCAAAACAATTATCCATTGTGGCAGTTTCCTAGTTATTTTTTTGCAGTTTTTCGAGTCCTAAACTTTCGGGGCCGTTTTGAGGCCCAAAACGATGTTTTTTGGAGATTCAGAGCCAAATGGTTGCCATTAGCATGCAGTTAGCCGACCAAAAGTTGTAAATCTTAGACATACCTTTCCAACGAGCTATCGAACGCCCAAATCGGAGATTGTATGCAAAAGTTATGACCCCGGGAAGTTGACTGTTCAACTTACCACCTTGGGGCCGCAAACTTTATGACAGTTCATCTTCTAGGGTTACGTTTTGGGACTTTTGGGGTTCTCACCTTATTCTTATTATAAATAGGCCCCTTTGGCCTCATTTTGTATTAATCTTGGCACGAATGAGCGTAGAAACCACATCTCTTCTCAAAGATAGCTACCACCATTCTAGCAATTGTATTACAGTTTGTTCTATTTTCGCCATTTAATAGAATATGTGTTTACTATATCTCTGTTAGCTTTGCAAAATGTCTGTTATTATGATTCTGTATATGTTCTTTCATTTCGTTCATGCATAAATCCAGATCAGTGGTATCAGAGCAATCTGCTCTTTGATTGTTTCTCGGTGCATGTCCTCGACGAGGTCCGAGTATAGAGAGTTTGGTCTCGAACTAGTTTCACTTGATCATTCTCACCATCCCAAACGACCTCCCATGGCAGAAGAAAAGAGAGATGATGGAGTAGGAGATCCTATCAAGTCGCTGCTCGAGGAAGCCCTCGAGCGACAGAGGAACGAGATGATAGATAGGTTTGCCCAAATCCTTCAGCGAATGCCGGCCGCGGCAAGTGCATCTTCGACAAGCAGCCGGTTCGGGGATGCAACTCCCTTTAAGGTACAAGTTAACTTTGATATTCCTTTATTTGAAGATAATATTGATGCAGATGCCCTAGATAATTGGTTGAATGTTCTAGAAGGGTATTTCTCTGTCCACAATTTTTTCGACAGAGAAAAGATCACCTTTGCGCTCCTTAAGGCAGTCCCCCATGTCCAAAATTGGTGGGGTACTTATTGTGAGCAAAACTCATCAGACGAGTCTGGAATGTTTGAAACAATTCCCACTTGGGCCTCTTTCATAGATGCCGTCAAGGAACAGTATTACCCTGTGGGAAACTATGATGACCAGTACACAAAATGGACCATTCTGCATCAAGAAAGGGACCAAACGGTGTCGGAGTACACCAACAAATTTCATACCCTGTGGACAAAGCTGAGTATCAAAGACTCTGAGCGGCACCTCATCCTGAAATATCACAGTGGTCTACATCGGTACATCCGAACTGAGATGGAATTCCTCGACATCTCTTCACTTGGATCCGCCTATCGCTATGCTGTCAAAATCGAGGAGAAATTTCGACAAAAGAACAAGCGAGACTCTAGACCTGCGAATCCACCTCAGAAACAAGGCAAGGAAAACCCTTGCCCGCAGAACACAGCAAAAGAAAACAACAAGCAATCCCTACCACAAGCAAAGAAGGGAGATCAAAAGACAAAGAAGGACACTGGTAAGTGATGCGAATTTCATAAAAGCCCTTGGCACAACACTGATGAATGTCTCTCAGAGTAGTCATTAGTGGCCGAGATTCTGATTCTGAACCCAATGCCACAGCCACACATAATGGGAGGTAGATCATTGATGCAGACCCCACTGCCACTGTTGCTACCGCACAGATTCAACTAGAGGATCCTGAAGAGTCAGAGATAGAGGGGCGCCTATTCCACTCGCAGATGTGGGTGAAGGGAACACCGCTACATTTTGTTAATGACAACGACGGCCAAAAGAACCTGATCTCAGTAGAAGTCGTCAAGAGATTGGAGCTTCCAACAACACCACACCCGCAACCTTATAGAATCGGTTGGCTAAGCCAAGGACGAGGTATCCGCATTACTCAATAATGCCTCCTACCATATGGAATCAATCCTTTCCAAGACGAGGTACTGTGTGATGTGGCCCCACTTGAAGTCTGTGATGTTCTTTTAGGACAACCATATATGTGGAAGCGTCATGCTGTATACGAGTCACGGCCTCGCAGTGTCATTGTTACTTTGGGAGGAAAAATCTATTGAATACCAGAGACCATTGCACCTAACAAAGTCTCGCAAGGTAGGAAGATAAGCTCCCACATCAGAAAATTATTCCTCTTCACAATTGCGTCTGAAGGAGAACATAAGATCACAGAGACCTCCACACCCTCTGCATAGGGTGTCTCTGCTCATCAGATACAAGAAGAAGACAAAGCCATTGTTTCCTCATCTATCCGAGTACCTCTACAATGCAAGGCCTCGCATTCAAGGTGCTCATCCAGAAACAAATCATCCAGACAACAATTACAGTCCTCTCGGGATGCCAAAGAAAAGCAGCCTCTTCACTTCAACAAATGTCGCACCAGGAGATCAACTCAACACACAGTTCGAGATATGATACAGGATTCAACGCAATGGAGACCATTGCTTCCTAAGGAGGGAGGATTGATCCAGATGGAGATCAGTGTCCACCCACCTATTCCACTAGCTCAAAACAATTGTCCATTGTGGCAGTTTCCTAGTTATTTTTCTGCAGTTTTTCGAGTCCTAAACTTCCGGGGCCGTTTTGAGGCCCTAAACCACATTTTTTGGAGATTCGGGGACAAATGGTTGCCAAAAACATACATTTACTCAACCAAAAGTTGTAAAGCTTAGACAGACCTTTCCAACGAGCTATCGAATGCCCAAATTGGAGATCGTATGCAAAAGTTATGACCCCAGGAAGTTGACTATTCAACTTACCACCTTGGGGCCGCAAACTTTATGACAGTTCATCTTCTAGGGTTACGTTTTGGGACTTTTGGGGTTCCCACCTCATTCTTATTATAAATAGGCCCCTTTGGCCTCATTTTGTATTAAGCTTGGCACGAATGAGCGTAGCAGCCACATCTCTTCTCAAAGATAGCTACCACCATTCTA
>LPNX010373713.1:202834-238377 GCA_001517045.1 Pseudotsuga menziesii
TCATTGCCTTGGGAAATGTAACAAAAACATGGAGGGCAAGGACAGGATTGGGGCTATCTAGTACCCAAGTACAAAGTCGATGAAATATATGACAATGTCATAATACCTGAATCACCAAGGAAAGTAAGATCTCAGGAAAAAGAGGCCAAAGAGGGGGTAGTGCTAGGGTTGGAGATCAGTTCCTGTCAGATCCAAGGCAATGGAGTCACTCTATGACCAGTGTTGGAGGAAACCCACCTAGGAAATAGCCCGATCTACAAACCCAAAAGGTATTTGGTTGGAAAAGTCAGACCACGGGAAAAAACAGCAGCAAGATGGCTAGCGCTAGGGTTTGGGAAGTAAGTTTCTTAGATCTAGGGCAACCTGTCAACTTCTAGCTCAACGTTGAAGGTGATTTGGTGAGAGGATAACCCGATCTACAAACCCATGAAGGTATTTTGTCAGAAAAAGTCAGAAAAAATGGTGGATAGTGCTAGGGTTTGGGAGGTCATTTTCTCAGATATAGGGAAAACCAGCCACTTTCATATTAGCATTGAGGGTGATATGGTTATGGGATGACCCGATCTTAAAAACCCAGCAGTGATTCAGCTCGAGATCAAGCGGTCTGTTTTCTAGTGCTTTTTGGTCTTTTATTATTATGGGATTTTTCAGTATAAAAATAAAGAAAAGCAGATGTCAATGGATTGAGATCTGGAAGAAAAGGACTAACCTGTAGATCTTATCTGGAAAACCTTGTAGATGCCTTGATGATGATGATCCCTACTATCCCGATCAATTTGAGAAGTTTTGAGCAAGTTCTATGTCCAACGTTTTGCCCCAAGGAGTCAATGCACCCTCTCTCTTGCACAACAAACATCAACCATATCAGATTTGCTACAACATGAGAAAAAAGATAGATGCTACAAAAAAATAGCAAGAAGAAGTCATAGATCACAATGACACTAATGAAAACCCCCTGATAAAAAATTAAGTCAATCCAAGCGAGTTGAGGTCCCCATGCAAAAATGGCCAAGCTGAAGTCGCCTTCCTGTAGACAAGACAAATATTCCCAAAAAAATTATAGATCTCACAAAAATTTCCCGAATGCTAGGAGGCAAAAGACTTTCCAGTCACCATCTAAGAACAGCAGATGCAAAGGAGACCCAAGAATTTCCACAAGAAAAGTTTTTCTATTATTTAGATCCAAGAGCCAAAGACCCCTTACAAATGAGAAGCTCTCTCCTTTAAATAGGAATGAGAGAACCAAAATCATAACCACTTTTCAAATGAGTGGCTAAGATTAAAACATACAAATGTTCTAATCAACGGTTGAGATGAGCTCAACATACAATAAATGGATCAATATAACAATATAATATAAAAGTGGACTAAAATTACCCTAAGAGAGGAGATCCCACTCAACAAGAAATAAATGAAGCACATAGTGAGTCCATGGAGTGTTAACTAACTCCCTCTAGGTGTCCCCATGGCACAATAAAAATAATATAAATTTGAAATTGTGAAATTGTGCCTCCTTTAGGAAATCGTGAGCCGCCAAAATCCCCAAAAAGCAATATAAAATGCCCGAAAAATAGATGTGGGCCTATCCAGGTGTTGCAAATGCTGGAGAAGGTGTGGAAGACATCACTCTCATCATCATACCTCGTCCCTTGCCATTTCCTTGCCTTAGTAGCCCAAATCGAATTCTTCAGTAGCCATTTAATTATTTTTTAATCTACCTCGGGAAATGTGAACTTGCCAAAACAACCTCCTAGGGTCCCTGCTTTGTCCAACTAAGCTCACCAGGCTCTCTGGGAGGGGGTACTATGGTATTATCAAGTGGTTGGACCCCCTATGACCCATACAGTGCCCTAGGAGATCCAACAAAAGCATCTTCCTGCTCAGACCTGCCCTCTACTGAAGCAAAACTACACCAAAATGGTAAAATGAGCCTAATCATCTCTGTAAGTGCTCAGAACTGAAAACAAGTTGTCTCACTGGACTCAGAAAGTCCAAATCCATCTAAGGTATATACTCATACCCTCTCTAGGTCTCTACCTGATCATCTACAATATCAAATAGACAAACTAATAACCTGTAAATGACCAAATACCAATAATGTAACTCAAGCTGACATCCATCAGTTGCAAGTGTTAAAAGGCTACAACATGCTCAACAAATCATTTAGGTAACAATCATAATAAATAGCAATCAATTCACTGGTGGTACATCAACCAAATACATATATAGGGTTTTATTTATTATAAATCAAACCAGACTTTCAAGACTATACTCACTTCATAGTTGTAGTCAATTTGCTAGTGAAGGGTGAAGGCTAAAATTCATAAGGTTAGGCCAAAGGATGACTTCCCACTCAACACTGTGACACTTTGGATATGGAAAGGGGATACTCACTATATCCATATGCCAGAGAAACAACAACAAATGGGATGGCAGTGCCTCACAAATGGGTGAACTACTTCAGAGATACTCACCTTGACAAATGCTCACAATCCAACTCAATACAAGTAAGCCCAGGAAGCTTTAGATATAACTTTTTAGGAACCATTGTTTTTTGGGACTTTGATTTTCCATTGCCTTTGTCTATTGGAGCTTTTAAGTGATGCACACCTCTCTCTTTTGCTTGTGATGAATGGTGAATTTTCTAGGGTTTCTAGGGTAAATTAGGGTTTTTATCTACATCTTGTCAACTTTGTTTGAGGATACCTTTTTATTGAATGAGCTCTCCACTATGGGCCTTGAAGTTCAATTTTTTTCCCTAATTAGGGTTTTTGGATACTTTGACCTAGTATTGAGTTACCAATCTCTTGCCCTAGTTGGTAAATATTAAATAGCCAAATTGAGTAGGGACGTTGACCTCAATCACTAATCACCCGAGGGTTTAAAAGACTAAGGGCATAACCCCTTCTCTTTCAATTTTTATTTTTAATTATCTTGTACATTGTACATTTATTACAAAAAATCCAATATATATATATATATATATATATAATAAAAACCCTAAAATGTCAGCAAAAATCATATCTCAAATAATACTAGTGATTTGGAAATTTTGTTTAAATAGAAAAGTGCGCCCTATGCAAATACATGGTTATTCCTTAAGGGCATACTTTTTATGTAGTTGGATTATGTTGCTCTAGGTGACATGTGCATGATGGGGTTTGGTTATTGTATATCTATTATTGTAGGTGCAACAGTTACATTGATCATTGCTGGCAAGTTTGAAGGGACAAAAAGTGAGGTTTTCGATCTAGATTAACCCTTGGGGGGTTAGAAGTTCATTAGAAAATGAGTTAAGTGGGACCACACTGTATTTGAGGGTTGTTATAAATCTCATACCAAATTCGATATTCTATTTTCAGATTTTTTTTTTGGGCCTTTTCTTCCCTCTTTCTCATACCCCTTACCCTACTACACAAGGTACTCTTCACATGGTAAGGATGATATTGTTTTGACTGATTTTTATCAAGTTTTTTGATATACATTGATTGTTGCAATTCTATAATAGAAATAGAAACATGATGTTACATTTCTTGGGATCTATGATAAATCTCTTTACATCCTCCCTTTCTTGTAATGATTATTATGCTTCATTGTTTTGACTCCATAAGGAATTGATCTATGCCAAAAAATTTCTTGGGAAAATGTATGTGTACTATCTAGGGAATCACAAATATTGTTAACCAAGTTCTAGGGACCCCCTGCCTTGGTCTTAGAAGTTGACATAAAGTGTTTAAGAAGCCAGGATAAGGTGACATTGGGATATATCTTCTCTCGTTCTTGCCACTCATCACACTGTGATCTACAACTCTATCATGTGTTATTTTGAGTAGTAACAAGCTCCACAAAGAATGATATGGATGATCCTTCTCTAGTTCCGAGTCCAATGATTGGTGGGGTTGAGGGTGGAAAGAGCATAAATAATGAAACCTTGTTGCCTAGGTCCTCACCAACTAAATATCCTCCCCCAGTGGTGCTTGAATACATTGATCCATAAACTTCTCTCCTTAACAATCCTCCTTTTCATGATGTTGAATTAGGGGGGCCAGCTCTAGTGGTGTAACCCTCCCCTTCTCAAGGGAGGTCGGTTCCAAATTCCTACCTCCTTATATCCAAAGGCCCAATCAAAACAAGGGATGATTATGTTTCGAGGGGACTAGATGTCAACCTTAGGGGAAAATGGGGAAGGGTGGTGTTGGTAAAAATTCCCATATGCACCATTTTCAAAATAAATTAGTGAGATAAATTTTGAAAGATTAAAAGAAAAAAAAAATCTTTGACTTGGGATCATAGAGATTCACAACCTAGTGTGAGGGTTACTTGATGAAAATTCTCTTTATTAATATTTTGGGTATGGGCAACCTTGCTAGAAGACTTTCCCTTCATAGAATAGTTCAAAAAGACAAACCTGATATCTTCCTTGTTCAAGAGAAAATGAGTAAAATGGATTTGATTATTGGTAAAATAAAGAAACTCTTTAAATATTGGGACTTTTAGTTTGGTGGATGCAACCGGTATGTCTAGGGGTTTGATTATGAAACAATGATATGAATTGTATTTGATTAGTTTCTTCTCTGTGTCTTTAATATTGTGATTGATCTGCAGCTGTGAGATATTGTACAAGAAATGATCAATTGTAAATGTCTGCAAGCCATGATAAGAACAAAGGTTTTGGGACCTATTATTTTCTTCGTGTATTATCAAGGAAAATAACACGATAATCAAAGTTGACGTGAACTTTACATTAAATAGAGAATGGGTTTGGGGAACTGTAATCTGTGTTGATCCTTTATGAGGGTATTTCATCCATCGAATTAGAGATGTGGGGTTAATAGATCTGAATCCATCGAAGCATAAACCCACTTTGCACAACAAAAGGCTAGAAATGCAAGGGTCTCCAAGTGATTGGACCGATTTGTCATCATAGGTTAGTTGTTATTTGGAGTGGACAAATATAGGAGTTGCGTCAGATCAATAGGAGGATTAGACCTTAATTTGATATTTCTTGAACTCTCTCAAGCATAGGATAATCCCTCATCTACTTTCAATCTCAATCCATCATGGTTGGAGGATGAGGAGTTCAATGATCTGATTAAGAGGGATTGGATTCCCTATACTTTGAATGCAAAGATTTCTGCCAGCATGAAGTTCATGGATTCCTTATTATATTTAAAGCGTAAAGTGGTAGAGTGGGTGGAAAACATGTTTAATAATAGAGATAAAACTCTCAAAGTAGTAGAGGATTCCATTTCTTCTCCCTTTAACAACTTGGAAGGGGTTTTTTCAATGGAGGATCTAGACACACTGTCATGTTTAAAAATTTAGAAAGGCCAAAGTACTTAAAGATAAAGAGGCATATTAGATAATGAAAAGTAGAGCAACCTGGATGGAACTTGGATATGAGACCATTTCACCAACCATCGGAAGAATCTCAATATGATATGGGAATTACAAATATGAGGAAGGTCAAAGTGTTCAAGGGTTAAATAATTTGGCAAATTTCAAGTTCCAACATTTCTCCAAAATTTATCAATAGCTAGTGGTAGAAAACATTGCAGAAATTGTGAAGGTATACCCATATTTCCATAGATTGATTGCATAAGAAGACAATGTTAATTTCTTTTAGGAGGTAAGCATGTTTGAACTATTGGAGGTGCTTTCTTTATTTCAAAAAGGGAAAATCTTGAGCCCTTATGTTTGGATGACATAATTATTCCTTTCCTTCTTTAACTTGTCGAGAAAGGATCTACTACAAGTTGTTGAGGAGGTAAAGATGACTAGGCATGTACTTCCCAAATTCAATTCTACCTTTATAGCTTTGATCCTGAAGGTGGTTAATCGTAGAACTATGTTGACTACATATTGATCTTTCTCTGTAACTGTGTGTATTAAATATTTGCTAAGGTTTTAGTTGTTTTCTTGAAAAAATGGCTATCCAATGTGCTCTTTCCAACATAGTTTGGATTATTGGAAGCTCAACAAATTCATGATTCTATTGTAGTAGCTCAAGAGGGCCTTCACAGCATTAAGTCTAAGAAATTGGCTGCAAGGGTGGTTAAGCTAGATCTCTCAAAGGAATATGAAAAAGTTTGTTGGTTATATCTCATATTACTTTTGACCCAAATTGTTTTTTCTCTCAATATTGTAAATTGGAGTGGTTTCATAGGGAAGGATGGAGTCCATTTTACAAATTGAAAATCATTGAAGGGGGGTGAGGGATAAACGAATATTCATGTTTTTGGTGCCTCACTATCTGGTAAGTCTCTTTGGAATTTGGGTAGGAAAGATAATTTTTGGAATAAGCCAATTATCTAAAGATACTAGGATTGGGATTCTATTTTATCATCGATAATAGGTAATGGAAGAATGGCTCTCTTCATAGAAAACTTAGTAAGTTCTTTTAATTCAATTGGTTCTGTATCAACTTGCGAAGTAGGGAATGGTAGTAGGTAAGAATGGGAAACGATGCTATAATGGGTTGTGGAAATAAGGTTTTTCTCCCTCCTGATCTGGTCCTTTATATTTAGTCACATAATTTAACATTCCTTTTTTAATTTGGGGATTTAGGAAAAACCAACATTTGGTCACAAGGATGGAAATCAACAAGATATTTGAGTCTTCAAGGCGATTGGAAAAGAGATTGGGACAGGTATGTTGCAGAGCTTAGAAATGTGCATATTTGACTAACGGATGAAGGCCAATTGATTTGGATTGGTAATAAGAATGGGTGTTCTATTCAACAAATCTTGGTTAACATATGTTAATTAAATAAGATAGAAGTCCACTTGTCTGGCGGTGGGAAATAATATGGAAAGGTAAGGTTCACAAGAAGAAAATGATCTTGATGTGGATTGCATTACAAAATAAAATTAACACATGGGAAGCTAGACAAAGAAGAAATGTCCATGGCCAGGGGATGTGCATTCTAGGTGAGGGCATGGAGGAAACTACAATCCATTTATTGTTCACTACATTTTTTCACAATAAGTACTGTTGGACATTGGTAATTGACTGAATATTTGAAATTTGTGGATTAAGGATTCTACTGAAAACTATTTGCATGCATGATTTACTCACCCTAATCCCCAGCTATTTGGAGCCATTATGCTTTTGATCCTTTGGTAAGTTTTGTTATCTTGAGATGGTTTGATCTCTACCTCAATGTTTTCCTTTCAAGTTTATTCTTTGGTTGTTGCGACCTTCAACTACTATAGCAAGGATACTAATCCAACTTTTTCGAGATTGGTAGGGAATGTATTTATTGATAAAAGGACTTGTTAGTGTTTCTTCGACCTTTTGGGGATTGGACCATCTCTATGGGCTGGGAGTCCTTTTTTTCTTCTCTAATTCTCATTTTATTTGTTTCAAGATGAACATTGGCCGGGGAACAAATAGTATTGCATAATCGATGCAGAGATCACAACAGATCTTAAATGCAACTCTAGTGGCCTTTGTTACTCATTTGAAGGAATCTACTTTAGTATTCTCCAAGTTTGTTATCAATCATATCTATCAGAAGTTGAATCAAAAGGTGGATGCCCTCTCGAAGGAGGGACTTAATTTGAATCTTATATTTATAGAAACATAAATTAATATCAAAATTAGAATTGAAGCTTTCACAACATATCGCCTTAAGCAACAAGTAGAGATTTTTTAAAGGGGACTTTTAACTTGTTGTGAATTTGTGATAGAGGAAAAGGTATGGATATTTTTAGAAATAACTTTCAACTTATAAAATTATGATTAATTTCATGTTAGTGTGTGAAAATTTTCATACCATATTGCCCATACTTCATGGGTCCTCAGGGGCTTTACCTGAATAAGTGGACCCCTGGTTTCGACCCTTCCCAGGACGTCCCGTCTACAGTTCCTTATGGGTAAGATTACCCTTCCTTCCTTTGCATTGTTGGAATAATGAATATTTGGTAATTATTGGGAATAAGCTCAGCAGATACATAGACCGAGCTGAAAGGAAAGATCAATTTTCCTGCGCTAGGATTTGTGTAGAAGTGGACCTAGAGATCGGTCTGGCCGAAGCAATTCAGTTAACTGTTGTAGACTGGTCTTATACCCAGTAGTTGGACTATGAGAAAAATCCATTTAAGTGTATATTTTTCCATGGATATGGCAATTTTGCTCGAAACTGCAAAAAAAAAATATGAAGAGGTTAATGCTAAAGAGAAAGAAGACCAATGGGTTCAAGTCCAAAAAATAGGAAAATCAGTGCAGGGATTTAAAAAGAAAGGAAAATCAGCAATAGGTGATTCTGTGGCTGGGATAGCTTCTATTTCTTAGGCTGCTGATATTCCCAAGGATGATCATAATCCTTTTGCTATGCTAAATTCCTCTGGAACTATCCTTGAAGAAGGCGAACTGAGTCATATGGAAGTGATTGAGCCTGTCTTAGAAGAAATTTCTGTTCTTAAGGATTTATCTGGTCCTTCTTTTGTTGCTCTCCTCGTAGAAGGTGGTTCCCTTCCCTCTTCTCCTATAGATACTTGCTCTCCTCCTTATGCTGATATTGCTAAGAAGAAACATGATGTTGGCCCTGGCTCTTCAGAAGATGATTCCTTTGAGCTAAAAAAAAATAGTTGGTAGGAAGTATAAAAAGGAGATAAGGGAAGAAGAGGTTGAAAGGCTCAAGACTCAAGGCAGTCAGGCAACAATCGAAATGTCTTATGGGAGGAATAAGAGAAACAGGCCCCATAAGGGAGTAATTACTCCCTCTTCATTGGGTAAGTAATGCTTTTAACCTCTTGGAACTGAAGGGGTTGGGGCACTCTAGCAAAGTTGAAGCTGTAAAAAATTTAATGAAATTGGCTCCTACTGATCTCCTATTGCTTCAAGAGACTAAAATTGAGGAGGATGCTCTCCTTCTCATTAGCAAAAACAAGTGGAATTTGACTTCTGGTAAGGCGGTTAGCGCTAGAGGTTCCTGTGGGGGGCTAGACACATTATGGCGTGAAGATAATTATCAGCTTAAAAAAGAGTATGCCACTCAGCATTGGATCTTTTCAGAGCTTTTACATTATAACAGTAAGATTACTTTTGCCCTTTTCAATCTATACGTTCCAGTTAATTATGGGGAAAAAAAGAATGTTGGGAGTCAATTTCTAATTTCCTTGAGCACCATTCTCCAGCAAATATTATTATAGAAGGAGAACTCAATATTACTTTAGCTCTGAGTGAGAAGAAAGGAGGAGTTCGTGGTAAAGACTTTATGCAAGACGCTATGGAAAAAATGATTCAAGATTGGGATTTGGCTGATTTAAAGCCTAAGATTGGCCGTTTCACGTGGTTAAACTAGCGAGTGGGGGCCACGAATATATTTGTCAGGTTAGATCGTTTCTTAGTTCATGGTCCTCTGCTGGATAGTAAGTGGATGATTTCAACTAAAATTCTTCCCAAGCTGGCGTCAGATCATCATCCAATTACATTGCAATTTGAAATTGAAGAGGAGCTTGGCCCAATTCCTTTTAGATTCAGTCCTCTTTTGATTGAACATGAAGGGTTTATGGATATTGTATTTCAGGCGTGGTCTAAATTTGTGGTAGGATCTCCCAGTTTTGTCTGGGAACAAAAAATGAAACAGACTAAGTGCGCATTGAATATTTGGATAAAATTGCCCCTTCTAACTCCTTTGAGTATCAGGAAGGATAGAGTAGCAGAGCTCTCTACATTGCAAGTAGATTTGGAAAATAGAGAAGTAACGTCCTCTCATATCGCCCTTCATCAGCTTGCTCAGCTTAAAACAAATATTTCTTTCAGACGGGAGGAGGAGCATCTCAAATTGAAGTCAAGAATTCTTTGGCTGAAGGTTGGGGATAAGAACTCTTCTTTTTTCCATTGTCAATGCAAGGCTAGGCTTTCCAAAAATCACATTTCAGAAATCATTGATGATGAAGGGGTCATCATTAAAGGCCAAGATCTTCTTAAGCAGTCAGCTAGCAGGCACTTTCAAATGTTGTTTAAGATGACGACTATACCTATGAGGAAGTGTCTTTTGATTTTCTGCACAATGTTCCTTCTCTGGTCAGCATTGAGGAAAATTTTGATTTAATGAAGCCTTTCTCTGAGCAAGAAATTGTTGAAGTTATTTGGGCCATGGAGTCTGACAAAGCTCCTGGGCCAGATGGTTTTTTGATACATTTTTATAAAGTCTGATGGCCTATAATCAAGTCTGATTTGTTGAGAATGATCACTGCCTTCCAGAAAAAAGCTAAAATGGATGGGTGCACCAACTCTACTTTTCTTGCCCTCATCCCTAAAGAAGTCAATCCTTCTACTTTTAATAGGTTCAAACCAATTTCTCTATGCAATGCTTCTTATAAGATAATAGCCAAATTTCTAGCAAACAAACTAAAGCCATTGCTCGGCAAGCTGATATCTCCTCTTCAAGGGGGTTTCATAAAAGGAACACATCTAGTGGATAACGCCGTACAAGTTCAAGAAGCTTTGCACTCTAGTTTCTTACGGAAAGAGAAAGGCATGATAATAAAGCTAGATATGAAGAATGCTTTACATCGAGTTAAGCCCCCTTTCCTTTATGAAGTCTTGCTTTCTTTTGGCTTATGTCCAGAATTTGTTTCCTTGATTAAAGCATGTACTGATAAGCCTTGGATTGCCCCTTTAGTAAATGATAGACCCATTGATTTCTTTAAATCCACTCGAGGCCTTCGTCAAGGTTGTCTGCTGTCCCCCTTCCTGTACAGCTTGATGGCTAAAACCCTTAGCAAAAAATTATTAGCTGAAAAGGAAGCCAGATATATCCAGGGCATCAAGATAGCCAGGGGTATTGATCCAATCAATCATGCTCTTTTTGTGGACGATTCTCTTCTCTTGGGAGGGGCCTCTATGTCAATTGCTCGGGCCTTTAATGATATTCTCAGCAACTTTTGTTTAAGTTCAGGTGCTTTGATAAAATAAAAATAAAAGTGTTGTTTACGGCTGGAATGTAGACCAACTTGCTCTACTCTGGATTTCAGATCTCTTTGGCTTTCCTAGATTCGTCAAGTGGGAAAAAATCAATTATTTAGGTCTCCCCTTAACTCTTGGTCCATCTCCTCCTTCTCTGTGGATTGAAGTGCTGGCCAAGTTTAAGGCAAAAATAGCCTCGTGGGGGGGTCAGTGGTTTTCTAAAGCTGGGAAACTGATCTTGATAAAATCAATTCTTTCAGCGCTCCCCTTCTTTCAGTCAACTCTGCTTCTTGCTCCCAAAGCTATCTCTGCTCAAATATCTAAACTCATGAGAGATTTTTTATGGAATGGAGGGAAAGGTGGACAAAATAAGATGCATTTGGTGAGATGGGAGGTTCTCAAGCACCCCTCTTCAGATGGCGGTCTTCAAATTCACGATCCTAGTCTTGCTAATTTGGCAATGGTCAACAAGCTAGTTTGGAGGCTTTTTTATGATCCCAAGCACCCTGTTAGTAAAATTTTTAGGATGAAGTATTTGCAAGGTGGTTCTTTCTGAAATATCTCTTCTGCTAATACTCCTTCTTATATGGAATTCTTGTAGGAAATGTTCTGGGTTTTTCATAAAAAAATTGTATAGAGTCCTAGGCAATGGGATGAAGAGCCTTCTTTGGGAGGATTCTATCTCTGGCACTCCATGTCTTTCCTCTGTTCCTCAATTACATGAGATAATGAATTGGTCCAAGAATAAAGGTCTAATTCGTATTGCAGATATCTGTATGTGGGATTATGATGGCAATTGGTATGGATGGAATTTCCCATATCTTACTGTTCTATTTAAATCTCATAAATCGGTGTTGATTTCTCATCTTACGGTCCTAGCTCCAGTTCACTATACATACAAAGACCGTTGGGGATGGGGCGTAGATGGGTTCTACTCTGCTGATAATGCGTTCCAGTCTCTTATCCTGGTTCACAATTCTTCCTTTAGTCCTGCGATTTGGCATTCAGTATGGCATTCCTGCCTGCCAAAGGTTAATTTTTATGTTTGGTTGCTGTTAAAAAACTAAATTTTGACAGGATACAATCTTCAGAAGCGTGGATTCAATGGGCCTTTCAGATGTTGTTTTTGTCAAGTTGCTATTGAGACGGTCGATCATCTTTTGGTGGGCTGCAATTTTGCCAGACAAGCTTGGTATATGCTTCTTCAATCTCTTAAGATTACCTGCCCTATTCAAAATACAGTCAAACAATTTTACACAGTCTCGCATGACCGACGACCTCCAAAACACAATGCTGCAGTTTTGCATAAATACTGGCACTCAATTCTGAAATTTTTGTTGTGGTCATTGTGGATTGCTAGGAATAAATGCATCTTCAGTGATCAACGACCCAATCTCCAGCTTGATGTCATGAAAACATTATCATTGTCACATGCCCCAATTTTGGTAAAAAAATATAATATCATATTTGATTTTATTTCAAGACAATATGTTAAATTTTATGCTAAGTTGTAAATGATGACTCACCAGAGTCAAGGGTGTGAATGTAATTCTGAATATTTTAATTATAAATAAATACAAGTGGAGACAACAGCTTGGGAGAGTTGTTAAAAGAGTGCTCACTGGTCAAGTTGGTGGAGGAGACTGGGTAGAGAGCAAATAGACAAGTGGCAACATCCTCAAACACTTCCAATGTTGCAGGTGGCAACCTCCCTACATTTGGGGTCATGATCCCCCAAGAAAGTGGGATCAGAGCAGGTGGCTCAATTAATTACAATTAACCCAAAAAGACCTAGGCAATCTTAATAAAAATACCCATTGAAGAGAGCTGAGGCTCCTCATTTTCCAAGAAGAGAACCATTCAGGTGAATGTACTTCAGAGGATTTCATTGGGAACGGAATTTGTGGAATGTGTTTTGAGGGGTAAACTGCAGAAAGTGATCTAGTACAGATTTTCAGCTAAAGGATCTTACTGCTGAGTGCAGAGTTAGTACTGAGTCATTGGACTAGTATCTTGTTGCATGATCCACTAGTTCTCAGCTAAGGAGACGAGAAACAGGCTCAGGGGTCCTAAGAAGTCATTGTTTGAGCGCTCTCCAGGAGTTGGTAGGGAGGAACAGCCTCCCAACGTTGTTGTTGTCCAGCTTAAACATGTTCTATAGTCTTTTATTTACTGTGTTAAAAGTTTATATCTGAGAACGAATGAATAATGAATGATTTACATGTTTTGTAGTGAACTGTTAAAGCTTGTAATCTTTTAGTTATTTGAATACTGGATCTGTATTAGATGAAATAATCCTAACCTGTGTTTTCCCCGTTTGGAATGGGCTAGACGGTACTCTAGCATAGGTAATATAATTTAAATAGATGAAAGATATGATAGAAATCTGATTTGAATAAAGTTATTATGTATTTCAGAATGTTGGAATCTTTTCTTTCTGTAGATAGTTGCTTTTAGAAAAGAATATTAATCTGCCTAGTTAGGTTTATTGTTAAAACCAGACTGTGTATTAAGAATGCTAGAAAAAGAAATAGTCATATTATTTTTTTACTAATAGCAATGTATTGTATTCACGAGTTGTTCAAGTAGGTAAGTTATTTCTTTTATACAGTACTTTCTTCTGTAAACTTCACTACTATTGTGAAATAGAGAAGATAGAAACAACTAAGATATAATGCCTATATTTTATGTTAAGCAAATAATTAGGTATGGTTCTATTAGTTTATTTCTTTTACTGATAATAATAATCAACTTAACCCGCAACTATTCGAACCCTAGATAGAGTTTAGTAACATATATATTTCTAAAGACAAATTAATCTAAAGATAAAGAGTATCTTAACAGAGAACTATATAGCTCCAACAGTAATTTATTTATATAATTAAAATAACTAAGATACGACAGTAATTTATGTTTAAATTAATAAGTACTATAACAAAAAATGGTTTTGTAAACAGATTATACATGTAAAGGAAAATGATAGGGTCGTAATCCTTATTTCATTTCTTAGTAAGCTAACAAAAATAATACTACTGAATGAACTAAACTAATACAAGTTAGTCACAGTCTTTATTAAATAAGTGTATGCACAAAATACAAACTTAAGTATTTATATTATATACAGATAATAGTATTACATAAATAATATTGTTTATAAATTAACAATTCTTTAAACAAAATGAAGGAATCTTAAAGTAAGAATCAGAGTTTAATTCATTAAACCCTAACCTGGAAATCCTTGAGTACTGAAATGGTTGAAAATTCTATTAACAGTAATCTAATCTATTTATTAACAATACAGAAAATATCTTTTTACAAGTTAAATAGGGTTAAAACCCTAGCTCGCAATTCTGAGATTAAATTACTCAGTTTTCTTTAAAATATACAAAACCATTACAGTAGTAACCCAAGATAAGTAGTAAACTTATTTCTTTTTATATAACCATTAAAAGAACAATTTAAATTCATTTACACAAAGATAAAATACAAAAACATAAAGGAAAACGAATTTAACTTACAGACAGACTATCTTAAGATATTTACATTATAATAACGAGCCCGAAGGCCGAATGTCAGTCAAAACTTTACCAAAGTACAAAAAGAAACTCAGCAAAAAGCCGAATACCCATATCTTATTATGGAGTATGGACAATATTAACATAATATTACAAAACTGTAAGTTCAACCCTAACATGAGAGGAGAGCTTCACAAGTTACAACTTAAAGCTGAAGTCACCTTGCGACAAGCAGGGGTTTTAACGAAAACAAAAACTATAAAAACGAAGGACAACAACCCAATACTGGGTGCAACACAGCCGAGAATTTTTCCAACTACAAGAGTCTGTACAAGCAGGGGAAACCATATTCGAAACCAAAGATTACCGTGAACGATTCGTGGAGCCATTTATGCAGCACAACGGTCAACCTTGGAGACGAGCCAACCTGCATTATAAAAAACCAAAGTTATTTAAAAATGAGAAACCCTTATACGGAATAGATCAATAAACAACAATAGCTCTTAATTTCTTTTTACTCACCTTAACTGGAAGTGAAAGCGATGGAGCCCCGAACGAACAGTAACACCACGACCAATGCAAAAAAGAGCCAAACCCTCATTCTCACCGAGGATGGAGACGACAGGACTCTGGCGTTTTTCATAACTATCAGTAGAGGTGTGGGTAAGCCTGAGCAAAGTCCGCGAAGAATTCAATAAGCATGGAGTCAGACTGTTACCAGCATATAAGCAGGAAAACTAAAACCCTACGATGAAGGAGCTTTGCAATCACACACAATAAGCGCAAGCTTTCACCAATGACAGACCACGATAGAAGGACAGAAAAAGAAGACATAGGTGGACTGTAAAGCCATGTGAATGGAGGGCAGTGAACTCTGACCAAAAGAAAGAAATTGCAGTGAAGGAGAACAATAGAACCCAACTCAAGGGAGTAAGACACGACAAACACCAGCGAGGGAGCCTCTACAACTACTTTCCACTCATGGTCGACATGGGAGCCTGCAGAGCAGCCCACAGAGCCAATGCAAATGTCGAAACACGAATAAGCTAAGGGTTAAGGTTGACAGCTATTTATGCAACCAGTGCATGGCCAAGAAACTTCCACGTGGTCGCAACATTATAATCATGCAGTGGGTTGACTTTCCATAGTCACCTATGTTTCATAATAATCATTTAATCATGCAATGATTTCATCAAATAGCATATGATCTCTATAGTTTGCATGGGATTCAAATATTATGATAATTGTTTAACGTTAATATTTAGCTAATCATTGGCATGGGTTTGCAACGTTATTATAACGTTGACTTAATACATAACATAATACTTTAGCCTTGTAACCCAAAAGAAATACCTTATATAATTTATCAATAACCAATGTTACGAGATATCGCTAGTAAAAGCTAGTGAGGATTATGTTTCTTTTTACATAGTAAGTTATAATAATGAGTATCGTGGGGAGACGTTACAAAGTTATATTAACATTATCGTTAGTTATATGCATAGTATATATGTGATTATTAACCCTTTTTTAATAGTTACAAACCATCAAAGCTTATAGTAATATCATCATTGTGAAATAGGGTGTAATAACTAAGTTGTTACCTATAGTATTTTAGGATAAATTATAAAATCATTGACTTATAAACAGTCAAGTTAATGGTGTAAGAATAACTATCTTTTAGTTCAAGTTCTTTTCATGGTGGTGTAAATGATTACACAGTTTTCAACTTGTGTAATTTTCATAGTGTCGTTGGATAGGATCATAAGTATTATGCAATTGTAACACTAATAAAACAATTTATGTCGATAAACAAATAGTTTATGCACATTTTTAAATCTTAGAAACTAGCAAAGTTTTGGTAGCAAACTATGTAATGGCAAAGTGAAATGTAAGAACATTTTCCTTTGAACTATTTTACTTAATACAGATCCATGAGATCTTATCTTAGAAGTTGTGGTAGTTTCTCATTACTTGGAGTATAGTTTTACATTCTTACCAAAATACTAAGGTTAACTTAAGATGAAAAGATTGGCTCGATAAGAAAAACACCAACCCTGGAAGTTGTTCTTAAATAGAACCTAATACAAAAAAATGTAATAAATAATTGCTAGGGTATGCATTTTGAAAATAAAGAATATCAAGCAGGTAAAATAAACTGCTCAAAACCAAAGGAAGTAGTACTGTCGCTACATACTCTACAGGAATAAATACAATCATCTGAACTTCGTTTACAATAGCAACAGAAGAAAACAAACTGCGTTACCTTACGGAAGTAAGCTGGATTACATCAGCTTATAATCTAAGCTTATTAAATTGCAAATAGAAATATTGCAGAATGCTTTATGAATTTAAAGACGATACTTGGTCATTTATACCTGTAAACCTGTAAGAACAAATAATCCATCTGTGTTAGCATAAATGCTCAGTAAGACCCGGAATTCAAAGTCAGATTCCACCTACTGTCATAAAAACCACTTATACTATGAAACAAGAACTCGACACAGTTCTCATTTTTCTCTCTCCTAATTTTAGTAGCTATTATTAACTTCATTTCAAAAAGGGTTGATAACAGTATCACACATTTTCATTTTGAGGCATTTTTTGAGCATTTGAATAATCTTTGTCGTAAAGTATTTTTAATTTCTATTTTCAAGTGTTCTTTTTAGAAATTTAACAAAATATCATACACTTAGAAGTAAGTTATAATGAAAACCATATACATTTTGCAATTTTTTTTATTTAAAATAAGACATGTTTAAGTACAAAACAAGACTTTTTATTGACAAAATTGTAAAAAAATTGAGAAAATAAATACATTTAAAGCCATATTTAATGGGTTTTTAGATATTTTTTGTATAAAAATAATACCATTTTATATTATTTGCCAAAAAGTGACCATTCACATAAATTCAAGAAAAACTATACCTTATATATGTAAAGAACAAATTAAAAACATTATATATAGAAATTGTATTTCTAAAATAAAGTCAAAGTCAAAACATTACCAATATATCTTATCAAAAAGTTCTCAAAGTTTACATTTTCTTCAAGACATGAAACTAACCAACAATATCATGTAGGCCAAATTCTTCATCGAAATTGGAATTTTCTAAGCTTGGATTTCTTCATGGACATCAATGTCCTCTTCCATTAGGTCTTCTATGTCTTCAATATTCCCAACGTGCTCCTCTACCAACATCCCTCCTAATAGGGGTTGAAGCTCTTTTAACATCTTCGACACAAGTGTTTCATTAAAATTTTAAAAATTACATTAAAAAAAATTTGCATCTATATTACATTAAATTGAATTGGTCAATATAAATGAATGCAAATAACTAATTCAACTTATTCAATGCATTTATTCAACTTTTTTCATGATATCTATTTAAGTCACTTTTTTTAACCCAATGGATGCAAATGACCTATTCAACTTATTCAATGTGTTTATTTTTGTGAATAGACATAATGGCTTCTTGCTAATGATGCCATGTTCATTATTGTCACAAAATATAGTAAATAATGGAAAGCCGTGGTTTTTATTACAATTGCATTTATTCAAGTTATTTCATGATCTCTATTCATGTCGAATTATATTTACCCAATGAATGCAAATGACCAATTCAACTTATTCAATACGTTTATGTTTGTTAATAGACATAATGGCTTCTTACCAATGATGCCATGTTCATTATTATCACAAAATATAGTAAATAGAGAAAAGACATAGTTTTTATTACAATTACATATTTTAAACTTTGTTTTTATATTATTTCTCATGATGCCATGTTCATTACTCTCACAAAATATAGTAAATAAAGAAAACCCATAATTTTTATTATGATTATATATTTTCATTTATAAAGATTTTTAATTCTATTAATTTATTAAAACATTTATTTTTTCTTTTAAGTAATCTCACTTTATTCAAATTAAAAACCACTTACATTTGGTAAGTTAACCAATTTCTAATTTACATCCATGGGATTGAAATTTCTTATTTGGTTTCTAAGATGTTAGATAACCTATTCAGATGAAAAATGGTCCTTTTATATAAATCATCTATGATAATGTTACAACTCATAGAACTCATTTATTATATTTGTGCTCAAGGCTTTTAATTCCCCCTAAGTAGTTGGATGTTAATGTTTGGTCAACTCTTCGAAAAACTAAATTGTAAACTAAAACGTGGTGGTGGGAAATATACATAGAATATAATTTTTGGGTCAAATATTGTTTATTAGTTAGGTGATATTTTCCTATTCTTATATATATAATTATATAGGGAGTTTAAATTATTCAAAACTTTAGCCATATATAGTTTTACTAAATATAAATAGAATATAATTTTTAGGTCAAATATTGTTTATTAGTTGAGCGATATCCTTCCATTCCTATATATATATATATGAAGTTTAAATTATTCAAAACTTTATTCCTATATATAATTATATAGGGAGTTTAAATTATTCAAAACTTTAGCCATATATAGTTTTACAATAAGGATGTGAAAGCATAATTTAATAAAACTCTAAATAATGGTATGGGGATCAATTTTACCTATGCATATGGATAAAGGTATTTTCAAAGGCATTGGAGGTAAGCCAACTTATACTTATTATGGCGATCATATAAAATATAAGTACCAACTTATTCTTATTATGGCTATCATATAAAATATAAGTGGTAGCGATTTTGTTTGGTGTACCGATCAAAAAATATATATAAAAAGAAAAAGAAGATATGAAAAAGAGAAAAAGAAGGGACATTTTAGAGCATCGTGTCAAGCTCATTAAGCCAATACTACTATAAAACAAACCACTCGGTTCAGCTTTATGGTTTCATTAATCCGGAATTGCCATTTCAAGAAGAAAAATGATTCGAAAGTTCATTCACTCCGCTTCTTCGAGGTTAATTCACTCCCCTGCGGAAAGGAAATTGATTCTTAACTATCTGCGCTTTTCTTTAACATATAGAATAAAAACATATAGGATAGATAAAGTTTGAGGCCAATGAACGTGAATGAATAGGGAATCGGAAACAGAATGGCATCAAATCTCATCAGCGCTACCCAGGAGATAGTTCTACATTATTTTAGGTTGTGTCTCGTCTGAAACTTGATCCAATGAATTGAGAAAGCCAAGGAAAAAATTCAGTGTGTCGTTCCTCCTCCCTTAGTAAGAAATAGTGGCAAGTTAAATCTCACAGAGTGTGCATAAAAATCACAGTAGCACCATACTGGTGGCGCGATTTTCTCCGCTCCCTTGGCTGCCAAATAGCCGCTCCTTACTGGTGGCTCGATTCTCAGAATCGCGCCACCAGTAAGGAGCGGCTATTTGGCAGCCAAGGGAGCGGCAAATCGCGCCACCAGTAAGGAGCGGCTATTTGGCGGCCAAGGGAGCAGAGCTCCACTCCGTCTTCCTTGCTTCAGTCAAACGCCAGTTTACTCTTCTGAATTCTATCATACAACACCACTTTACAAGGAAGGTTGTTGTAGGGGTTTGTCTAATTTCTTTGTGATGTTGATTATGTAACCACTCATTCTCTTAACTAGACCAACCAGAATCGGATGTCAAACCTTCACGGGCGGCTCCGCTCTTAACAAAATCAATCTTTTTAATGGCACACATGTTATCTTTATACACAAACTATAGATGACGATATATATGCTCTCACCCAGATGTTTATGAGAGAGAGACCACTAGGCTTTGATACCACTGTTGGGCAGATAGGAAATTAGCAAGCACAAAGCCAAATAGCACATCGGACACAATAGGTCACGTTTTTTCCTTGTCTTCTGTCTTCCTTACTTTCGCTATATGGACTGCACAGTATTCACGCTGGAGCTGTTAGTCACACGTACAGGTTGGCATTCGGCTTTTCGGCAATCTAGTCTCGGCAATGATTTCGAAATTTGTTAGTGGTTCGAACTCTGACCTACTAATACATGTGCCACAAAATTCCTGCTATATATGACGAGATAGCATGCTATATGTGGAAGTCTACTGTCTTGAGCTAGTGGGTCTTGAAGTCTAGTTTATTGTCAGTGTGTGGTCAACCTTCAAAGCGGCAAGAGCTATCTATTGAGCTGCAGAGTATTTAATGTGGCTGTAGTAAGCTTGATGATCGTTGGATCTTGAGTTGCTTTAGATCCAAGGGCCATCAAACCTGTTGCAGCAACATTAAATTCTCTATAGCTCAATGGAGAGCTCTTGCCCTTCAAAGCAGTGATCAAATTTGAAGGGAAGGTCTTAATTTCAATTGGAAGGGAATTTATTCTTGGAGCCCTTCAAGGGAAGGTCTTAATTTCAATTGGAAGGGAATTTACTCTTGGAGCCTTTCAAAGATGAAGGGCAATATAAAAAATTAAATTGTACTTCAATTGACAAATATAAATTAACTAAATCTTTTTACTAAAAAAATTGTAAAAAATTAAATATTGTTTTTTCAAATTTTTACAATTTTTAATAATACAGCACTTCTTAATATTTACATGAAAAAATGATATATTTTCAATAAAACTTATTTTGAACACATTAAGTTGTCATATGTGTATCATTAATTTGCAATCCAAGTTTGAGAGATGTAAGAATGATAAGGATTGGGTACCTAAGAAAAATAATACACAAATTAGAAAACATTAAAAAAAAATCCTACATACCAAAGAAGTTAGCAAAGCTAGCATAATCTAGGTAAAGGCATCAAAAAATTTTGTTCAACACTTGTCATGAAAGCATACATGTATGGGATGGAGGGGCAATGGAATCAATTCCAAGTCAATTGAATCCTTTCAACTTAGTGCATGTTTGAGTCTCAACAATCTACCTTTTAAATTGAACCAAAATATCAAAAGAAGTTTATTAATGGCTAGATTTGAGAAAGTTCTAGGTGTGGGTAATTAAGGGCTCGGTGCTCTTAAATTTGTTGTGTTTTGTACTAGTCCATGATTAAGTGAATCGACAGTCACATGTAGGAATTTAAGTTATTTAATGAAAACAATTAACTTGTATACCTTTATGTCGAAATTGTTTTCCATGCTAATGCAAGCCACTACCCTCTTTATTGTCTTACCAAAAGGCATGATAATGAGGAAGAAGACCTAAAATTATGGACATCACCTTCAAAGAATGTCTTGCAATCACATTAGTAAGGAGTGATAAGAAGATCACAACAATCAAATCTCAGTTGATAGTGTTAATTAAAGACTTATATGGTAAATTTAATATAAGACTTACTTATAGTTGTCTCTTACTCTTTGTGTCTTGACACATTTAATATTTTATGGTTGTCTCTGCGCCTCGACCCAATTCGTATTATAAGGTGAGGATGTGCATGCATAATAATCATTAGTTGTAACTATGAGATGAGGATTTAAATGGAAGAGGATGTAAAGACAAGTATTTTTATATGTACTTTGGTGGCGTTGAGGACAAATTTCATGAGAAACCACAAAACTTATGAAGGATGGAGGGAGATTATATCACGATCATGCCACCCATAAAATTGAAGACTATTCTTGAGCCATCAATTGTTTTTTTTAATTTTATTAATAACCATTGTTTCTCCATATCGTGTGCCCAATGACACCTCACTATATCAATGCATAAATCGATCTCTACACAGCTTGTGATCCTAGCTACATGCCATTATTTGTATTTGCATGACATTGAGTGTTGTTTATAGTTGTTGTGAGTCCATGATATTCATGCAAGAAATGAAGTGTTGTAGAGGAGGACTCATCAAACAGACCTTTTGAATTTCATTTTGAAGAAAAAAGAGTGGACATTGGTAGCGAGGTTCACATAGGTATTAGGCACAAAGTTTTGAGCTTGTTTCGGGCCTAGTATTAGTCTCGTAGTTGTTCTTTTTTGTTATATTCGTAGTTGTTGACACATTGTCACACTTTATATTGTAACCCCAGGTGATTCGAGAGTCAGAGTCACATAGCGATGGCTAGTTCCTCGTAGTCATTAATGATTACTAGTCATCTTGCACAGCTAAGAAGTAAGTGCATGAGGTGAGTGATTATAATTTATCATATTTCCAATATGTTGAATGATGAGTTGAACTTTATAGCATAGGGATTTCAACATCTTCAGAAATTTATATGGATGGGTAAATTCAAATGTTTCTCTTCTTTTGAAATGTTGATATAAATTATGCCCTTCTTAATTAGAAGGGTAAAATTCACATTTTTTTTTTGAAGGGAAATTTTAACTTTACACTTATGGGAAGGGATAGAACCCTTTGGAAGGGCTAGGAAGGGTTCAATTTTCAACGCTTCCTGTGATGCATTTTCTCATGAAGACCGTACTTCAGTACATGTACATGTTGCGAATAGTGAGGACCCTACTTCCCTTAGATGCTCCCTTTAGCGAATAGAACTCGAGCATCTAAGGGAAGTTGCAAATAGTGAGGACCCTACTTCAGTACATGTGGTATGAGTTGAGGGAGGTACATCTAAAGATGGTCCAGCTTACCCCTGCCTAATTCAGACGGGATGCAAATAACGCCCAGCATCATAAATAGCCATGGCTTCGGTGGCCTCTGCGGAAGAGTTGAAAATTTTAAGATTTCCCTCCTCGAGAGTGTTTATTAACTTTATGATTTACTCATTTGCAATATTCCACATTTTCTTGAGATTTAAATTTTGCATGTTGCGATTGCTACTCATTTTCATCAAAGCCAGAGATGTAAAACTAGTTGTGTTTTCGATGTCTCAACAAAATAGTAAAAGCTATATAAAAACCAATATGGAGATTGCTACAATGCTTACCAAAAGTATTTCAATTAATATGGATATTGCTTCAATGCTTCTGGATTTTCACTCTGTTCAAGTTTCTTAAATCAACTTTTTTGGTGGACACTCCATTTATCTTTATGAACCATAAAATACATTATTCATGGTAGGAAAGGATTCTAGCTGAGTATATATAATTGTTGGTGAAATAGTCTTATGGAAGGAGGAAAAAATTAAGAATAATGGTGTACATGGTTCAAAGAATGAAGGAAGAAATTATAGAATGAAGAAAATTTAAAATAGATAAATAAGAATCTTGGAGATGTTAATTTTTTTTAATGTAATGTAATGGGGTCAGGGGGTTAGGGGTTTTTATTTTTATTTTTTTATTATATACAATTGTTCATCTGCAGAAAATATAAACTTTGATGAGGCGTCAGGATCCATGGATGACTTTGAATAATTTCACATGAAACATTTTAGATATTTTTTACTAATATGATGTTTGTAATTGAAAGTGTAAATGAGTTTTTGATAATTTATATGATTAATTTGTTCTTATAGGGTCTAATATAGGATTTCATTATAAATCACGTCATAATTTGTTTGATTTTAAATGGTTAGAGTGGTGAAATTATTTATGAAATATTTGTTTTTGTTTAATATGCAAGTTTCAAAAAATTTGTAATTTATCTCTTGAATAAAAAAATCGTTTTCCAATTTAGGGGTTGATTTCAAAGTTTTTGTAAACAATAGTATGGCATGTTTAGGCCATGGCTCTATTTTTTACCCCAAAAAAAACGTGTATACTGGTATCAACACTTTTCTATTTGGGGGGTGTTTTTGGTGTTTTTTATGCAAAAATCATCGTTTTTATGGCTAGAGTTCTCATTCTTGGTATAAAGTTCTCGTTTCATAGTATAAGTGGTTTAAATAGAACTCATCAGTAAACCAAATATAGAATTAATGCACAAGTTAAACTTAAGATTGTGTTAATAAGAAAACTGTTGAGTTAACATAATTGAGTTTATGCAAATTTAATCTCTTAACTGTTTCTCTTTTTGCTAACCGTTAACTGTTAATAAACCGCAGTCTCAGCATTTTATGTTATTTCAAAATTTTATTTTTTTGTGAAAATTTGGGGTTTTGACATGTGGTATCAGAGCACAAGGTTCAAACACTAGGCCTTGATGGAGCCCAACTAGCTTTTAGGAAACAGTAACTGAATTATTATGCTGACGTATTTTTTTCTTTTAAATGTTATTAAACATAGAATTGTTTTCTGAAGTTTAACAGACAGGTATGGAAAGGCTGGAAGAGTATGCAGAGGAGGAGTCTCCAGTTACTAAAACAAGAAATCTACCAAGAGATCCTATACCAGAGGATTTAAATACCAATTCCTCAGAATTGTTACAGATTGTAAAGGACCTAAAAACTAAAATGGAGTCTGTAAACCGAGAAAATGAAAGGATTCTGAGGGCTCAAGAAGAGCGTAATCAGGTCCTAACTGAGAAGTTTCAAACTGAGGGTAGGGGTAGAAGTACCGAATCAGAAGATATCAGTCATCATCATAAATCTAAAATGATGAAATATATTAAAACTGAAAGTAGTTCATCTTCTGAAGTGTTTGGTGAACAATGAAACTATCACACTACCAGTGACAGTAGTGATGATAATCAGTACACTAAAAAGAGGAAATACAAACTTTATTAGGAGATTTCCAGAGAATTCAAAAAGATAAAACCACCAACCTTTAATGGAGAGACTGAGAAGGGGGAGGAAGATGAATCCTGGTTATCTGGGATGAAGAAGTACTTCCAAATATATAACTATTCTAACTAGTTAAAGGCTAGAATGGCTATATATAACCTCTCAGGAAAGGCTGGCATTTTGTGGCAGGACTTGAAAAGAGTTAAGGGAATAAAAGAGAAAAATGTAAACTGGAGTACCTTTAAAAGGTATTTCATAAAGAAATTCTTGTCTGAGCAGTATTATGAGGAGAGAGCCAAAGAGTGTTATGAGCTGAAGTTAGGATCAATGACAATGAAGGATCTGAACAACAAGTTCTTAAGTCTACTTAGGTATGTACCATACCTTGTAGATGAGAAACCAAAGGTACAACGATTCCTTAGCTGTCTACCTTATCATATTAAATATAGAAATGAATATGATAACCCAAAGACCTTGGAGGAAGCTATGTGAAAAGCTAACTTCTGTTTTGAGCAGAATCAGAAGAAAGAAAGCTTGACCAACTGGAAGGCTAAGAAAAATAATAATCAGTTTGAACAAAAGAAGAAGGATTTTGTGCCTAATAGAAATTCTAAGAATAATAAGGCCAAAAACTATCCTAATAATAGGAACTTCAAAGGAAATAGGAACAATACACCCAACAACCAAAACAATCCTAAAGGTAAGGAATTTGCAAATAATCAAGGAAATTTTACCAAGAATTTTGAGCGCAAAGAGCCTATCAAGTGCTGGGAGTGTAATGGCCCACACTATGCTTTAGTCTGTCCAAACCGGAAGAAGACTGTTAGCAATATTCATACCATACAGGAGGAGATGACTGTTGGGGAGCTAGCAAGGAGCATGCCTAGAATCAACGCAGCTTTGGAGAATTGACAAATTGAATATCAGACTTCCATGGTGGAAGTAGAAGGTATGATAAATCAAACCCCTGTAATTATTTTGACTGATCCAGGAGCTAGTCTCAATTATATTGCACCCCAAATAGTAGAAAAATATAAGTTATCTATTGAAAAAATTGAAAATTCATGGTTAGTTCAGTTGGCCACTGGTACTAAAAGAAAAGTAACTTGTTTTGTCAAAAAATGTACAATAGTTATGGATAAATTTGAAACTGTTGTTAAACTTAATGTTTTGCCTCTTGGTTCTTATGATTTGTTGATTGGTATGGACTAGTTAGAACAACATAGAATAATTCTAAACTGTTATGATAAAACTTTCACATGCTTAAACAGTGATGAAAAACCAGTAAGTGTTAAAGGAATACCTAGAAAAACCACCATAAGGCAAATTTCTGCCCTACAGCTTAAGAGAGTTGTTAGAAAGGGATGTAAAGCTTACGCAATAACAATTACTGATGAGGAAAGTATAATTAAAATAGATAAGTTAAAAGTGGAAGACATACTAGTCTTAAAAGAATATGTTGATGTATTCCCAGAAGAAATTTCGGGATTACCTCCGAAAAGGGAATTGGGATTCACCATTGAACTTGTGCCGGGTGCAGTACCTAGCTCAAAGGTCCCTTATCGAATGAACATACTCGAACTTAATGAATTAAAATCTTAATTAAAAGAATTAATTGATAAAAAGTATATTTGACCAAGTGTGTCTCCCTAGGGGCACCTGTCATCTTCGTCAAGAAGAAGGACGGAACTATGCGACTTTGCATAGATTACCGTCAGTTAAACAAGATGACCATCAAAAATTGATATCCGTTACCCCGCATAGATGATCTGTTGATCAACTACGTGGAGCCACGATGTTTTCAAAAATAGATTTAAGGTCTAGATATCATCAAGTAAGGATTAAAGATGAAGACATCTTTAAGACAACTTTTAGAACTAGATATGGTCATTACGAATTTGTCGTAATGCCATTCGGGCTTACTAATGCCCTAGTTGTTTTCATATATTTAATGAACAACATGATGCATAAGTATTTAGATAAGTTTGTGGTCGTGTTTATCAACGACATTCTAATCTATTCAAAAACTGAAGAAGAACATAAAGAACATCTAAAAATTGTTTTACAAGAGTTGCGAGAACATCAACTCTTCGCAAAGTTTAGTAGATGTGATTTCTTCAAGGATAAGATTCAGTATTTAGGTCACGTAGTGACCAAGGAAGGAATTTTCGTAGATCTTGAAAAGATAAGGGCAATCAAAGATTGGTCGGTTCCTAAGGATGTGATGGATGTTCGATCTTTCATGGGCATTACCGGTTACTACCGGAGGTTCATTGAAGTTTTTTCAAGGATAGCAAATCCAATAACTTCCTTGCAGAAGAAGGGAAAGAAGTTTGACTAGAATAAAAAATGTGAAGAAAGCTTTAAAAAGTTAAAATCTTTATTAACCAGCGCACATATTTTAAAAATAGTAGATCCTAATAAAGAATTTGTAGTGTGCACTGACGCCTATAATGATGACTTAGGTGGTGTTCTGACTCAAGAAGGGCATGTTATTGCCTATGAGTCTAGAAAGTTAAAAGTTCATGAAAAGAATTATGCAACATATGATCTGGAATTAGCAGCTATAATACACGCCTTAAAGATGTGGCGACACCACCTAATTGGTAGAAAATTTGTTTTAATGACTGACAATAAAGGATTGAAGTATCTTTTAGATCAACCAAATTTAAATGCCAGACAAGCTAGGTGTTTAGCTTTATCAAGCGAGTATGATTTTGAAATTCAGCATATAAAAGATAAAGAAAATAAAGTTGTTGATGCATTAAGTAGGAATGCAAGGCTGAATTTCGCAGCAGCTATCAGCGCCTATGTTTCAGACTTAGATGAACAGCTTAAAGAAAGAATAGAACAAGATGAAATTTTCCATAATTTACAAGCTAAAGCTAAAGAAAATCCAACAGAAAACTTAATTAAAGGTTACAGTTTAAATGAAAAAGAATTTTTACTGTATAAAGATAGTATGTATGTACCTAACGTACCTAAAGTTAAGCTGTTCATTCTAAATGAAATTCATAAAACACCATATTCAGGTCATCCAGGTTATCAAAAGACTATAACTATGTTAAGAAAAGAGTATTTCTGGCCAAATATGAAAACTGAAGTAGCATAATATATTGGTAGGTGTTTTGAGTGTCAACAAGTAAAAACTGAACATCAACACCCAGTTGGTTTGCTTCAGCCATTACCCATTCCTAACTGGAAATGGGAGATAATCAGTCTAGATTTTATTACTGGGCTGCCTAAAAATCAAAATCAAAATGATTCTATCATGGTAGTAGTTGATAAGTTAAACAAATCAGCTCACTTTATACCTGTTAAAACTACTTATAAAGCTGCAAACATAGCTGATATTTTTCTAAAATAGGATTTTCGATTACATGGGGTACCAAAAGTCATAATCTCAGATAGAGATCCTAAGTTTACAGGAAACTTTTGGAAGTCTTTATTTAAAGGGTTAAACACCACATTAAATTTTAATACTTCTTTCCATCCTCAAATAGATGGACAAACTAAAAGAGTAAACCAAGTATTAGAAGATCTATTAAGAATGTATGTAAAAGATCAGCCTGGTAAATGGGAGGACTATTTACATCTGGTAGAATTTACTTATAATAATAATTATCAGACATCAGCTAGATTTAGTCCTTTTGAAATTTTATATGGACGAAAATGTAATACTCCTATCTCTTGGAGTAATCCAGTAGATAGATTGGTATTAGGTCCAGAATTGTTAAAAGAAATGGAAGAAATTGTAAAACAAGTGCAAGGAAATCTGAAAGTGGCACAGGATCGACAGAAAAGTCAAGCAGACTTAAAAAGAACTCCAAAGGAGTTTCAGATAGGTGAACATGTGTTCATTAAGGTAAGGCCTAAAAAGAGCTCTCTGAGATTGAGGAGTTGTGTAAAATTGACACCTCATTACTATGGCCCATTTGAAATTCTGTCTAGGATTGGACAAGTAGCTTATTAATTAGCATTGCCACCTAATTTAAGAGTACATAATGTTTTTCACATTTCCATTTAAAAAAAATATGTTCATGATGCTACTCATGTTGTTAACTGGAATGATGTATAAGTGAAACCAGAAGGAAATTTTATGATGGAACCGGACTGTATCGTCAGAAGGAATAAGATTACACTTCAGAACCGCACAATTGGACAGGTGAAGGTGTAATGGAAGCACCTTAGTCCAAAGGAAGCCGCTTGGGAATTAGAAAGTAAAATGCGAGATGCATATCCAATTCTGTTCTAGGGGAATTCTGAGGATGAAGAATAAATAACATAGAGTACGATGTTATATTCTAAGGGGGTGTGTATGTCACATGCCCCAATTTTGTAAAAAAAATATATTATCATATTTGATTTTATTTTAAGACAATATGTTAAATTTTATGCTAAGTTGTAAATGATGACTCAGCAGAGTTAAGGGTGTGAATGTAATTCTGAATATTTTAATTATAAATAAATAAAAGTGGAGACAACAACTTGGGAGAGTTGTTAAAAGAGTGTTTACTGGTCAAGTTGGTGGAGGAGACTGGGTGGAGAGAAAATAGACAAGTGGCAACACCCTCAAACACTTCCAATGTTGCAGGTGGCAACCTCACTACATTTGGGGTCATGATCCCCCAACAAAGTGGGATCAGAGCAGGTGGCTCAATTAATGACAATTAACCAAAAAAGACCTAGGCAATCTTAATAAAAATACCCATTGAAGAGAGCTAAGGCTGCTCATTTTACAAGAAGAGAACCATTCAAGTAAATGTACTTCAGAGGATTTCGTTGGGAAGAGAATTTGTGGAATGTGTTTTGAGGGGTAAACTAAAAGTGATCTAGTACAACTTTTCAGCTGAAGGATCTTACTGCTGAGTGCAGAGTTAGTACTGAGTCAGTGGACTAGTATCTTATTGCATGCTCCACTAGTTCTCAGCCAAGGAGACCAGAAACAGGCTCGGGGGTCCTGAGAAGTCGTTGTTTGAGTGCTCTCCAGGAGTTGGTAGGGAGGAACAGCTTCCCAACGTTGTTGTTGTCCAACTTAAACAGGTTATATAGTCTTTTATTTACTGTGTTAAAAGTTTATATCTGAGAACGAGTGAATAATGAATGATTTACATGTTTTGTAGTGAACTGTTAAAGCTTGTAATCTCTTAGTTATTTGAATATTGAATCTGTATTAGATGAAATAATCCTAACCTGTGTTTTTCCCCGTCTAGAATGGGCCAGACTATTCTCTAGCACAGGCAGTATAATTTAAATAGATGAAAGATATGATAGAAATTTGATTTGAATAAAGTTATTATGTATTTCATAATGTTGGAATATTTTCTTTCTGTAGATAGATGCTTTCATAAAAGAATATTAATCTGCCTAGTTAGGTTTATTGTTAAAATCAGTCTGTGTATTAAGAAATCTAGAAAAAGAAATAGTCATATTATTTTTTTACTAATAGCAATGTATTATATTCACGATTTGTTCAAGTAGGTAAGTTATTTCTTTTATACAGTACTTTCTTCTGTAAACTTCACTACTATTGTGAAACAGAGAAGATAGAAACAACTAAGATATAATGCCTATCTTTTTATGTTAAGCAAAGAATTAGGTATGGTTCTATTAGTTTATTTCTTCTACTGATAATAATAATCAACTTAACCCGCAACTATTCGAACCCTAGATAGAGTTTAGTAACATATATATTTCTAAAGACAAATTAATCTAAAGATAAAGAGTATCTCAACATAGAACTATATAGCTCCAACAGTAATTTATTTATATAATTAAAATAACTAAGATACGACAGTAATTTATCTCTAAATTAATAAGTACTATAACAAGAAATGGTTTTGTAAACATATTATACATGTAAAGAAAAATGACAGGGTCGTAATCCTTATTTCATTTCTTAGTAAGCTAACAGAAATAATACTACTGAATGAACTAAACTAATACAGGTTAGTCACAGTCTTTATTAAATAAGTGTATGCACAAAATACAAGCTTAAGTATTTATATTATATACAGATAATAGTATTACATAAATAATATTGTTTATAAATTAACAATTCTTTAAACAAAATGAAGGAATCTCAAAGTAAGAACCAGAGTTTAATTCATTAAACCCTAACCTGGAAATCCTTGAGTACTGAAATGGTTAAAAATTCTATTAACAGTAATCTAATCTATTTATTAACAATATAAAAAATATTTTTTTACAAGTTAAATAGGGTTAAAACCCTAGCTTGTAATTCTGAGCTGAAATTACTCAGTTTTCTTTAAAATATACAAAACCATTGCAGTAGTAACCCAAGATAAGCAGTAAACTTATTTCTTTTTATATAACCATTAAAAGAACAATTTAAATTCATTTACACAGAGATAAAATACAAAAACATAAAGAAAAACGAATTTAACTTACAGACAGACTGTCTTAAGATATTTACATTATAATAACGAGCCCGAAGGCCGAATGTAAGTCAAAAATTTACCAAAGTACAAAAAGAAACTCAGCAAAAAGCCGCATACCCATATCTTGTTATGGAGTATGGACAATATTAACATAATATTACAAAACTGTAAATTCAACCGTAATACGAGAGGAGAGCTTCACAAGTTACAACTTAAAGCCGAATTCACCTGGCGACAAGCAAGGGTTTTAACCAAAACAAAAACTATAAAAATGAAGGACAGCAACCCAATACTGGGTGCAACACAACCGAGACGTTTTCCAACTGCAAGAGTCTGTACAAGCAGGGGAAACCATATTCAAAATTGGAGCTTACCATGAACGATTCGTGGAGCCATTTATACAGCACAACGGTCAACCTTGGAGACAAGCCAACCTACATTATAAAGAACCAAAGTTATTTAAAAATCAGAAACCCTTATGCGGAATAGATCAATAAACAGCAATAGCTCTTAATTATTTTTTTACTCACCTTAACCAGAAGTGAAAGCGATGGAGCCCCGAACGAACAGTAACACCACGACCAACGAAAAAAAGAGCCAAACCCTCATTCTCGCCGAGGATGGAGACAATGGGACTCTGGTGTTTTTCATAACTATCAGCAGAGGTGTGGGTAAGCCTGAGCAAAGGCTGCGAAGAAGTCAATAAGCATGGAGTTGGAATGTTACCAGCATACAAGCAGGAAAACTAAAACCCTACGATGAAGGAGCTTTGCAATCACACACAATAAGCTCAAGCTTTCACCAATGACAGACTACGATAGAAGGACAAAAAAAGAAGACACAGGAGAACCATAAAGCCATGTCCAAGGAGGGCAGTGAACTCTGACCCAAAGAAAGAAATTGCAATGAAGGCGAACAATAGAACCCAACTCAAGGGAGTAAGACACGACAAACACCAGCGAGGGAGCCTCTACAACTACTTTCCACTAGCGACTGCCATGGGAGCCTGCAGAGCAGCCCACAGAGCCAACGCGAATAAGCCAAGGGTTAGGGTTGACAGCTATTTATGCAACAAGTGCATGGCCAAGAAACTTCCACGTGGTCGCAACATTATAATCATGCAGTGGGTCGACTTTCCATAGTCACCTGCGTTTCATAATAATCATTTAATCACCCAATGATTTCATCAAATAGCATATGATCTCTATAGTTTACATGGGATTCAAATATTATGATAATTGTTTAACGTTAATATTTAGCTCATCATTGGTGTGGGTTTGCAACGTTATTATAATAGAACTCATCAGTAAACCAAATATAGAATTAATGCGTAAGTTAAACTTAAGATTGTGTTAATAAGAAAATTGCCGAGTTAACATAATTGAGTTTATGCAAATTTAATCTATTAACTGTTTCTCTTTTTGCTAACCGTTAACTATTAATAAACTGCAGTCTCAGCATTTTATGTTATTTCAAAATTTTAAATTTTTGTGAAAATTTGGGGTTTTGACAATCATGGTTAGCAGAATTAATTGGTCACGCTGCATCTTTTTTGCCAGATTTGATTCGTATGGGTTCTTGTTCAAATGTTGTGGGGAATATTAATTTGAAACCTGTTTTGTCCCCGCCGTCAAGGTATTGGGGTGATATTGGTGCTTTCAACTCTTTCCGGTCGAGCTCATCTTCAGCTGTAGTTTTTTTCGATGGAGCTTCGAAAGGTAACCCCGAGGTCTTCGGCGCTGGTGGCCTTGTCATCTCTCCGGATAGTTTGTCTTCTATTAGGTTTAGCTGGGGGCTCGGCATTATGACTAATAACCAGGCAGAGAGTTACAACTTGCTTAAGGCGATTCAGTTGGCTAAGAACAAAGGATATAAGTCTGTCCAAATTTTCGGTGATTCTGAAATATTGATCAAAGCTTTAAATTCCTCTGATAGTCCAAAAAATTTTGCTCTGATTGTAACTTTGCATAGAATTAAGAGAATTTTAAAAGCTTTTGACAACGCTGATTCTTATCATATCCTTCGGGGATTAAATATTTCTACTAATGCCTTGGCAAATCAAGCTTGTCATCTTCCTCAAGGTTTTCTCAGTATTAATGGGGAACCCATCTATTTTTACCCTATTCCGGAATTTCTAAGTAAATGAGACTGATAGGACATCTCTATTCCTATATAGAATTGTAACGTCTCATATTCTCTACTATTTGTAATCAGGTTGATTGGTTTCTGCCAAAATACACCTGTTTTTTTTTCTTTCTCAATAAAACTATCCGTTTTTGTTAAAAATAAATAAAAATAAAGATTCAAATATCACAATGTTAATTGGTATGCCATTTTTTTACTAACTTAACAATCCACATTGTCTTATCAGATTTACCAAAATACATGATACATGAATATTACCTTAAAAAATTCCATGCTTGTTTCCAATGAGATGATAACGTACACATTACAAATGTGTTGTTCAAATAAGCAAGCCTCAAAACATTGTCGCCTATCATTTGCATGCATTCTTGTAATGTTTTATTCAAAGAAACAAACCTCAAAACACTGTCATGCACCATTTGCATACAAGCATGTCCATTCCTTCGCTCTAAAGATTGTAATATATTGTAATAATCTAATTATAGAATCAAAACCTTGAAATAAGATGAGTTGTATATGATCCAAAATAAAACTAGATTGAGAGAGAGATCAAATGGAAGAGAAATCCAAAATAACAAAATGAATGTTCAATGCAGAAGTTACAAGATACAACCACTAATTCCTAACAAAAATAAAGAGTATATGGTTTGCATGTGTCCACAACCTCGATTGATTTTGTTGGGATGTTGAATACAAGAAGAATGAAAATTGCTAGGAAACAAATCATCCAATTCTTTACTCCAACAAGGAGAAGAAGTACCATACAAAACAAAATGATAAGCATATTTTAAATTCTACAAACCTAAGGAAAACCATTCAAATTTGAAGAGTATGGATTCATTTATCCTTTAGACTCTCTATGCATATCCAACCTAGTTCTGGATAATTACCAATTATGATATCTTTAGATGTCGAAAATAAATTTAAGCAAAAACATTTGCTTGAAAGCAACAAATGCTAGTTCACTTTATCAAAATTTGGATGGTATATATTTGTCGAATTGGAATTTTCTAAATAAGGAAAGCTATTTTTTTGTGCATAACCTATATTATGAAAAAAATCCAAACACAATACAACATAAAAATCCAACCCAAAACTACTTCACATATCATAAAGTACATGCCCAAGAGGTTGGTAGCAGAGAAGGCTTAGAAATGCAATAGTCCACATTTTTAAATTTAACAGTATAGTAGTAGGGAATCATTTAATAGTGGACTAATACATTAAAAAAATCGATAGCATAGATATGAATATCAAGTTTGGTGTTTAACCAAGTGTATTAATGAATTTCAAATCATTTCCTCCAAGATCTAGAGAACCACAATTAATCCACAACTAGGGCCCATCACTCTTATTGGTTTCTAACAATTCTAGTAAGCCTTTTGCTATGAATATGACTGAATACTCTTCTTTTTCACTATTTCCTAGAAACTCAACCTTTCACATTTTTTGGTCATTCATTTTTTTTCTCTCAAAAAATGAGAAAAAATTCACAGTTAATTTGTACCAACAAACAAAGAAAAAATTCACATGGTATATAAAAATGGTGCTCTTGCACTTCCGATAACCAATGTTGAAACAAGATCAAAACTTTATAGACTATTGATAGCTTCCTAGTTAAACACGATAAGGAACTAAGAGAGTCGTGTTAGTAATCAATGTTGGACTACGAAATACATCTACCTAATCATGTATGAATGCATAACCTACATAGCAACAGTAAGAGATAAAAGGTTAAAGAAGCCAAGGATCGAAAAAGTAAAGAGCTTAACAGTTGCACCTATGATTTTACTTTATCATTGACAGAGGCACATGGGCACCTTTTGCAACCTTACACCTTTCTCAACAAAAAGGCAGAGTTGCAAATGCATGGCTTATTATAAAATGTTCGCACTTGAAAAGAAAAGGCATGTAAAAACCAGTGTTTTATTGAGTGAAGTGTATTGTACTTCACAATCTTTAGAAGGCATAGAGACATAAAAATATCTCTTCATTGTCGTTAGCTAACAATTCTAACAATACGATGTTATTTGTTTATCAACTACTTTAGGGCATGCCTTAATGAATTGAAATAATCAATAGCTAATTTGGTTTTTGTTGCAACAAAGCATGCAA
>LPNX010373713.1:259715-277266 GCA_001517045.1 Pseudotsuga menziesii
ATTTCTTCCAGCATGCAAAAAATTGCAGTTTCTGATTGTAAAACGAAATAGTTCCTCTTACAATAGACGGTTTACAATTTTTTTCCAGGGGAAAAAGTCCTTTCTAAGTCCTAACTTTATAGTATTTAAACTACACAATAGATCGTTTGGGCTGCCCCCCAAACGTGTGACTTTCCAGTCTCTCGAACGTTTCAGATTCTTCATCAGGCCGCTTTGTCTTCCCATTTTTTTTAATTTTCTGTGAACGTTCCATCTTCTCTTTGTATGTTTGTGATTAGTTGAATAACTGCTGGTCCTTTCAGATCTGCGTTTTTTGTTGCTTTCGATTTTTTGCCCTTTTCTTTGTCTTCCTTGCGACCCTGCCGGATTTGACTTGATCAAGCTACGCCTTCACACCGTGGTCGCCTCAACAGTCCATCGAAGTCTACCTGCAATCAATTACTGGGCATCATTTATTGGAATGGCGTTTTTTAAACATTAAAATTAACCACCTGAAACAGTTAATCCACAAGAAAACGGCCAGGTGCCTCCCTTGCTCTGGAAAGAGTTTTGATTAAGCCTTAGGCGGGAACGTTCTAAAACGGCAATCGGAAGGCTTTGACATCGGACGCGAAAAGGCTTTCCTAGTTGCAACGGCGGAAAAGAGAAGGCCAAAGACACTCGACACGGGAAAGAAAAGCTTCAGTCGGAAGTCGGAAAGGTTTGGACATCGGAAGCCAAAAGACTTTCCCAGCCGCAACGACGGAAGAGAAAAGACTAAGACATGTGACCTTTGGCGGGAAAAATTCCCAATCGGAAGTCGGAGCAATTTGACATCGGATGGCTAAATGCTTTGGGAGCCGCAACGGCGGTAGGAAAAAGACTAAGAGGCGCGACCCTCGGGCGGGAAACTTCCCAATCGGAAGCCAGAACACTTTGCACTTCGGACGCCAAACCGCTTTGGCAGCTGCAATGGCGGAAGGGAAAACAATTATAGCTTCCGATCCAACATAAAATGACGCCCGATCACAAGAAAACTTGAAGTGTTTGAAAACTCAAAATCAGCGACAGTTAAACTGTTTCACCTCAGAGACAACGGTTTCTTCAAAGGGCAACTGGTTTGACGAGTCTCCGGCTAGCAGTCCAAATTCAATTCTGCGACCCACAACAAAATCTTAACACAAGCGACCTCTGAAAACAAGCCGCAAATTAATCTTTAGAAACAACCAAAGTTAAAGCAAGACCAAACGAAATCAAAGCAACTCTAAATGATAAGGAGGGGCCCAAAATTTAAGAAATTTGGGGAGAACAGTTGCAGATGCAACAATTGGCGATTACCTGGTGAACCTAGATCTCTGGGCGATTATTCTTTGAGTGGCAGACTATTTAACAACCAATGTTGAATCCCTCCAGCTATCTGGATTTCTCAAATGACGGAAGTGTGTACCTTAATCATTGATGATAGTCCAAGTTGGGGAGAGTGGAAACCGAGATTTTCAAGTCTAGATAACTCTGCTGAGGCCGAAAGATGAGTTTCATTATTAACCTTGTTTTCAGGTAGCTGATAGCTTGGACACCACAGGATTGTAGTGTATGGTAAACAGAAATGTTCGCTTGTTCCTTATTCCCATGCCACTTTAGCACTTTTTTGTGCCTTTGGACTTTTGTCCCTTTTCATATGAGTCCTCCTCCATGCCTTTCTTATTGAGTTTTAATTCAGGATCCTCTATCCCATAGTGCCCTTTTGTGTGAGCGGTGTACCTTATGTTTCAGCTCACGGATGGAGAGGATCTTTCGGCAATTTCGTACTTTACGATTCAGTATTTGCTTTAATGTATGATTTTTTCAGAGAAGCTTTTTAACTCTTATTTGCCTTTTGACATTCATTTCTTGGCATGGGATCATTTATATTTAACATACTGTTCACCTTGCTCTTTTCCATGGGTCCTCTGCTGTCGCCCCTTATAACATTTTAAGTGTGAAGTGGATGGAGCCTCAACATAGTATTCCAGACTCTTTGAATCCGGTTTATTTCACAGGGGTTAAGCAGGACTTCAATGCACACAGAGATATTCGAGAAAACTGCTAAACTGGAAGAAGTTCAAACAGCAACACACAGCCTGATACTCAAACATATTTATCATTCCCAAAAATTTTGATGTTTCCCAAACAACCGCGAGTTCATTCCCTTTATTGAAATCAATAAACTTAAACTTAAACAAATGAAAACATGACTCAAAAGACAACCAAACAGCTTATTTGTATACAAGGCAGAAGAACTCAGAGACACTCAAGAAAAATAAGGCTTGAGAACCAAACCATTTACCGGCAAGTTCTCTTCCCAACCCTGTAAATCTTGCAGCTTATAAGTAGAAGGACCAAGCTTGGCTGCGACTTGGAAAGGGTCCACCCACAACTGCTGGAATTTAGTATGCTTCCCTTTCTCATCATGGGGGTGATCCCATTTGAGGACTAGGTCTCCCACTTCAAAGTCTTTTGTCCCAGCTTTATGCTTGTCAAACCATCTCTTTATTACCTCCTGCGGATGCTTAAAGCGTTCTCTGGCTGTAGATCTAGCCTCTTTGGCTTTCAGAAGATTGCATATCCTCATCTGTAAAACCTCATTCTCCGACCCACTAGACTCTTGAGCTAGAATAGAAGACGGTAGCATGATATTGGGGGGAAGAATGGCTTCTTTACCATACACAAGAGTATAGGGTGACACTCATATTGCGGACTTGGGGGTAACTCTGTCGGCCCAAAGGGCATTTGGTAGCGCTGAGTGCCAGCTTCTCTGGTTTTCTATCACAGTTTTCTTCAAAATTCTAATCAGATTTTTATTAGTGGATTCAGCCAGGCCATTTCCTTGTGGATAGTAATTGGCAGAATAATGCAATTTTATCCCGTTATCATGAGCAAAAGCAGTCAATTTAATTGAAGAAAAGTACGTGGCATTATCAAAAACTAACGAAACTGGAACTCCAAACCTGGTCATGATGTGGTTCTGCAGGAAGCTGATGACTTCGTCTTGATTTATTTTGCGCAGCGGTACTGCTTCGACCCAGCGAGTGAAATAATCGGTCGCGGTCAGAATGTACTTGTGTTGTAGCGAGGAATTTGGTTTTATTTCTCCAATGATATCCAACCCCCATTGCTCGAATGGTTTCGTGATCATCACAGGCTTTAGGGGTGCTGCTGCTTTAGGTTGTCTCCCACTACATCTTTGGCAAATATCACACTTTCTGACGTGTGCGTGTGCATCTTTGAAGAGCATAGGCCAATAGTAACCAGCTCTGAGGATCTTGTGGGCTGTAGTATCTCCTGAATAATGTCCCCCAGCCGGCCCGTCATGCAACTCTGTCATTACTTTTTTCGCATCTTCTTTCTCTAAGCATCTTAGAAGAACTCCGTCATAGTTTTTCCTGAATAATACGCCTTCAACGATTTGATAGGAAGCTGATTTCAGACGCAGCGCCCTTCTTTGCTTAGAGTTCCAATGCTCCGGCAACAGTCCTGACTGTAGGTAATGTACAAGGTCTCTATACCAAGACTAAGGAGCTGTAAACAAAGGACAGACATCTGTTAAATGTAATTCAGCTTCATCTTCCCAATCGTGTTCCTCATTTTTTTCATTTTCAGTCATCAATTTGCACAACCCTTGTCCTTTCACTATAGAGGCTGGCTTGAATTCAAGGTCGTACTCTTGGAGAGTTGTTACCCAGTTGCCCCTTCTTTCCCCTAACTCCTTCTGTATAAGAAGGGACCTTACAGCTGGGTAAGGGACGATGACCTTGGTTCGATTTTTTAAAATATAAGGCCTAAATTGCTTCACCGCCTTGAATACTGCATAAGCTTGTTTCTCAATGGCTGGGTAATTTAATTTGGCCCCTTGTAGACCAGTGCTCATGAAAGATATTGGGAATTCATCCCTCCCGTCTTCCTTTTGCGTAAGCACAGCTGCTAGCGAATCATCAGATGCAAAGGTATACAGTATAAAGTCTTTATCAAAGTTTGGGCTTTTCAAAGAGGGTGCGTGTGCAACAGCAGTTTTAATTTTGCTGAATGCATCTTTTTCAATTTCAGTCCACTTGAATTGTGCATTCTGCTTGACCATCTGCTGCAGCGGCTTAACGATCTGAGCGAAATCAGGCACAAATCTTCGCACAAAGTTTATAGTTCCCATGAATGATTGCATCCCTTTCTTATTATGGGGCAAGGGGATTCGTTCAATAGCCTTAATTCTTTCTGGATCAATGGAGATTCCTTGCTTCGAAACTACGTGACCCAGCAACTTGCTTTCCGTGACAGCGAACACACACTTCTTAGGATTGAGTGAGATGCCGTACTTCCGACAGTGTTCAAAAATCTGCCTTAAGTGAAATGCGTGCTCTTCTCTTTTCTTCGAGAATATCGTAATATCGTCAAGGTACACTACCACACTTCGGCCGATTAATCCGCGGAAGGCTATGTCCATAGCCCTTTGAAACGTTGCTCCAGCGTTTATAAGCCCGAAAGGCATCCTTCTGTAGGCAAAGGTTCTCCATTTGGTCCGGAACGTTGTCTTCAATCTATCTTCCTCGGCTACTAATACTTGATTGTAGCCAGAGAAACCGTCCAATAACGAAAACAGTTCGGAACCTGAGACCATTTGTAGCAATTGCTCCATGGGTGGCACAGGATAGTTATCTTTATCCGAGGCTCGACTCAGATTTCTGAAATCAACGTATAATCTGATTTCACCAGATTTTTTCCTGACTGGTACCAGATTTGATATCCACTCAGAGTGTCTAACTTTAAAGATGATTCTAGCATCCAATAATTTCTTCACTTCACTCTGAATCAACGGTTCCAGTTTTGGATGCATCTTCCTTAAAGGTTGCTGATATGGCTTGACGCCAGATTTGATGGGGATGACATGTTTAATGATGCTGGTGTCGTATGTTTTCAGATCTTCGTACGTCCAGGCGAATACATCCTTATATTGTTTAAACAGACTGACGAACTTATCTCTTTCTGTTGGTGAACAACATTTGCCGAGATTCACAAACTTAGGATTCGTCTCAGTCCCTAAATTTATCAGCTCGAACTGTAGAGAAGAGCTGTGAGTCTTCACGTTAGCGGGTCTTCTGAACTTTTCATTCAAGTCAAACATCTTTTCTAACGTTCTGACTCCTTTAGGGATGAAATTGTCATACTTCATCTCGGCCTGATGTTCTTCATCATCTATAATTGTTCCTTTGAATACTTCGTCATTTGTTAAACATTCTATAATCTGCTGGTCATCATCGAACACTCGTAGATTGGTGATCATATCAGGTACTGAAGGCCTGAAAAGCAATTCAACAGAACATCTGTTATTAGTGGGTACAAGCCTAGCGACTGATGTGGCTAACAGGTCAGCTGCTGCATTTTTCAGTCTGGGAATTGAAATAATATTGAATGCATCAAAACATTTAAGTAAGTCCCATACCTCATTTTGGTAAGCTTTCAAATGAGGAGAAACACAATGTATTTGATTTCTTATTTGCTTTACAATTATTTCTGAATCTCCAAAAACTTTTAAATTACTTACCTTTAGTTCAATCGCTTTCCTTAAGCCCTGCACCAGTGCTTCATATTCAGCTGTATTATTTGTGCATTCAAATTCTAATCTACATGCAAGAAAGTGTTTATTCTTCTGGGGGTCAATTAGGACACAGCCGACCCCTGACCCTTTTAATGTCTTAGAGCCATCAAAAAACAAAGTCCACAAATCACTAACTACTGAATGCAAATCTACTCCTACGGCTAAATCTACTATTTTACAGTCAATTTCATCAGCCTGCGAAAATCGAAGGAGATCAGGCTGGGTGTTTGAAGTGTCGCTAGCTTCTTCTGCTTGGTAATTTCCAGGTTCCAATTCAATAAAATAGTTTCCCAAGACAGAAGCCACTGGTTCATTCTTTTCTTCAAGTCGGGTAACATTATATTTCATGTGTGGTTCCCTTAAAATTTTAATCTAGTTCGGACTTCCTTTATAGGGAAACCACAAATGTGACCAATCAGAAGCGAAATATCCATTCAGTTTCGCTGACCAATCTCTGCTCAGAACAAGACCGTAAGCGTCTAGTATATCTGCCACCACGATATTAATGACTTGGCACACTTTATCATTTGACGACAGGCGGATTAGGACATCCTCCATCTCACCCAGTGCTTTTACATCCGTCTTGTCCAACTAGACAACTCTCCACGTGGATGGCTTAGGCTGTCCATTTATCCTTTTACATACTGATATTGGCATGACAGTGACCGATGCCCCTGAGTCTACCAGGCAATTATGTATGTTATGATTGAAAATTTCAAACGTGAGGAGGAAAGGTGGATGCTTACATTTAGACTTACCTTCAATGCTGTTTTCTCCGATTTCTTCTTCCTCTTCGGGCTAATTGTCAATGGGCAGCCTTTCATCCGGTGCTTCGAGTGCTTTCAGTAGTCTTTCCTTTTGCTGCGGCACTTTGCACATTTCAAACAGTGGAACATTCGCTTTTATCTTCTTTAAATCTTCCACGATGTCATAATCCATCTGTTGTTCAATGGGGTGAGATTTATCAACATTCACCTTTTCTTCATTTGGCTTGGGCAACATTTTGTTCTCCTTAGGACCTTGGCTGGTAATAGTGAACTCTGGAATCTTATCAACCAAGGATTTATCTTGAAATTTTTTCTTAATATTTCTCTGCAGCCTCTTAATCTTTGGGAGTATCAGACTATCTTCCTTAACCGTCCCTTGGCTCCTTGTGGCCACGTTGGTTTCCACGACGCCCTTGTATCCTTGATTCCTTTCCTCTTCAGCATCAAATAACGAGACCGAATTCCACAACGCCATGGTCTCCTCTTCCTGTTCCTTAGTAGAAGTAGAAGCATAATTCTCTTTTCTTTCTTCATCGCCTTCTTCTGTTAATCTCGAATCCAACATCTGATTCATGACCAATGTCATTGAATTTATCCATTGCGGACAATTCTTTTCGGAGTGAGGTTGTTGGTGAAAGGTGCAGAAATTTTCCATCCCTATATGTGTCAAATTCATAGATGCAAAATTGTGTGGAGGAGGTTGAGACTGATTGTTGTCCTCTCTTTTCTTGTAATAGGGCCTATAGAACTTTTGCGTTTCCTTCTCTTTCTCCAAGTCTATGATTTTATTAGAAAGCTTCTGCATCATTTTGGCCATACTTTCATAATCCGGTGATTTCTCTTCCTTAGGCTTAGCAAACAATAAGGCCTTCCTTCCCCCACCCTTCTCTCCTGACTGTTCAAGATAATCTTCAATACTCTCTCTTTCAGCCTCCACTACTTTTGCCTCTTCATAAGTTTCTGCCAAAGTAGGCTTGGCCCTACCTTTGGCAAACATGGCCAAATCAGGGCCTAAGGCTGATGTATAGTACTCAATCAGGACCTTGTCCGAAGGTTTGTCAGCGTCAGAAAAATTCTTGATGTATGCTACAAATCTTTGTGTAAAACTGTGCACCTTCTCCTTTTTTTCTTTCTTTAAGGCGCATAGTCCTTTCATGAGGGCTGCGTGAGTCTTTTGAACTGCATACTTACTTTTGAAAATTCTCTCGAAAGTATCCCAATTCGGGATAGAATTAGCAGGCAACCCAAAATACCATGATGCAGCAGCTCCTTTGAGGGTATGCGGAAATAATCTGCACACTACATCTTCATATTCCCCAGCTCTCAACCCTTCTATTGCCAGGTAGAAACTTTGCAGATGATCATTTACTAGTATTTTCTCATTTGGATCGAATTTAGGCAACATCTTGTCAAAGGCTTGAGGTAGGTCATGTAAAGGAGGGATCAGGTTTAGAGGTGATCTGGCTCTCCATGCAGGTGGTGGATTTGGTGGATTAGGAGGAGGTTGGTTGGCATTAACGCCTGCCCATAAGTAGGGGTGGAGAGTGAGGAGGTGAGCCAATAGGAGTATGAGCAGGAGAACTGTGAGGGGTCTCTGGGCCTTCTTGATTCAAAGGTAGGACAACTTCTTGTAAGGCTGTTTCTACAAGCTCTTCCCAGTCTCCAACTAGCACTGAGTCTTCTACTATAGGACGATCGTTCTTTTTATACTCTCTTCTGGGCAATTCGGGAATAATTGACAGTCCTCCAATTTTCTTTACATATGCCCTGGTGTGTCTTCTTAGGTCATTTACAACTTCGTTGCCAACAGAATATAGATGCTCTCTACGAAGTTCATTGCTTTCAGAATTGTCACCGGTGGAAAAGTCTCGGGAAAACGGGTTTCCTCGGCCAGCCATGCACTGGAGGCCCTCCTTCTAGCGCCAAAACTGTTGAGGCCCGGAAAATCGCGGGCGGCAACAGTAAGGGATTCTCCCCAATCAACGTTCCCAACTAGCCCATTGATTGTTTGGTATAGGGAATTCGTCTGGTTTGCGGTCCGGCTACCGTAGGTCAAGTAACGAAAACAAAGGTTTTACCGGTTGCGTCCCGGTCCACCGAGTTTTTGTACTTTGACTTAAAATATGAAATGCAAGTGCCTAACTAAATGCAGGGTGATCCGGATGCAAGGAGCTGTCACAATGTGATGCGCAGGTTCTTACCTCTCGTCTTAGGCTCGCAAGCAGTTGAATCACATACAACAAGAAAATAAACTAACTACCTAATCTATCCCTAGGGAGCAAGGTTATCATTCATTGGTGAGTAATACATTTTGTACATGCATTATGAAAAGTTACAGATAGCTGACACTTCCTTCAAAACACATGAACAATTAAAGATGTTTCAACAACCAGATAGCCAATTGTTTATGAACAACATTTATTACTCACAGTGGAAAACATCATAAAATAAACTGAAGAATATTCCAACAAGAACATAGGTTCAGGAAATCAGAACAATCTCACAGTTAATGAGACACAGCTAAAAACGAATTAGTTCCCCTTCAGCATTGCTCATTTAATTACATTTGATGCATTCCATATTGCACTTCTTCCAGCATGCAAAAAATTGCAGTTTTTGATTGTAAAACGAAATAGTTCCTCTTACAATAGACGGTTTACAAATTTTTTCCAGGGAAAAAGTCCTTTCTAAGTTCTAACTTTACAGTATTTAAACTACACAGTAGATCGTTTGGGCTGCCCCCCAAACGTGTGACTTTCCAGTCTCTCGAACGTTTCAGATTCTTCATCAGGCCGCTTTGTCTTCCCATTTTTTAATTTATTTTCTGTGAACGTTCCATCTTCTCTTCGTATGTTTGTGATTAGTTGAATAACTGTTGGTCCTTTCAGATCTGCGTTTTTTGTTGCTTTCGATTTTTTGCCCTTTTCTTTGTCTTCCTTGTGACCCTGCCGGATTTGACTTGATCAAGCTACGCCTTCACACCGTGGTCGCCTCAACAGTCCATCGAAGTCTACCTGCAATCAATTACTGGGCATCATTTGTTGGAATGGCGTTTTTTAAACATTAAAATTAACCACCTGAAACGGCTAATCCACAAGTAAACGACCAGTTGCCTCCCTTGCTCTGGAAAGAGTTTTGATTAAGCCTTGGGCAGGAACGTTCTAAAACGGCAATCGGAAGGCTTTGACATCGGACGCGAGAAGGCTTTCCTAGCCGCAACGGCGGAAAAGAGAAGGCCAAAGACACTCGACACGGGCAAGAAAAGCTTCAATCGGAAGTCGGAAAGGTTTGGAAATCGGAAGCCAAAAGACTTTCCCAGCCGCAACGGTGGAAGAGAAAAGACTAAGACATGCGACCTTTGGCGAGAAAAATTCCCAATCGGAAGTCGAAGCAATTTGACATTGGATGGCTAAATGCTTTCGGAGCCGCAACGGCGGCAGGAAAAAGACTAAGAGGCGCGACCCTCGGGCGGGAAACTTCCCAATCGAAAGCCGGAACACTTTGCACTTCAGACGCCAAACCACTTTGGCAGCCGCAACGGCGGAAGGGAAAACGATTATAGCTTCCGATCCAACATAAAATGACGCCCGATCACAAGAAAACTTGAAGTGTTTGAAAACTCAAAATCAACGACGGTTAAACTGTTTCACCTCAGAGACAACGGTTTCTTCAAAGGGCAATTGGTCTGACGAGTCTCCGGCTAGCAGTCCAAATTCAATTCTGCGACCCACAACAAAATCTTAACACAAGCGACCTCTGAAAACAAGCCGCAAATTAATCTTTAGAATCAACCAAAGTTAAAGCAAGACCAAATGAAATCAAAGCAACTCTAAATGATAAGGAGGGGCCCAAAATTTAAGAAATTTGGGGAGAACAGTTGCAGATGCAACACTTAGATAACTAACTTGTGTAGCAGAGATGACGACCAATCCTTTTAGACCGAAAGACAAGCTTGAAGGTTCATGGAACTACAACTCTTGGAAGGCTAGGCTCACAACCATCCTAGAGGAAAATGACCTTGATGAATTGGTGTTCAACATCATAGAAGAACCAATATCTAATGCTGGCAAGATTGCTTTCAACAAGAAGCAAGCAAAAGCTAGAAGGATCATCTATGACTTGGTTAAGGAAACTTTCATGCCCACCATCACATCATTGGAGATTTCCAAAGAATGCTTTTGACACCTTGATGAACCTGTATGAAAAGAAGGCCCCTAGTCAGAAGAGAGTTTTGAAGAAAAGACTTCGAACATTGAAGATGAACGAGGATGAAGGAGTTGGGCCTTTCTTCACAAAAATTGCATAGGTAAGAGACCAACTTATTGCTATTAGTATTACTGTGGATGATGATGACCTTGTACGTATTGTATTCGACGGTCTCCCAAACTCTTGGAAACCTTTCTAGCATTAGTAAGTGGACGTGAAAATCAACCAAACTTTGATAGGTTTTGGCATGATTGCTTGGAAGAAGAAGGAAGAGTTCAAAGCAAGGTAACTGGAACTAAGGAAGGAAACCTTGCTCTTACAGCTAAGACAAGGAAGTTCAAGAAGCACTCCCCTCGAAAAAGAAGGGAAAGAAACCACAAGTTAAGCACATTGATGTTTCAAAGGTGGAATGCTATAATTGTTATAAGACTGGGCACTTTGCTAAGGATTAGAGGCAGCCCAAGAGAAAGTTTAAAAGAAGATTCCAAGCCTCTACTGCAAAAGAAGAAGAACCTAAAAGGAAGAAGAATACCAAGGCTACCAAAGAAGATGAACCTAGAAAGAAATATTACTTGATTTTTGCCCTCTCTGGGTCCATCGCCAACAGTGCTAACTCTTGGTTAGTAGATAGTGGTGCGTCCAGACATATGATAGGTAATCGTGGAGTACTCACCATCTACAGAAAGAAGAAGTTCACTACTCAAGTGGACCTTGGAGATGACTCCACCTACAAGATTGAAGGAGTTGGCTCAACCTCACTTCAACTTGATTTAGGTACGGTCTTGCATATTGATGATATCTTATATGTGCTTGGTTTGAAGAAAAACCTCCTCTCTGTTGCTGGCTTAGAGGATAAAGGCTATAGAGTCCTCTTCATGGACAAGAAGGTCCTTTTATGGGCAAAGAATGAGAAACTAAGCTCAGTTATACAGATAGGGGTTCGAGAAGGAGGTCTTTATAAGGCTTCCAAAAATTCCACTCATGCCTTGGTTCACTACATAGTTGATCCATGTGAGCTGTGGCATCGGAGGTTTGGACACCTCCACTATATAGCTCTTCCAGGCCTACAAAAGATGGTGACAGGTATGCCAAAGGTTTCTCCCAAACATGATGGAATTTGCAAAGGATGTGCTCTAGGTAAGAACACTAAGAAATCCTTCTCCAGAAGCAAGAATAGATCTAAAGGAATATTGGATTTGATGCACTCTGACATTTATGGGCCCATGTCTTCACCGTGGGTGCTTGTATTATGTCTTGTTCGTAGATGATCATTCTCGAAAGTCATGGATTTACTTCCTCAAAGCTAAAAGTGAAACGTTTGACAGGTTCAAAGAGTTTAAGGCTTTGATTGAAAATCAGACAGGCAGACACATCCGTATCTTAAGATCAGATAACAGAGGTGAGTATGAGTCTAGTGAGTTTGATGATTTTTGTCAAGAAGCAGAAATCAAGAAAGAGCTAACTGTGCCTTACAACCCTCAACAGATTGGGGTTGCAGAAAGGAAGAACAAAACAATCTGTGAAGCTACTAAAGCCATGCTAACCGATCTTGATCTTCCTTTATCTTTGTGGGCTGAAGTTGCATGTACTGCTGTGTACATCCAAAACAAAATCCCTCATGCTATCTTGGGGGAAAAGACTCCAGAAGAAGTCTTCACTGTAAATTTTCCTTTAATATTTGAACTAGGGCTAACAATGCATGTAAGATCTCTATTGATAAGCACACATGAATATCTTTTATAGTATGTAGCAGAATATAAAACTGAGAAATAAATCACAACATGACATCACAATATTGACACTATTATTTTGGGTATGGAAACCCTCGGAAAAACCCAAGATGGGAAAACCGGTGCAATAGTTAGATATAGATTTTATTATGAGAAAATCTGGAACTTTTACAATCATTGCAAATTCACCCAAACCTGGCAAATGCAGTACTCGGCAGAATCACTGGGCAAATCCCGACTAAACCTCAACACCCTCCTGTGTGAGTGTACGACCCAACTGTATGAAGCTCGATGATTCTGCTGCTCGCTCCTCCGTCTTCTCAGCTAAATCCTTTGTTTGATTTTCTCTCGCTATATGTATCCTGTCTCTGTCGGAATACAAGTGTGTATCCTGTCTCTTTTATAACTTTAGGTAAAGCGAAAACCCTAATTTCACTTTCACTTTAACTAGTAGTAAAGCAAAAATCGTAATTTAAGTTTTTTGCATGCATGCAAGAAGACCTTCCTTGTTGCTGCTAGTTTAAGACTCCCTCTCAACGAGGAAGGGATTCGGTAGCAACCCCAACTTATCCTTGAACTTCACAAAACTCTGTCTGCAAAGTGCCTTGGTGAAAATGTTCGCCACCTACTCATCTGTTTGTATGTACTCCAACCAAATGGATCCTCTCTTACATCTCTCAAGAAGTGGTATCTGATGTCTATGTGTTTGCTCTGGTCATGGAACACTGGATTCTCAGATAGCCTGATGCCACTCTGATTGTCACACTGAACTACTATAGCCTCTAGCTCACACTCGAACAACCCTGCAAGTATCTTCCTCAGCCACATACCTTCACAAGTAGCCATGCTGGCTGCCATGTACTCGGCCTCTGCTGAACTCAATGCAACTGACTTCTGCTTCTTGATGAACCAAGAGACAACCCTTGATCCAATGCTGAAACAACTATTTGAAGTACTTTTCCGGTCCTCTACATATCCTTCCCAGTCAACATCTGTGAAACTTGCTAACTGTACACTACCCCTGCGCTCATAAACCAATCCATACTCCACTGTACCTGTGATGTAGTGAAGTATGTGCTTCGCAACCGTCCAATGCACTCTCCGAGGGTCCACCATGAACTGACTCAAAGAGTTGACTGCAAAGCTGATGTCTGGTTGAGTGTTGACCAGATACATAAGCGATCCGATAAGCTGACGATACAAGGTGGGATCAAATCCGTCCGACCCTGATGCATCAATCTCCAGTTGGAAACTAGAGGTATGCCCATAGGCTTGCAACCCTCCATCCTGAATCTCTTCAGGATCTCTACTGCATACTTCCCCTGTCCGATGAAGAAGCATCCATCTCTCTGCCAAACCTCTAAGCCCAAAAGGCAATGCATCAGCCCAAGGTCCTTCATCTCAAACTCCACTGCAAGGTTGAACTTGCAGTCTCCAATCATCCTCTCATCTCCTGTCAAAAAGAGATCATCGACATACATGACCAGTATGAGAGGCACCTCACCTGTCAAGAAGTACAGGTTGCGGTCAGCCTCACTCCGTTGAGATCCCATCTCCTGTAAATAGCTGTCAATCCTCGAGTACCATGCTTGAGGTGCGTGCTTGAGCCTGTAAAGAGTTTGATGCGGTCTGCATACATGCGTTTCCCTGTTCTCCACATCAAACCCCTCTGGCTGCTCAATATACACCTCCTCCTCTATCACTCCATTGAGGAATGCAGTCTTGACATCCATCTGATGGACACACCAACCCATCTCAGCTGTTAGTGAGATAATGGTCCGAATGGAAGAATACCTTGCAATAGGGGTGAAGGTCTCCTCATAATCAATACCCTCCTTATGTGAAAATCCCTTTGCCAAGAAGCACGCCTTGTATTTCTCCACGCTTCCATCTGCTGCATGCTTCACCTTGTAGATCCATCTGGATCCCACCACCTTTTTCCGTTGTGGCCTCAACACAACCTCCCATACCTGGTTTTTTATAGTGGAGTCATACTCCTCAACTATAGCCTCTTGCCACACATCATGTTTTGCATTCTCCCCGAAGCTAGAAGGTTTAGAGTTAATCAACTCTGTCATTAGTTCCGTGTAACTAAGCCTCTTTGGTGGTACACTTCGTCTAAAAGATCTCTGTGGAGAATCAACCTACCTAGAATCTTGTACTATGGACCTAAACCACTTAGGTCTTGACCTAGTCTCAACTTGTTGCAGCTGCTGGATATCCGTCTCCTGCTGCAACTCATCCTCAATGACTGTAGGATCCTGTCCACCTGACTCCCTTTGACCACCAGAGCATGTGCTTTGTGTCTATACCTCTACCTGTACGTCTGGCTCCTCCAACTTGACTCCCAACTCTTGTGCTAGCTGTTGCTATGTTAGTAAGTCTAGAGATCTCTGCAAGGCCTTGGCCTCATCGAACTGGACATCCCTGCTCACAATGATCCTCTTGCGAGCAAGAATGTAAACTCTATATGCCTTTGAAATCTCGTTGTAATCAATAAGTAACCCCTTCTCTCCAGAAGGGTCCAGCTTCTTCCTATTGTCAGCATGAACATGACAATAGCAAACACTGCCAAATATGCGAATGTGACTCACATCTAGCCTAGTGCCTGTGAAGATCTCCTCCGGTGTCCTCCTCCCCAAAGCTGTGTGGGGACACCTGTTTTGAATGTATACTGCAGTCCTGTATGCCTCGACCGAGAGGAATAGTGGTAATCCTTGATCAAATAGCATGGCCTTGGTTGCTCCAACCATCGTCTTGTTCTTTCGCTTTGCAACTCCATTCTGCTGTGGGGTATGGGGTACAGTGTGCTCCTTCTTGATCCCCTCTGCCGAACAACACTCTATGAACTCATTGGAGGTGTACTCACCCTCGTTGTCTGTTCTCAACACTCGAATCTTCTTTCTTGTTTGGTTCTCCACAAGAGTCTTGAACTCTTGGAAGATCTCAAAGGCCTTTGACTAGGCCTTCAAGAAATAGATTCAAATTTTCCTGGAATAGTCATCAATGAAGGTTACGCAGTAACTGTAACCATTGATTGAATGGACACTCATAGGTTCGCATACATCCGAATGCACCAAATCCAATGGCTCCTTAGATTTGTGCTCACTTTGTGGGAAAGGCTTCCTGATGTTCTTCCCCAAAGCACAACCCTTGCAGTGGTTATGGTTTTCCTCTTGTACTTGAGGAACTCCAATGACCGCCTGTCTCAAATGCTTCAGTGCTCCATGGTGTAAGTGTGCCATCCTTCTATGCCACAACACACTCTGACTGCTGCTGACTAGAGCCTTTGCAGGCTCAAAATGTAGTCTCTACACTTTCCCGCTCCTCCTACCAATCACCCGATCCAAGCTCCTATCTGATCCCTTGGGTCTAATATATACTCTATGGTCACAGAACAGTGCCAACTCCCTGCGCCTGATACCGGGCATCATCACCCAGCTCAACGTGGATTCCTGTTCCACCCTCGTGCAAGTTTCTGAATAATCTCTTATGTCCAGTCATGTGACTAGATGCTCCATTGTCAATGTACCATATGCTGCTCCCTGTGGTGCTTGCCATGCAAGCTATCAAGCAAAACTCATCAAAGTTCCTGTTGAACTCATCCACCTCTACAGATCTAACCATCTGAGTGTTACTCTTCTTCTTCTTGCCTGGGCACTGGGAGGCAAAGTGTCCTTGCTTGTGGCAGATAAAACACTTGACCTTTGACACGTCAGGGTTCTTCTTACCATCCTCCTTCGTCTTTTCCTTCCCCTTTCTCTTCTCTGTAAGGGCTAGAGCCTCCTCATCCACAATCTGTGGGGCACTGCTGGATGAGCCTGATTTTTGACCCATGCGGGTCTCCTCCTACACAAAGTCATCCCATAGTCTCTACCAACCAGGGAGCTTCTCCCTAGCCACAACACCTTTGACAAAGGTGTCCCTTGGCTTAGAGAAGCCATTAAGGGCTATCCGAACTAGCTCCTCATCCACTGTCTTAGAGCCAACAACTCCAAGCTCATCCCTGATCTGTGTGAGCCTCGTGAGATAAGGCACCCCTCCTTCTCCCTTGGCCATCTTGGTGTTGCGCATCCTCTCTAGCAACACCATCTTCCGGTTCTTGTTCTTGCTTTGGTAAAGATTCTCCAAAGCCGTCCACATCTTTGTTGCAGTATTCTTACCAGGAAGGCGAGGAACTATATAGTCCTTCACTCCATCCATGATAATCAGCATGGCTCTTGAATCAATCTTCTTCCAAGTTGCTAGATCTGTCGGATCTTTGGGTGCAACCTTCGTGGAGTCAATGTGCTCCTCTGCATCATTGACATCTAGGATCATTGTGATCTTTTCTTTCCATGTGGGAAAATTCTGAGCACCCTGGAGTCTATCCTCAACTCTCAACTGCATGGCCATAGTGAAGTGTACCTGTCAAACCCTAGATCTGGAAGTCTAGGTTTGTGTCTTCCTTAGTTTTGCCCATTATCTATCACTGCTGCTGCAATTCTCTCAGCTTTAGCTCACCTAAGCTCTTATACCATGTAGATTTTCCTTTAATATTCAAACTAGGGCTAACAGTGCATGCAAGATCTCTATTGATAACCACACATGAATATCTTTTACCGTATGTAGCGGAATATAAAACTGAGAAATAAATCACAACATCACATCACAATATTGACACTATTATTTTGAGTATGGAAACCCCCAGAAAAACCCAAGATGGGAAAACCGGTGCAGCAGTCAGATATAGATTTTATTCTGAGAAAATATGGAACTTTTACAATCACTGCAAATTCACTCAAACCTGGCCAATGTAGTACCTGACAAAATCATTGGGCAAATCCCAGCTAAACCTCAACACCCTCCTGTGTGAGTGTACGGCCCAGCTGTACGAAGCTCGATGATCCTGCTGCTCACTTAGTCTTCTCAGCTAAATCCTATGTCTGACTTTCTCTCCCTATCTGTATCCTGTCTCTGTCAAAATACAAGTGTGTATCCTGTCTCTGTCAGAATACAAGTGTGTGTCCTCTCCACCAATTGATCTCTTTTATAACTTTAGGCAAAGCGAAAACCCTAATTTCACTTTCACTTTAACTAGTGGTAAAGCAAAGACCCTAATTTCACTTTCACTTTAACTAGTGTTTCACTAAAGTTAATTAGATCACTTTAATTTATTTTCCAAAGTAAACTTAGGAAAAGTAAATTAAATACAATTGGTTTCCTAATTTAAGTCTTTTGCATGCAAGAACACATGCATGCAG
>LPNX010373713.1:277499-337668 GCA_001517045.1 Pseudotsuga menziesii
TTTCGTCAAACACAAGAGCTTTCAAAGGAAGATGAAGGACCTCCTTCTGAGATTCAGAAGTTCAGAGGGAGGAAGAGGAATTTGAGAATCAAATTTCGGATGTACCTAAGGAACCTGAAAGTCCACCAGAAGAACTACTTGAAGTTCCTCCTTCCAAAAGGAGACCTGCCTGGTACCGAAAAACGGTGCAAGAAGATGAGAAGCATAAAGCTCCTCTCGTGACTTTTAGAGAAAGCATAAGGCCACAGAAGTACTCAGGTCTTATGAGCCAGCTCATCGGTGTCAAACCTTCCACTTACAAAGAAGCAGCATGTCAACAGGTATGGATCGATGCCATGATTGAAGAGTACAGTTCAATTATGAAAAATGATGTGTGGGAAGTTGTCCCCAAAGCGATAGGAAAGTCAGTGGTAACATCTAGATGGCTCTACAAAATCAAGCATGCTGTTGATGGTGTTGATGAAATTGTCATTGATGCCAACATGGTCTTGATGTCATTGATGCCACCACCCAGCTGATGATGCTGAAGACCCTAGAGATGGTCTTGAAGTTCTAGTAGACGTTGAGGAAGCTTTTGGAATCTTGAAGAAATTGTGAAGGCAAGGTATGGTCTCCCTTGTGGCGTGATGAAACACACCCTTGCATGTGGCTTGGGTCTTGAACCCACACATATGAAGGAGCCTAATTCCCAACAGCCCCAATAGCATCCCCATCATCAGTTATCAGTATACTCTGCTGTCCCATATGAGGTAAGTTGATATCATAGGCACTCAAAGTTGAAAACTGAACAAACCTTAACAAGGTTAATATGAAAAAGTAAAGTTCTACTGTAAAGTTCGAAGGAGATGCCACCAAGATGAACTATTGGAATGATTCTAAAACTCTTAAAGATCTACACAATGCCTTATGAAAACAACAAGCAAAATAAAGACAAGTCGGCTCTCCTTGGCCAAGAATTAATGAGAGGAGATCATTGGTTGCCCCAGTGAACATTGGTTTGAAATATAACACATGGGATCGGCCCAGTCACTTCTAAAAGGTGATTTCAGCGTATAAATAAGAATTCCCATAAGCAAAAGGCTTATCAAGAGCTGCGTGAATATGGAACAGGCTCTTGACAGAGCTGGTGGTAAGGTTGGAAATAAAGGTGCTGAAGTTGCTGAGTCGACTTCAAGAATAAAAATTATAAATTTTTTTATATATGTCGGCCCAATAAAATATGTATGAAGTCGGCTCATATTTAAAAATTAATTTTTTATATAGAGCAGGTCAGCCTCCAAATTAAGGTAAAAATCAATATAAATACCTAGTCATACATTTCATTTTTTAAAATGAGAATTCGTGGGTGGAGCTCTGTGATTTTGTCTGAGGCAGCCTAGCTCACTGTGGAAATTTTTTTTGGGGAGCAGCTCGCCCTAGCTCACTGTGGAAATTTTTTTGGGAAGCAGCTTGCCCTAGCTCACTGAAATTTTTTGGGAAGCAGCTCGCCCTAGCTCACTGTGGAAATTTTTTTGGGAAGCAGCTCGCTGAGAAGGAGCAGTGTCTCGATGGAAATTTCATTGCAATGCTCTGATATTTTTTCTGGGTGTCTGTGAATTTCGGGAGGTAACCAGCATATTACCATCCCCACGAAGTTGCAGCAACAGTCAAATTTGAGTATGTTTCTTGCTGTAGCTCACATCTGAGTTGTTTGGGTGACCTGAGTATTTACATTTTACACAATCTTGTGCTATTGCTGCCCCTTCTTCCACTCAGTCTAAAGCTTAAAGGTCCAACAGTTTATTGCTGCCCTTATTCATTTGCTTGTGACAGACCCTAGGTTTTATGTTGGAACTAAGCCTAATTCAGTGTTAAGCCATTGTAGATACAGCCCGAGTTTTGTTTGCAGCAGCTGGTGTCTTGGGGGTGCTTGATGAGAGATTGACTTGGGTGTTCACGTTTTTTTTTGTATTGATATGGTATTGATATGTGACTGAGTACAATGTATGAAAAGACGGAACAGTTTTATTGCTTAGACACATAGATCTGCAAGGAGAAAGTGTAGATCTAATATATGGAATGAAGATCGGACTGTGTATTGCTGCCTATGCATAAATTTGTGGAGGACGTGTGAGGACACATCAAAGGAGGGTTTGGAAGTCCACAGATCGAGGTTGATGCTTGGCTTAAAGCCCTTCCATAGACAGAGTGATGATTGTGACATGGGTGCTGACTTTGGTATGAACTGCAGTTCATTTATGTCGATGTGGGTGACACAAACAAAACAGGAGGGCTGTTGATGAAATGCATTTTGATGCGGTCATGTATTTTGCTGCTGTTGCTTACAAGAGAATACTCTTGATCCATTAAGGTACTAACACATCAAATGCCTTAACTGTTCTGGCATAGTTGCCACTAACGTGAAGAGACCTATTTTATTCCAGCACCTGTGCAACATATGAAGATGACAGTCCTATGATATGAGCAGAATGTTGATTTAACAGTAGTAATATCTTGATGTGCACAAATACATTGACCCTGATGCTGAACTGTGTGATGAGATGAAAATGTCTTTACTCAGCCAAGACTTGACAGGTGCAGACCTTTGAAAGCATGAGCAGATAGCTGAAGAGATGAGGTATGACATGATTTGAAGTCTGGGTTTTGTTTGTTTTGGAAGACCGTTTCTATTTCATTTGCAGCAGACTGTTGATTGAGGTAAGGTGAAAGTTGTCTCAGTGAATCCCGAATTTTCTATGGTGTTTAGACAGTCCAAGTTGCTCAGCATTTGTGCATGGTCCTGAATTTGATGGCCAAGTGAAGACTGTAATGATAATACACAGATTTTACAAGCAGCCTGAGTTTACACTTGGTGTGAGTCTTTCACACACACACTCAGCCTGAGCCTGTCCAGTGTTAAGGCCTTTTATCAACAATCTGAATTGGAAGTTATCCAGGTTTGAAAGCAGACATCTACAGTCCAATGATGATGCCCTAGCATGATGATGATTGAACAGATAATTTTCACAGTCAATGCATGAAGGGGTTATGATGGTAGTAATTTGAAGTTTGATTAAGACATTGTCTTGACAGTATGATGATGATAGTGATGTACACAGTAAAGGTGGAGTATGTACAGTAATATACATCAGCAGACATCCTAGTGACTTAATGATATAGCAGTAGGGAATGTACTCTCAGCAGAAGAATTGTGGACATGTGGCATCTTGAACAGCAGTGATGAGGATGTGACAAGTTGTTAACAGTAGTTGAGACAGTCTGAATTGGTCCACAATGCAAGCCTGAATGTCTCTGTAAGAACACATAGTTCAGACTTGAGATTTGGTTGGGGTTTAGTTGCCTGGAAAGAAGTGTGCATGAGGTTGACAACACAAAGCTTGAACATTGACAAAAGATGAGCCCTAGTTTATAGTCCAAGGCTGAGTTATCCTAATGACTTGGCAGTGTTGAAGCACTTGTGTTGATGAACAGTGTGGCAGCAGTGTTGATGGGCAGTGTTGACATGGTTGATGAGCAAAGCAGAGATTGTTGAGCAGACCTTGATGATTTGACAGTGACTAGAGTACAGAGGTTGTTGAGCAGCGTGAGCAAATGAACCAAATGACTGAAGAGCTGGTGTTGAGCAGATGATCAGCAGTATTGACTAGCAGCAGAATAGATCGAAGAAACAGATGGTGTTGAGATAGTAAGTTTAAATTGTAAAAGCAAGCTTGCCTTGCTTTTGAGGTTAGGATACCTCAAACCTTTCCTAGCAGGGTCTAAGAAAACCAGGCAGGGTCCTGGATTTAGAGTAGGTGCTCTATGTATCAGTAGGTGCTGATTTTGCCTAACGGTTGTAGCCGGACCAAAAATAATACAAAAAGATTACAAAATTATATTGTGTTTGTGTTCTGTTGTGGTTTCTGATGATCTAAATGCTTTTGCTATGTGAATGATGATATGAAAGATATTTATGATATGATGGATAAAATAATGGAATGATGTATTGGTAGTTATCTGTGTCAAGCTAAGAAAAGGTTTAAAATTGGCTTTACACTGATTCACCCCCCCCCTCTCAGTGTCTACAATTGGTATCAGAGCAGGCCTTCGTAACAAGCCTAGCAAGCTTGAAGGAGATCCTTAGACACAATGGAGGAAAAGAAAGAGTCATCAAGCAATGGCGTGCCTGTACTGGATATTGCAGATTATTTCAGTTGAAGGAGCAAAATAAAGGCTTATCTGAAGAAGTTCGGGGTTTGGGAAATTGTCATTAATCCACCCGCTCCATCAAACAAGAAAGGAAAATCAGTTGCACAGAAGGAAGCAAAGAAGGACAACACTACAGCCTTGAAGTTCCTCATGGATGGACTTCCCAGCTCAGTGAAGGAAAGTGTAGGAGAGTACACTTCAGCAAAAGACCTATGGTGCAAGTTGGAGAGTGAATATCAGAAGGCAAGACCAGAACCCGAAAAGACAAATCAAGAATCAGAAGACAAGCCCCCATAAGAGCTCAAACAAGAAGAGGACTCCAGTAAAGGTATGAACTCTTGTGATTATGATAGCTTGTGAGATGAAATTGAGAAGATTCTTGCAGATGATGATGAAGCAATGTTGAAAGTTAAACAGAGAATTATAAACTATATATGCAACATAGATCTCAGAGCTGATTGGTTCTTGAACAAAGTTGATCTTAATCAATCTGATTACAAGGTGTTTAGGACGACAACCTTTGATTATATGGATAATCTCCAAAAGCAGAATGTTGAACTAAAGGAGTTGCTTAAGAAACTTAAGCATGAAGGAGTAGGTTGGCTGAAATCGCTGAAGGAAAAGGAAGTAGAAAAGGAACAACTAAAGATTGATTTGATCGATCTAACCCTAGAACAAAAGAACCATGATAAAGATTCAAAAATACTTGAAAAAGCAAGAGAGGTAAATCATGACTTGAAGACTCAGCTGGAGGAAGCCAAGAGGACAGAAGAAATCTTGAAGAGACAGTTAGAAGAAAAGGAGGAAACAGTCCAGAAGCTGGAAATGGAGGTAGTTGGTCTTAGGAAGAAAGGTAAGAAAAATGAAGCCTTGGTCAAGCTCCAGGACAGTTCAATTGTCCTAGATAAGATCTTAGATTGCCAAAGATCTCCACTCAACAAAACTGGTCTTGGTTACAAGAAGAACAAAGAAAAACTTGAAGATGACACTTGGTCTCTGAAGACTCCAGAAGCAGGTCCATCAACGTCCAAAGCTGCTACCCAGGCACCTGCACATGACAACAAGGATTTTGGAAGTTCAAAGATGAAACAAGGAGTTAGGTCTGTTCATCAAAGCAACTTCATAAAGGAAACAACTACAAGACCCAGGTATGAAAATGGCTTCAATGGCTATCGTTATTTGTGTTCTAACTCTGGTCATAAGGCTATGGATTGTAGGTCCCATGGAAGAAGAAGCGCTGGAAGCCCCAATGTCTCAGTTAGATGTTGGACATGCAATCAAGTCGGACATGTTGCTGCCACATGTCACACATTGAGATGCTACACCTGCAGTGGGTTTGGACACAAAGCCCATGAATGTGCCAGTCAAAGAAGTCAAGCAAGAAGGAGTACTCCATACACATCAACAAGAAGATTTGAAGATCAGAAGACAAATATCTACAGTCAAGGACACTCTCAAGCATGGAGAAATGAAGTTGATCAAAGAAGTGTTGGAAGCTCCAACAACTCAGTCAGATGTTGGTCATGCAACAATGTCGGTCACTTTGCTGCACATTGTCGTACGATGAGGTGTTATAGCTGCAGTGGCCTTGGGCACAAAGCTCAAGATTGTTGGAGTACACGGAAGCAATCCTGGAGAAGTTACCTAGACAACTCATCAAGTAAAGCCAATACAAATGAAGGAACAGATGCTCAAAGGATAGATGTCAAGAAGCAGGTATGGATGAGGAAGACCAAGCAGTTGCAGATAGGAGAAGCTGATCAGAGCAGGGAGGATGGCTGCCATATGGCAAGCCAAGTGTAAGGTCTCTCAAAGACCTTAGCACACCTTGAGTTCATGAGGCTGGAGAATGAACTCAAAGGAGAAAGGATGGTTACTCCAGGCATAGAGATAGGTCCTAGGATCGTGCATATTGACAGGGGGAGCAGTCAACAGTGATCAGAGATTTCAGAGACAGGTATGTGGACACCCTTTGCCATTGATGCCAAAGGGGGAGAGATGAAGACAAAGGGAGAGATGCTCATAGGGGGAGCATGAGTTGTTGTTATCAATGACAAAGGGGGAGATTGTTGATGAAATTGTCATTGATGCCAACATGGTCTTGATGTCATTGATGCCACCACCCAGCTGATGATGCTGAAGACCCTAGAGATGGTCTTGAAGTTCTAGTAGACGTTGAGGAAGCTTTTGGAATCTTGAAGAAATTGTGAAGGCAAGGTATGGTCTCCCTTGTGGCGTGATGAAACACACCCTTGCATGTGGCTTGGGTCTTGAACCCACACATATGAAGGAGCCTAATTCCCAACAGCCCCAATAGCATCCCCATCATCAGTTATCAGTATACTCTGCTGTCCCATATGAGGTAAGTTGATATCATAGGCACTCAAAGTTGAAAACTGAACAAACCTTAACAAGGCTAATATGAAAAAGTAAAGTTCTACTATAAAGTTCGAAGGAGATGCCACCAAGATGAACTATTGGAATGATTCTAAAACTCTTAAAGATCTACACAATGCCTTATGAAAACAACAAGCAAAATAAAGACAAGTCGGCTCTCCTTGGCCAAGAATTAATGAGAGGAGATCATTGGTTGTTCCAGTAAACATTGGTTTGAAATATAACACATGGGATCGGCCCAGTCACTTCTAAAAGGTGATTTCAGCGTATAAATAAGAATTCCCATAAGCAAAAGGCTTATCAAGAGCTGCGTGAATATGGAACAGGCTCTTGATAGAGCTGGTGGTAAGGTTGGAAATAAAGGTGCCGAAGTTGTTGAGTCGGCTTCAAGAATAAAAATTATAATTTTTTTTATATATGTCGGCCCAATAAAATATGTTTGAAGTTGGCTCATATTTAAAAATTAATTTTTTATATACAGCAGGTCGGCCTCCAAATTAAGGTAAAAATCAATATAAATACCTAGTCATACATTTCATTTTTTAAAATGAGAATTCGTGGGTGGAGCTCTGTGATTTTGTCTGAGGCAGCCTAGCTCACTGTGGAAATTTTTTTTGGGAAGCAGCTTGCCCTAGCTCACTGTGGAAATTTTTTTGGGAAGCAGCTCGCCCTAGCTCACTGTGAAATTTTTTGGGAAGCAGCTCGCCCTAGCTCACTGTGGAAATTTTTTTGGGAAGCAGCTCGCTAAGAAGGAGCAGTGTCTCGGTGGAAATTTTGTTGCAATGCTCTGATATTTTTTCTGGTTGTCTGTGAATTTCGGGAGGTAACCAGCATATTACCATCCCCACGAAGTTGCAGCAACAGTCAAATTTGAGTATGTTTCTTGCTGCAGCTCACATCTAAGTTGTTTGGGTGACCTGAGTATTTACATTTTACACAATCTTGTGCTATTGCTGCCCCTTCTTCCACTCAGTCTGAAGCTTGAAGGTCCAACAGTTTATTGCTGCCCTTATTCATTTGCTTGTGACAGACCCTAGGTTTTATGTTGGAACTAAGCCTAATTCAGTGTTAAGCCATTGTAGATACAGCTCGAATTTTGTTTGCAGCAGCTGGTGTCTTGGGGTGCTTGATGAGAGATTGACTTGGGTGTTCACGTTTTTTTTGTATTGATATGGTATTGATATGTGACTGAGTACAATGTATGAAAAGACGGAACAGATCTATTGCTTAGACACATAGATCTGCAAGGAGAAAGTGTAGATCTGATATATGGATTGAAGATCGGACTGTGTATTGCTGCCTATGCATAAATTTGTGGAGGACGTGTGAGGACACATCAAAGGAGGGTTTGGAAGTCCACAGATCGAGGTTGATGCTTGGCTTAAAGCCCTTCCACAGACAGAGTGATGATTGTGACATGGGTGCTGACTTTGGTATGAACTGCAGTTCATTTATGTCGATGTGGGTGACACAAACAAAACAGGAGGGCTGTTGATGAAATGCATTTTGATGCGGTCATGTATTTTGCTGTTGTTGCTTACAAGAGAATACTCTTGATCCATTAAGGTACTAACACATCAAATTCCTTAACTGTTCTGGCATAGTTGCCAATAACGTGAAGAGACCTATTTTATTCCAGCACCTGTGCAACATATGAAGATGACAGTCCTATGATATGAGCAGAATGTTGATTTAACAGTAGTAATATCTTGATGTGCACAAATACATTGACCCTGATGCTGAACTGTGTGATGAGATGAAAATGTCTTTACTCAGCCAAGACTTGACAGGTGCAGACCTTTGAAAGCATGAGCAGATTGCTGAAGAGATGAGGTATGACATGATTTGTAGTCTGGGTTTTGTTTGTTTTGGAAGACCGTTTCTATTTTGTTTGCAGTAGCCTGTTGATTGAGGTAAGGTGAAAGTTGTCTCAGTGAATCCCGAATTTTCTATGGTGTTTAGACAGTCCAAGTTGCTCAGCATTTGTGCATGGTCCTGAATTTGATGGCCAAGTGAAGACTGTAATGATAATACACAGTTTTTACAAGCAGCCTGAGTTTACACTTGGTGTGAGTCTTTCACACACACACTCAGCCTGAGCCTGTCCAGTGTTAAGGCCTTTTATCAACAATCTGAATTTGAAGTTATCCAGGTTTGAAAGCAGACATCTACAGTCCAATGATGATGCCCTAGCATGATGATGACTGAATAGATAATTTACGCAGTCAATGCATGAAGGGGTTATGATGGCAGCAATTTGAAGTTTGATTAAGACATTGTCTTGACAGTATGATGATGATAGTGATGTACACAGTAAAGGTAGAGTATGTACAGTAATATACATCAACAGACATCCTAGTGACTTAATGATACAGTAGTAGGGAATGTACTCTCAGCAGAAGAATTGTGGACATGTGGCATCTTGAACAGCAGTGATGAGGATGTGACAAGTTGTTAACAGCAGTTGAGACAGTCTAAATTGGTCCGCAATGCAAGCCTGAATGTGTCTGTAAGAACACATAGTTCAGACTTGAGATTTGGTTGGGATTTAGTTGCCTGGAAAGAAGTGTGCATGAGGTTGACAACACAAAGCTTGAACATTGACAAAAGATGAGCCCTAGTTTATAGTCCAAGGCTGAGTTATCCTAATGACTTGGCAGTGTTGAAGCACTTGTGTTGATGAACAGTATGGCAGCAGTGTTGATGGGCAGTGTTGACATGGTTGATGAGCAAAGCAGAGATTGTTGAGCAGACCTTGATGATTTGACAGTGACTAGAGTACAGAGGTTGTTGAGCAGCAGTGAGCAAATGAACCAGATGACTGAAGAGCTAGTGTTGAGCAGATGATCAGCAGTATTGACCAACAGCAGAATAGATCGAAGAAACAGATGGTGTTGAGACAGTAAGTTTAAATTGTAAAAGCAAGCTTGCCTTGCTTTTGAGGTTAGGATACCTCAAACCTTTCTTAGCAGAGTCTAAGAAAACCAGGCAGGGTCCTGGATTCAGAGTAGGTGCTCTATGTATCAGTAGGTGCTGATTTTGCCTAACGGTTGTAGCCGGACCAAAAATAATACAAAAAGATTACAAAATTATATTGTGTTGTGTTCTATTGTGGTTTCTGATGATCTAAATGCTTTTGCTATGTGAATGATGATATGAAAGATATTTATGATATGATGGATAAAATAATGGAATGATGTATTGGTAGTTATCTGTGTCAAGCTAAGAAAATGTTTAAAATTGGCTTTACACTAATTCACCCCCCCCCTCAGTGTCTACAGATGGCAGTATTGAGAAATACAAAGCCAGATGTGTAGCTTGTGGTTTTACTCAAAAAGAGGGCATAGACTATGATGAGACTCTTGCTCCTGTCGCCAGGTATACTACTATCAAAACCATCATTTCTCCTTCTGTAGTATTCGGATGGAAGTTACACCAGATGGATGTAAAAACATCCTTCCTCAGTGGAAAGATTGATGAGGATGTCTACATTGAACAACCTGAAGGCTTTGTGACTCATGGGGATAAGTCCCATGTATGTAAACTGAAGAAAACTTTGTACGGACTCAAACAGGCTTCGAGAGTCTGGTATACTAGGATGGATGGATTCCTTCACAGCTTTGGGTTTTCCAAAAGTACTGCTGACTCCAAAATGTACTTTAAGGTTGTTCATAATCATATCTTGATCCTTGTCCTATATGTAGATGACTTGTTCCTTACAGGTGAGCTGCCTAATAGCATAGTGTAAGAGGGAAATCACCTCTGAATTTGAAATGAAGGATCTTAGTCTGATGCATTATTTTCTTGGCCTAGAGTGTTGATGAAATTGTCATTGATGCCAACATGGACTTGCAGTGGCCCCTGGAGATGGTCTTAAAGCCTTGTGGATGATAGAGAAGCCCTTGTATTTATAGAATCAATGGATTGTTGGAAAGAGCCCTTGAAGATGCCTTGATGAAGCATTGAAGAGCCATTGAAGTGGCTTAAAGAAACCGTGAAAATGCCTTGATGAAATCGGCCCAGAAGTAAAAAAAAATTATTGCTATGTCGGCCCAACAAAAATTATAAGTCGGCTCAGTCAAACACAAAATCGGCTCAGTCAAAGTTTTAATAAAAAATATATATATATAATAATATATTTTGCAAAGTCGACTCCAAAAAGAAAATAAAAAAAGAGCAGGTCGGCTAAGTAAATTATGGTGAAAATTTAGTATTTATACCCCATCAAATCCTCACTTTTTCTTTGGAAATTTCGGTGGAGCTCTGAGGAAATTCGCAGCATCTGATTCGTGGAGGAGATTAAGATCTCTGATTTTCGGGTATACTGTAGCAGCCATAAAATTGAAGTGAAATTTCAGTGGAATGTTTTCTTTGGTGTCTGTGAATTTCGGGAGGCAGCTTTACCGAGGAAAAACTCTGGTGATTTTACCAGGAGTAATGTTCGAGGAAATTCACAGCAGCTAGGAGCAGCAGTTTGGAATGTTTTTCTTTAATTCGTGGGTAGCAGCAGAACTGTCTCAAATCTGCAGCAGCAGGAACTCGTGGACTAAGGAAAGAGCTCACTAGCTGAGCAGAGATGGTCTATAGAACTCGTGGACTGAGGAAAGAGCTCACTAGCTGAGCAGAGATGGTCTATAGAACTCGTGGACTAAGGAAAGAGCTCGCTGGCTGAGCAGAGATGACACAGTCCACTGAAATGTTGATGACAGACCTAGCTTGAACAGTCCCAAAATTGCAGAGGTTAAAACAGTCCTGAAATTGCAGAGGAGAGGGACTTGAGTTTTTCCACAGAGAATTTTTGGGGTTAATTGAATAGTCCCGAGTTTCTTCCTGAACAGTTCGAGTTGGTTGGATGCTTGTCTGCTAGAATAGACCATCATACAGTCTAAGGTTTTGAATCCTTTTACACAGTCTTGAATGCATGAACGTGTTGGTCAAAGCTCTAGAAGACTGAACAATTCGGCCTGCTAAAAGATGAACAGTAACCTTTTTGAACAGCAGTAGCATCACTTGGATAACTTAAATAAAGAAAGCAATCTTTCTTTATGATTACTTCCAAGGCATAATGGAGTTCTAATTTAGTGAAGCATCTGGTGACCATCTACAGCATATCTAGAGCCCTCCTCAAGGTGACAAAAGATCTGAAGAAGTAAGAAGTCTTGATCTCAGTATAGATTCAGTTTTGTAAGGAGATAAAGATAAGACATCTAGCCTGAGAAAGTTTATATGCATATTTGACGAACATTTTAAGGGTTGTTTTTGGCATAATTCATGAGTGATTTAATACTTGGCTAAGAGTACTTGTTTTGAGGTCATATCTGAAGAAGTCTTCTGGTAGACTCTTGATGAGCAGATTCCTTGATGACTGTTAACCAGCAAACAGTTGGTTGGGATCTAAGGAAGAATTCGTGGGAGAATTGCATACCTATCTCACCATACACCAGTCCCCAAAGATTGCAGGCATGTACAGACTGAGTTTTACAGTCAAGTGGTGACAGTCCTGTTCTTTGAAGTTTGTTTTTGCTAATTTACAGCAGCAGTTATCTCTTGAAGCCAAGTGAACAAGTTTGTGATGATGCCCCAGTAGTAAAGTTGCACATACAGTGATGATCAGTGATGATGACATGATATACAAGTGACAGGTATACAGTTTATATGTGTGGTGTATAAGCAGTGATATGATGATACAAGCATTATGATGATTAGTGAAGTGTGAAACAATGATGTGAACAAGCACAGTTTTTGCTTGAAGAAGGTATACAAAGTCCTATTGCAAAATCGAGGTATGATCATGCTCTCCTATACACTAAGATGATGATATGCAATTGATACAATGAAAGTAATTTGAATAGTGATGTACAATGTTGTACAATCAAATGGGTGAATAGGAATATTGTATGCATACAGTGGAGTATAAGCAGTGGTAAATATACAGCATGAACAGTTTGGATGATATATGACAGCCCTAGTTTCTTGAAGAAGTTGACAGTGATGTGTGAGAGACTCTTTTGCACTGTGAAATATAATAATGCATATGTACAGTGATGGTACAGTAATGCAAAGTCTTAGCAGCCACAGGAGCACCTTGAAGTAAGTATATATCCTGCTGATCTGATTTTGATGGTATAAATCTGAAGTATACAACACAGTGCATAAGATATCTTGCACAAAAGGACTAATACGTAGGTGTTCAAGTTTGTGAAAAAGAAACCATCCAAAGTATTGTTTGGATTCTTCTATGCTGTTAACTACAAGTATAAAGTCCTGTTACTATTTTGCAAACATCTTGTGTCAACCTCAGTGCCATGTTCAGTTGTTTGTATAAGAATTGAGAGGACTCTTCAAGACTTGGATTTGGATTAACTGGGAAGTAGGGTTAAGCCCTTATGACATTTGTTGATCAGCCTTTTTGATTAAGTTGAGGCTTGACCTATTGACATACACTTGCTAATAAATGTTACAATAAGCAAATCTTTGATATGAGAAACGTATGAGTAGATCTCTTAATGACTAGCATGAGCAGTAGTGACACTTGGGGAGACTTCTTGTTAACTTGATCAAGCTGTGATAATGACAGTTTGACACCTACAACAGTATGACAGTGATGTGGTTGAGTAGCAACAGTGAAGGATGATCAGCAGTCAACAAGATGAGGATCAGAGATTGAACAAGATTGAAGATTGAAGGATCACAGTCCATAATGCTAAAGAGATATGTTTAACTTGACATGATCAGTGATATGTTTAGTACACAGCCTAGATCTATTGAATGGACAAGCAAGACATGACCAGTGAGCAACAGAGATAATGAGCAGCGTTGATGATGAGCACATGAGCAGTGATTGTGACAGCGTGACAGTGACCTACATTGACTTGACAAGATAGTGATAGCCATTCATATGACAGTGACAGTGCTTACACAGTGAGACATGTGGATTGATGAGGCTTCTTGAGCAGAGGTTAATAAGCAGAGATTGACCAGAGATTCATGAGCAGCAGTGAGCAAATGAACAAGATGAATGATGAGCAGTGTTACAGCAGAGTTGATGTGATGTGCAGAGAAGATGAGCAGCTTTGATGTGTCAGAGATCTCTTGATGGTAACACGAGTATACTGTATTGTAAATGCAAGCTTGTCTTGCTTTTGAGGTTAGGATACCTCAAACCCTTCTTAGCAGGGTCTAAGAAAACCAGGCAGGGTCCTGGATGCAGAGTAGGTGCTCTATAACGAATTTATATGGTGTGGTGTTCTTTTGTGTTATGGTCTTGATGATTTAAATGCTTATGCTATGTGAATGATGAAGTGAAATGAAATGATTATGAGACTAATGGAATGATGAATTGGTAGTTAATTGTGACAAGTTAAGAAAAGCGGTAAAATTGCTTTACACTGATTCACCCCCCCTCTCAGTGTCTAACATAGAGTTCTGGCAAAATCCAGGCGAGATCTTCCTCACACAAGGGAAGTATGCAGTGGACATATTGCAGAGATTTGGGATGCAGGACTGCAAGTCCATGAGCGTGCCCATGAATACCAACTTGAAAAGGTTGCGAGACTCAACCACCAATTCACAAGATGTGGACTCGACTCTGTATCGACAGCTCATTGGATCCTTGATGTATCTCGTACACACGAGATCAGATATCTGTTACGTAACGAATGCTCTGAGTCAGTTCATGTTCGATCCGAAGCACATGCACTGGGTAGCTGCCAAACATGTACTCAGATATGTGTGAGCTGCTATCACTTATGGGCTCAAGTATACTTCCAGTAGTAGAGTATTGTTAGCCGGATATGCTGACTCAGATTGGGCTGGCAGTGTAGTAGATCAAAAAAGTACTTCAGGTTACTACCTCATTATGGTATCTGCAATGATCTCTTGGTCTAGCAGGAAACAAGGTTCCATAGCACAGAGTACAATTGAAGCTAAGTATATTGCTGCAAGTGATGCCTGCAAGATTGTAGATTGCAGATATCTTAACCAAGCTACAAATGAACAGATTGCAGATATCCTGACCAAGCCTCTGACAACAACAAAGTTCGTGTACTTTTGTGACAAGCTTGGCATGGCAGAGAATACCTCTCTCGCTGAGAGGGAGTGTTGATTTTTCCTAAGCAACATCTAGAGCCATTCTCTTAGGAGAATGGGGACATCTGGTTAAGGATTAGGATGTGGAACCAGTCCAACATTGGGGGAACTCAACCTTGAGCTAAGTAGCCATTCTGTTGAATGGGGACATCTGGTCAAGGACTAGGATGTGGAATTAGTCCAACACTGGGGGAACTTAGCCTTGAGATGAGTAGCCATTCTGTTGAATGGGGACATCTGGTCAAGGACCAGGATGTGGGACCAGTCCAGCACTGGGGGAACTCAGCCTAGAGCTGAGTGGCCATTCTTTGAATGGAGGCACCTGGTCAATTACTAGGAAGATGAGCTAGTCTAGAATTGGGGGAGTCAGCCTAGGGCTGAGGGCCATTCTCCAAGAGAATGGAGGCGCTTGGTTAGTTACCAAGTATTTGACCTTGGGTCAAATTATGCAGCCTATGGCTGAGGCACCTGGTCAATTACTAGGACATCACTATAAGTCCTAGACTGGGTCTAGCCATGTGAGGCACTCCTACCCTCGATCTATGGGCTTTGTGATCTTCTCCAAGGATTAGCTACCCTTGGTCAAGACACCTAGTACGTGATCTTGGTGGTACAAGGCGTGTGAAATAAAAGCATTCGTAATTCTCTCTATTTATGATGATGTACTTTGAGTGGGGATGAAGTAACCCTATGACCACTTGTTTTGACCACACGACACTTGAAGAAGGCTAAAGGTAAAAGTAAAAAATACATAAGGACCCTTTGACCACTAAGGAGTCAAAGTGAAAATACAAAAAGACCTTTGGTACCACTAAAGGTAAAAGTCAAAAAGATAAAAGAATAAAATATTATTACTTTGTTATTTTGAGTTTTGGTCCACATCCAAGTGATTCAAAGGCTATAAAAGAAGATCAACTCATTTAATTTTTACACACTTGCTCATCATCTTACAGCTGCTCCTAGAAGACTTTTGCTGGTTCTTGAAGAGAGTGAAGTTCTTGTTTTTGATCTTTTGCTCATCATCTTACAGCTGCTCCACTCTTGTTACAGACAAACCCTAAGCTAGGGTTTCATCCACGTTGAGCACTTGCAGCAGCCTCATCTTCTTCCTCACAGGCTAGGGCATCACACTAACACTCACAGCTACACTCACGGGAAGCTCTTCCTCCTTCGGGCAGCAACATTAGTTCATAGGAAGCTTCATTAGAAAGCCCGAATATCTTCACGAGCTACCCTTCCTTTTCTCTGGGCAGTATTCGTTTAGCTGCTAACACTCTCGGGCAGCCCTCCCACTCATAGGCAGCTCTTTCTCATCTGGTGCCTCTCCACGGTAACCTTGGGTAGCACCAGCAGGAGCTCGGGCAGCTCCAACAAGAGCTCGGGCAACTCCGTACACATCCGAGCAGACAGGTACAAGTCTGGACAGGCATCCAGGCTGTAGGTGCAGTTTGGGCAGGCAGCAGCAGATCCGGGCAGTTCCAGGCAGCAAGGAAACTATCCCAGGCAGCAGATCTGGAATTTCGGGCAATAGAAAGAAATCAAAGCAGGAAGCCGTAATTTGGATTTTTCTGTAAAAGTTATCTTTTGTGGATTTTTTTATCAGTGGTTGAAACCAATTAGGGTTTGAGAATTATTGAAGAACATTCATTTCAGAATTCTGAGATTGAAGAAACTCAAGTCATCTCATTTAAGAGATGAATTACTAATGCTTTTGGGGTTTTTGTCCTTTAAAGGTTTCCCTGTGAAAAACTCTTGTGTTCAATGTGTATGATGTTTTGATGTATCTACTGCACTTTTCTATTGTTATCTTACTGTCTGCAAAATTTTAAAAAGAATACATGCTAATGCTAAGCTCTAACACATATGTACTTATATTCTTTGCCTACTTATGTCTCCATGTGGATTTGCTTTCAATGGTTTACTTTATGTAATGTGATGCTAGAAGCAATTTTCATTACATCGGACTGAAATCCTGTTATGATTTCACCAACTGGTGAGTACAATGCTGAAAGGCATGGCAAGTGATGGGTTGATTTACAACATTCACCTAACATCTCTTTTTATTACCGTTATTTGACTCCCCTTTAAATTAATCTAATTTTATCATACACAATCCTTGTCAATGTTTTCATATAAGCCAATTTTTATATGGGATAACGAAACATAAGCCAAACCATTAATTAGTGGGGTGCATGCCTTTTCATTTCTTTAAGGAAAAGAGAGTTTCGCTAACTGCAACTTCAATGGATATGTTAATTGCTCACTGTAGAGTTCAATCTACACCTAAGGGAAGGAGGTATGGAATTCAAGGCTATGTATGGCCCAACAGTGATGCATTGCTTGTTTGGGGTGTGTATGGCCTCAGGAAACAATGAATTGCTGAGTACAGACTCACAAACCTGTTGGAGGGTGTGTAGGGCTTCAATGCCCATGCATTTGTTGCATACTTCCTGTCTGGATGCCACTGGCCTCAATAATCACAGAACTGCTCTTCTTCAGGGGTGGAAATAGAAGTTTGGATTCCAAGTCTGCCAGTACTTGTTTTAGCTTTGGTGGCGATTTAGGGCTTTCCGCTAGTTTTTGTGGAATCTCTTACATCAAAGAAGGAGATTGCTTTCTATCTGTACCATTCTGATCCTAATCTAAAACCTCAAATTAATTCTTTTGAATAACGTCAGTGGTTTCCATACCTTTTGTGTCTGTTAGGCATTTGAGGATCTGATCTTCTCTCTTCCCCTTTCTGTGATTTGAAGCCCTTGTCTTCTTCTCGGTTCTTTTGCAGTCTGTGAGGGCATTTTTTCTCGATATGATTGTAGTTATGACAATTCCTGAGCCAAATTATACTTTCACTTATCATACTCTATTTGGATGGACCTTATGAATGTACATGGTTTCTCATGCTTGTAGATTTCTTCACTTATTTTAACTCTTTCAATTCCATTCTTTTAATTTTATTTCCTCCATGTGTACTTATTGCAGTGAGATGAAAAGACAATACTATATTGCACATTCTCTTTGTAGGTTTCTTCTGTAGTGCACATAATCCACATGAGAATGTAACCCCCACAATCCATCCCATGTGGGCTTGCATTTTTGTGTTGATTCTCTCACACTATTTTATCTTTTTGTGCATATAAATCCTTAGAAGTGAGAAAAAGTAGTGTCAAAAGAGGCATGGATGTCCTCTATAAAAGCCTGTCCATTGCCACTTGTAACTACAACATTTCTAGTCTTGCATGAAGTCCATGCTGTGCAAGTTTTTCATTCTCAATTTCAAGTAAGTCCGTTTTATTGTTTGTGTATTCTGAGTTTCTCTGGACATTGCATTTTAAAGGCAGAATCTTGTGCAGGTGGTCCTATAAAGAAGAAAGAAAAGTATGCTCGTCATGAAGATGCTATTCTTCATGCTCTTGAGATTGAGAAATTGCAGCTAGATGAAAAAAACAGTCTTGTCTTGAAAGAGTCCACATGGATGATAAGAAACATGCCACCGCGGTGATGCAGCCACAAAATTATGTTGTTGATTTTGACAAAGATAAGAGCCAGCATGACTCTTGTAATTATGGTGACATTTTAGATCCTGAATTGCATCTGGATGCTGAGAAGTTAAGCCTATCAGGTCAACAGACACTTCCTGAGTTTGATGACATACAACTGTCACTTCAGAAAGTCAAACATGGAAATGAGATGAATTGGGAAGACGATGGCACTGAAGACACACTTAGGATGAGAGGTCTGCAGGACTTTGGGTTGAGAAATGTGCCCACACGATAGAAGCCCAATCTAGCTACAGTTTATGAAGTTGTTGGAAAAATAATCCCTTCAGAGAGCTGTGTACGTAATTCCTCTTCCATTGCTTGTTGCATGGGAAATGGAAGCCCTGAACAACAATAGAGGATATTCTTTAATCCTTAAAAAAAAGATCCCATGTGGGGCATGCTGAGGAGTCCTCTGTCAAAAGGCGCGATTGTCACTGGCTCCTTACACAGGTTTTACAGAGTAATGCGAAATTACCAGTGCTTGTTTTCCTGATTTTGGTTGTATCACAGTTGACTCAGCTCAGCAAGGGTTGAAGGAAAGAGGAGTTGATAGTTTGCAACCAAAGCAAGTTAAAAAATCAAGTTTTTCTGCATTGCCTGATAATAATTCAGATTACATGGGAATTTTTTCCAAATAGAGAGCTCATTACAGGCTTCTCAAGATGGATTTGAAATCAGATAGAAACTGATTCAACCTGTTTCTTTGATCAATGATAATGCATGTTCTGATTTGCTAGAGCAACCAAGTTCCAACTATGGTGAAAAAAGTGGTCTACATTCTGTATATGGAGTAGGTGAAATTGCACTTACAGGTCAACTTAGTTCCTTTCTTCGTGGACCTATTTAAACTTATTCATCTTTTGATTTTATGTACTGATGCAAGTTTTGGCACATTCATAGTTTTTATCATGCCGGATATTAGATAATATTTCTTTGCGTTTCTGCCCCCTTAATAAAAATCGTCCTCTTTATTTCTTTTTGCTATTCTGATGACATCATTAAACAGTTCATTGGTTCTTTCTCTGTGCTTGACTTTGTGGAGGAGACTTCCTCCTCCTCCGCTCCTTCCTCGACATCCTATCTTACTGACTTCTTGAAACTCTCTTACACTCCCCTCTTTCTTCCTATTGGATGTTATACTTAGTTCATGTTTTCTTTGATCATGTATATATAACTTCATGCTCTTGGGATAGATTATGGTACCCCTACTGATTGTTAAGACCGATTCTACCTTTTAGTCCCATTAAACTTGCTTTTGGTAATTTGTTGGACATTCATAAAGTTATATTATCTCATATTAGTTTCCCTGAACAATGTTTGTGACTTTGAAACATATCTAATATGGATGACAGTTCATTTTGAATATCCCTCTTCATTGTACAGACCCATGTAGGGATTTGGGGGTTCTCTGGACATGCTTGGTCAGTAGTTGGACATTAATAAAGTTATATAATCCCATATTAGCTTCCCTGAACTATGTTTGTGACTGTGAAACATATTTAACATGGATGGGAGTTCATTTGGAATAGCCCTCTTTATTGTATAGACCCATGTAGGTATTTGGGGGTTTTCTGGACATGCTTAGAATCAGGATATATTCTATCACAAACCTGGCAAGAAACATAGAGTGTAAGCCTGTTGAAGTCAAAAAACATAGGTGGATTTTGGAGTAAACATATAGCTCCAACTTAGTATCAATGTATATTTTATATTATGTGAGCGTTATGTTAGTAGACATTAACGTTAGTGGTTAATGGATATGTGATCAATGTAAAAGTTAAGTGATTAGGTGGCTAAACTGCCATAATAATTGAATCTGTTACATAATAATGTAACAAGGGATGCTTAACTTGAGAGAGTAGTAATATATGTAATTTGGGTAGCCTACCTTGCGCTCTGTTCATGTACTTTCTGCAGCATTAATATATGTGTCCTTTGTTGTTTTCTTTGCATTTTTTTTATTTGCGTTATTTTTTTATGCACCCACATAAAATCCTTTTTGGTATCAAAGCATTATGTTGATTTAGGAGTCTGTGAATCCTAAGTAGTTTTTGGATTAGAACTTTGAATAAAAAAGGCATCGTGATTGTGTAAAGTAAAAAGATGTTGAAGGCCTGCACAGAAGAAGAACGTCACTTTGTGAGTTGTTCATTTGTCTAAGCTTGTGACTCATTGTCACCACATGAAAGATCCTTGAAGCAATGAGGGGGGGCTATGCCAAATTTGGCAAGAGTGATATCATGAGTGTAAGGGCCCTACTTTAGGTGCCACTTGCAGTGGCATGATAGAGGGTGTATTGGGAAAACTTGGCTAAAGGGTACACAATGAGTCCATATATTTGGTAGTCTTGGTGATCGACTCATAGTAATTCATGAGACACTTAGGACCATGCACTAGTTTGGCGTGGAATACAAGAACAAAGCAGTAAACCTAGAGTTTTTTGTACAGATCTATGGGGCTAGAAGACAAGAGAGCTAACAAACCTTTATTGCATAGTCAAAGGGAAATCATGTAGAATGCTCAACCTTATTTTTTATTTTACTACATTTTGGTGGAAATAAGTAGTCCCAGAAGTTGCAAGCAACAGCATCAGTCCTTGCAATAGTTACAACTTACAGTTGCGACTCACAACAATCGCAACAGCAGTTACACCAGTTTTAGCCTGGGCCACAGCCACAGCTGCAACTGAAGCAGGTCTCATCAGCAATATATTCCCAAACATTTAGGATTCCGGATTTTGCCATTGAACTTAGGTCATAACAAGAATCAACAGTTTGCATTCACCTAGACATAATGAAGAATTATAAGCTGAAGCATTTGTTGTCCAGCTTTTTGTATGGAATCAACAATCTCAACAACCAGTGTTGAAATATAATGAGCACACAACTGCTGTAAAGGCCATTTCCTGGTCTCCCCATCAGGATGCTCTTCATGCTTTTTGCTGATATCCAAAGTTTTAAATTTGCTTGCACAGTATTGTAACTGGTGCAGGTGATGAAAGATTGCATTTTTTTTAGTGTTTTTCCATCTTCTAAGACACAGGTACAGATGATCGAATGCCTTCTAATTTTATGAGGTTGGTTTCTACTTCAGTTTTCAAATAGTTGGGGACATTTTAGCAAAGTTACATTAGAGAAAACATGTTGATTATGGGATAAAAGTGAAAGATTCTTTATCATCACGGCAGAACACCATCCACCATCCACCATCCGTCACATGGGAGTTTGGTCTTCAGGTCGAACTCATATTAGATAACATTGGAACTTCCTATTCTTAGGAAGATGTGAGGTGGTATTGAGCATCCAAATGGAAATTTGGTGGTTAGCCCCAGGCAAGGTGACTATATTAAGTCGCAGCCGAATAAGAATCTGGCATGAGCAGAAGTTGTCAATAGGTTATGTGACCTGCTGTTGCTTTTAAGCAGTACCTTTTTAGTGACAACCAGTTGAGGCAGTGGAACAAATTACATGTATGAGATCTGTGTCTCAATTATCTTTTGATATTCTAGATGAATATAATGTGTTGGCTGTGGTAGTTATGACTGGATTAAACCAACGTGTAGGCTGTGCATGTGCTTCCCCTTGCCTGGCTGGACATATGTATTGGTAAAAAGCTAGATCATGTTAGAAAATAGGCAGACGTAGTCAAACCCGTTCTTGTTGGGTATGACTTATTCAAATGTTTGAAAGTGTTATGTATCTTTGGTAGGTTCAATGTATTAATTATTTTTAATTTTCTCTAACACTATATTTTCTGGTATGACTACACTACATTGTATATTAACCCTTGCAAACGCTATCACATTTGCAGTTCAAACAATATCCTCTGTCCTTGAGGCTGTACTTGTACTCAAACATACTTGTAGAACATACTTCCAAGATAAATACTAAGCAAATATCAATTGGGATTTTTCCCTTCAAGTTTATGAGTTTCTCAACCAATTATTTGGTTTCGTGTATTATTGGTAATTTTTTATTATAAACTGCTTTAAATGTAAATTTCTGTATTTCTTCTAGTGCTAATCTTACGGTTTGGAATTTTTTATTTTCTAACCATGAAGTGAGATACAAATTTTTATCTTGTCAACACTAAACAAGTTCCTGTGTAAAGCAGCCAGGTATACGACTACTCATCCATGAACACTCTAACGTGTACTAGATTGGGCAGGGCTGGGAAAGTTCTCATTCTCAAAAGCAGTATTAGATTGGGCAGGGTTGGGAAAGTTCCCATTCTCAAAAGCAGTATTCTTTCTGCATGTGTCCCCCTCTTGGAAATGAAACTGGCATGCTAAATACTCAAATGTATAAATTTGAAAGGTAGCATTTTTGTGCTTTTATCTCCCAAGATAATATGTGCTACAGCTGGGTGTTAACCTAGGAAAATCATCTTTACTTGGCATCGAGGAAATTTATATAATCAGTTAAAGGTTACTTGGGTTAACTACAAAGGTTGGTTGGATAACAGATCCAAGTCTTTTATTACTCCCAAGTTGTTTTTCTGATTTATGCAATTATTCTTTAATCAAGTAAATGTTCGAGTTACCTTTATGAACTTGACTTTTTTTTCTTTCACATATGTTTGCAGACAATTTGGGTTGTGATGTATGCAATTATTCTTTAATCAAGTAAATGTTCGAGTTGCCTTTATGAACTTGACCTACATTTTTTATATTTCAAACATGTTTGCAGACAATCTGGGTTGTAGGATGCAGTTGTGGGATGCAGAACATAGATGGGGTTTTGGGACAATTTAGTTGTGGGTTGCAAAACATAGAGGGGGATTCAAGACAATATTTGTGTAAATTGTTTCCAAACATAGAGAAAATATAGAATGAGAATCATTTTTATTTTCTCACCAAAGATTATATCAATTTTATATAAAACAATTGCTTATTTTTGAGCTAAATCAACATAAATAATATTTTCTTATAAATAAACTACAATATCAGGTTACAGTGAAATCGAACCACTAACATCCTGCTTTTAAGGTAGACGCTCTTCCATCGAGCAAGCACCTTTTAAAGAATTATGTAAGAAGGGAAGGTCACTGTGGAGGTACTTTGCAAGTGGAAGATTCCCTAAAGTTTGATAAAGTAGTCACAAGTTCCCAACTTCATCATAAAGCATTACAAAGCTCTTTATTATTTCTCCACCTAGGGTATGCATAGAGCATATCCTATGCATAATTTAACTAATCTAGCATGTTAGTTAAATTTGGAAGAATGAAAAATGATAAGAAGAAAATGTGGTTCCTTAGAATACCATGACTGCAAAGTATATCCATACTGAATTTCCTAAAAATGCTCTACAATTTCATTGCAAAACCAAAGGGTTAGCGTTGAGCCTAGACTACTCACCTACATTAATATCCTTAGAGTTTGTGTAATCATATTGGATGTTAAATCAGGAAATTGTGTCCATGCCCAAACCATCAACATTAGAGTTGGTCATTTGAATAAGACTTACAATTTTGAAAGAAAACTAAAATTATCTACGCATTCAATGTCAATCTCTGTGAATCACAACAATATAAAGGTCCGAAAGTTGCAGCTACAAGAAGTCTGTTGTACTTGGAAGCTTGATCTTGGGGAGTTATGGGACAGTTCAAGTATCAAATTTCCTATTAATACAATATGGTGAAGTGTTAGTGAATTTTTTTAAGAAATTATAGGACATGAGAGTGTGTGCACATGCAATCTAGGACAACCCAATCTTCTAGAGAAAAAGGTATGATTGTGTCCAATTTGAAAGCCACAAATTAACAAGGAAGCTTCTCAATCTCGTCACCCCGGGAAGATTGTGTTTCAGTTTTCTGCATTGATGGTCCAATTTCTACCAAGAGACATTCCATCTAAAACAAAATCTATACAACTTCACCTTGAAAGAGTAGAGCTTCATTTGGTCTTCCAAATTTCTATTAACCCAGTGATGAGGTTATTGTTGATTTTGGACAATATATTAATAAAATTCTAACATATATAACAAAGTACTCTATGTATTATGTAGTAAATTATGGAGCTTTCATTTAAACATATTCATTATATTCATCGCTACAAACTAATAAATGGGAACATGATCCTTTTTCATTGTTGGTGAGTGTTTTGAAGATCTATTACAAGGAGGATTTATGCACAAGTTTTAACAATGATAGCTAGTGGTTCCAAAGCACAAATTTTACAGCATAGTTTAATATAAGAAAATTCTTCATCAATATGTTTTGAATTTATCTATATGAGATGAAAGAGATATTTTCTCACTACAATGAAATTGAAGAGTGAATTTCCATGAAATATGTTCATTTTTTTTCTTTCCACTTAAGAATTGATGCCAATTATAAATCTCCAAAATGTATGAAGTTGCCTTTTGATACACTATTCAAGTAAATTTACTTGTTCAACTTCACACATGTAGTGTGCCAAGTCTTGATAAGGAACTCCGTTGTTTACCATAACCTATGTAGGGGAGACATCTTTCATATATTAAACAAGATTTAGGAAAACTATGCAATTTGAGGAACATTTGTTATGATCTAGTAAAATTGGTAAAATTACTTGTGAATGAAATCAAGAATAAAATATTAAAAAGTCTTAGCATATTTTTTGGTAGACACCGCCCTTGTGTATGTTTATCAATTACAAGTAATTCTATGCAAGCTATACTTCATTAGACCTAAATTTAATGTTTCCAATAATATCACATGAATGTGCAAAATACATTAACTGGAGCATACATGCTAAAATATACAAAACGATTATCTTAGTAGGGAATGCCCAATGGCTAAGATATACATGCAAATGTATACAAAAGGATTATCTTAGTTTGAGTGGAGGCGTTGTGATAGGGAATAAAATGCTTGAATTTCTTGCTTTGTGAATAACTCATTTAAGGAAATCTTTGGTGGTATGTTTGCTTCAAATCACAAAGTCAATGTAGACAATAACTGAAAATGGATGAGTGGCTTTTTGGTTATTGGTAATGTTGCAAAATGTTCAAAAAAATGGGATAGTCTTTTAGCTGTTATATATAAATATTGCATGTTTATCAATACAAACTGAAAAATATTGAAAAATATCATGGACATTTATGAAATCTCCATGCACTGCTCAAATGAAAAAGTAACATCCAATTAAGTTGAGAAAAAAGTACTTTGAATCTATTATAAAGTCTTTATAGGGAACACATTCTGCGGAAACCTCATTGTAGTTTTGTATTTGTTTATTGTGAACTACATTTGGCATACATTCATTTATTAATTTTTTTAAATACAGTTAAGAATATATTACACATAACAAACCGTCTCTAAAATTTCAAATAGATTAGAAAAACAATCATAAATAATCAACACGTTTGCTCTAATGTAACTTTGCTAAAAAGTCCCCAGCTATTTGAAAACCGAAGTAGAAGCCAACCTCATAAAATTAGAAGACATTCAATCATTTGTACCTGTGTTTTAGAAGATGGAAAAACATTCCAAAAATGCAATGTTTCATCCATTACAATAGTCTGCAAGCAAATTAAAAACTTTGGATATATGCAAGAAGCAACAAGACCGTCATGATTGGGAGACCAGAAAATGGCCTTTACAACAGTTGTGTGCTTGTTATATTTCAGCATTGTTGTTGAGATTGTTGATTCCATACAAAAAGTTGGACAACAAATGCTTCAAGTTAGATTCTTCATTGTGTCTAGGTGAATGCAAACTGTGGATCTTGATTATAAGAAGAGCATCGTGCTTGTTTTACCTGGTTATCATTTCCACCATATGCAAGTTCCCAGTTGTCATAGGACTGTTTCAGCCTACAAACCTGAACCCACCAATGCAATATTGTTATAACATTAGACAATAATACTCCACTAAAAATAAAGATCATATTTAAGAATGCATACAAACACATGATGCCAATCAAAAGAGAAGAAAAACAAAGAATTGTTGTGATGGAATCACACATTAATCAACATACAAGCAAGAGAAAAACCAAGAGGTTTACCTCTGACTTGTAGCTAGAAAATTCACTTACAAAGTCATCTTGAGCTCATATGTCACGTTGAAGAATGTTTCTATCCCTACTACAAGATGACAATATGTGAGAATTCCACGCTAATGTCCCTACTTTGGTATGGTGATCTCCCATGGTCCAAAAGAATTCACAGTGAACTGCATCCCAAATATGCACACAAGGTATAATAAGTTACTATATATACAATAATGGATCCTATATTATTGCAGATACTTTGATGTTTCAGTAAATTCGAATCCACAACATAGTAAACGAAATTCCTGACATAGTGATGAACCTACCACCAAAACAAAACAATGTTGCAACGAAAAATTATTGTATGTCCGTATTTTGTAAGGCGAAGGTCTTCGAAGGACTCACCTAGAGCGAGGGAGGCATAGTCCACAATGTCAAGAGTATTCACTCACAGAAGGAGGACTCAAGGCGAGTCCACGATGGGAGCTTCTCCAAGCAAAGTAGGGGAGGGAGTGGAGGGTGGGATGTGGGGACCAACTCTCCCATGCATTAACTATGAGGTTAAATGCAGACAACCTTGTCTACCCAAGGTGACAGAGGGAAAATGTCTCCCTACAAACCCCACAAATTTTGAGACTCAAACAACAAGAGGAAAACACCGTGAGGAGGGAACAGGTCTCGATGGTACAAATCATTGAGAGAATAGCTCACTCCTTAGCCAACTGCCAAACTTAGGGAGTTTGAAGAATTGGTAGATATAACTTACATAAACACACTATTATATAGCATATACAAATTTAAATAATTAATTATTGAATCACAACCTTCTTGGGTCAAAAGTTATATACATCCATTATATCTTAAATTTGTAGCTTGTGGGTGTACAACTAAGAGGATATATATACATAGATTGAAAGAGAAGGTCATTGTAGATGATTGAAGCATGGGAGGAGATGATGATCTTTTAGATTACTTAATAGATCCTTTGGAAGGTATAAGACCAAACTTCATTTTCCCAACTTTTGGTCAATGTTCTCCAAATTTGTATTTAGATAAGAAAATTGGACTAGACCTATAAGGAAACCCTAGGTCCTTTCATAGTCCATTTCTTTAAAGAGATTTGAATTTTTTTTTGTTGGAAAGGATAATGGTACTTTTCAATCCTTTTCCAATCTTGTTTCTCCTTTAACTCTAGGTCATTTATAGGGACCAAAGTGCATCACTACATGGCTAGAGTGTGATTTTTTCTTAAAAATAAAATATGGTGGATGCACTATAACACAACAATCCATTAGTTGCTAGTTTAGCACCACATTTTAGTGTTTTCTTGGCATAAAAATTGACTAGAAAGTGATTTTTCATTATTTTTTGTTGAGTTCTGCGCTAGTTGTTGTAATGAATTAAGTGTTGAGAGTTGTGTTGATTTTTGGATGGTGTCATGTTTAGTGCCAATTATAGTGTTGACTTTAACACTAGCGAGCATTTCTAGTGACAACTTTAGTACCATCCAACATGCGTATTGCAAAGTCAATTTTAGTGCGTAATAATGTTCCAAATATAACTTATGGTAGCACTGAAGTTGTTTGAAAATATTCATTCCTAATTTGAACATTTTCATGCCCAATTTGAACATTTTCATCCTCAACTTGTGTGTTCCCCATATGTTTTGCTTGCAATCTTTAAGCCACATTAAAATCTATGAAATTATGCTTGTTACTAGGGTTTATAGAAAAATGATCTTCTATTTATGAATACATCCATGAACATGTAATAGGAACTAGTTATATGGAAATAAACCCTTATGGATCTCATAAATCCTTCTTCGCAGCATTATCCCTTCTATTTAAAAATATTTTTTCATATCTTCACCTTGAAGTGTCAGCAAATTGTAAGGGGTTAAGCAACATCCACCATATGGAAACATATTTTCTTAAACTCTTGAAACACTCATATCTCCACCTCTATGAGAAAAATGACTTTGTCCCTTTGATGTATTCTTCAATACTAGGACCATCCAATTTTCCTATAAAATGCATCTTGCTTGTTATAACTTCAAAAATAGAGTTAGGGTTTTGAAGAAAATTACTTACTTTTGAGGCAACAAATTTAAAATGACTATATCTCCCATAATATAGCTCAAAATCTCTATTAAGACCCCAATTATGAAATGCCACAACCATTATGAATCTATTTGCATTGGTTTGGTTAAAACCCGAGGACGTATTAAAAGGTATAATCTCGGCAATCTATGCAGTTATCACAAAAAAACCTAAAATAATTGATTTTAAATCAATGATAACTCTACTTCTTAGAATTTGATATGGACGTTTTTGTAATAAAATTTAGTGCCTTACAGGGAGGAACTTAGATATGCAATTGGTTTCCTCATATTCTACACATTGCAATTTTCTCTTTTTGGGATTATGCAGCTTGTAGAAATAGAGCTAAATATTCTCTTTTTTCTTCAAAACATTGCAATTTTTTTTGCCACAAAAAGGAAACCAATATGGAGGAAAATGGACGACTAAAAGTAATATGGAGATAACATAGTATCACAACAACATGGAACCAAAGGAGGAACCACGACGAAGATCGAGGTGGGAATGAAGCAGTTGTATCCTATGTCCACATTTCACTACAATGGATGGATGCATGTGCTTCGTACTAGTTGGCTACATTGCTTTGTAGGTCATATTGTATGGCTTCCTTACGTGCTTTGAGGACGAAACATATGAAGGGGTATGGAATGTAATGTACTTAGGGAGGATAATATGAGGTACCTAGGGTGATAATGCTATGTATTGAGGCCATCTTTAGTAAATAAGGCCCATGAAGTAAATGGAGTGTGAAAAATAATAATTATAAGGACACTTACTAGAATGTTCTGCTTATTAGAAAGTTCATTCTCTAGAGACTACCTTGGATGTTTCATAGAAATTATATAAAGAAGTAGAAACAATGTAGTGAGATGTCTTATGAATTCTCAATGAATTATTTTGTAGTAAGCATGGCTTGTGGAGTGATTCCTTCCATAAGGAGTATGTGATGGTGTCACCTTATCTTAACGGTTCTTTCCATATTTTTGTGCTCATTATTTTGTGTTTATCTATGAAGTTTAAGGGTGTTTTATCATTGTCGTGATTCAATTTCTAGGTTAAGGATCATTACAGCAACCCAATATGGAGGAGATGTTGTCAAGTATGTGGGTAATGCTTGACGTGACAATAATAATAATAATAATTATTTACAATAACAATAATGACATATCAAAATAACAGGTATGTTGTATAAAACCAAATATAAACAATACAAAAGACAAAAAAAATATATACCTAACCTCCAAATGTAAAGGATCAAACAAATGCATGATAAGATAGATTCAATTAAGGAATCACCTTCAAAATTATAATATTAATACACCTTTAAAATTATAATATTTTTACAAATGCATGTAAAAATTATTATATTTTTACACCTTTAAAATTATCTCATTATTTTGACGATAACATAAAGGTATGTGGATATTTCTATGCAAATTCCCCTAGACAAGAGAAGTCATGAATATTTATGTTTGAGAGATTCTCACATGAGAGTGGAACACAGGGTTCTTTTTTAGCGAGTTATCAAACTTTGCTATACCATCTTAGCATTAAAAATATAAGTGATCTTCAATTACACTAAATTTAGCAAATTAGAAGGGTACAATTATTTCAAAGTTGTTAAAACCCAAAAGCATAAATACATTATATTAAAAAAATACATCATCAATATATCATAATGAATATATCATAATAAAGATAGATTTATCATATATCCCATGTATTATTTTTTACCTTTCTTAATACATCATCAAAAAATTTATTCTTTAAATTATATGGCGTGTAAACCATAATACTATCAAAGAAAGAGTTAATATACTTAAAAGGGAAGGATAAAAATATGCATGTTCCAATGACTAGCAGGACCTAGAAGAAGATTAGTTTTTTCTAGAGCGGCCCTAAGATTCATATTAATATGTATCCCTAAATTTTGGAGGATAGATGTGCTCTAACATGTTAAGGATAATGACTTTGAACATGTAGTTATGAAATTGTTTTCCTTAACTTATTGGCAATAATGATAACAAATATATTGAATTTTGTTATTGACTTGTCTTCCATTTTTGCTACAAGTATAATGTAGACCTATTGTTACTTACAGAAAGAAGAATGATGCATTTTATTATTATACGTTAGTTAGAAAAATAGGAACGATGTATTTTATTATTTTACTTTTAGCTTATAAAAATATGTGCACCTTGTTATTTTTTTGTGTAGCCATATTTATTGAAGTTTCTTTTTTGTTATGATAGGGATTTTTTTATCAAACATAATTGATACATATTGTGCTTTGTTGTTGCTTTGAATGACGATATTTTTTATTTCATTGATTGAAGTTATGATAACATTTATAGAAACTCAAAAGCCATGAAACCCAACAAGTCAACTATTTGATAGATATTTAACCTAGGAGGTTTTCTAATTTTTACCATATATAACTATGCGAAAAAAAAACCTGTTATTCACTAATATATTTGTTAAAAAATTGTTAGGTTTTATTTTCTAAAAGGGACTAAGCTGCATGCAGTTCTTATTTCCAAGAGGGCACCTTAGATTCATGAAAGGTTGTTGTAGAAACCATTTTGACCACTAATGTAACCTAGTTTAGTGTGAGAATATATCATTTTCATACTGATTGGCTTGTTTTCAATAGAGCACCACTATATGAGCGGGTAGTTAATTTGTTTTAAAGAGCACCCAATATTAAAGGATATATTTTGATTATCTAATGTATTTTATATCATCATTATATTTGGGATAAATTTATGGATCTAAACCACTTAGTGTTGTTTTTGGGAAGAGTTGTTGAGGAGGTTCAATAATGACATATAACTTTATCATTTTTTTCTTAGAGGTTGATTCATATAATTAGTTGATGAAGGCATCCTATCCTTGGGGACTATTTATAGCATGTTGATCACTTTTATGAGGCTCCAATATTCTTTTTTCTAGTGGATCGACCATTGGATTGAGGGTTGTGTTGCACAATTTTTGACGATCTCCACTTAGATAAGACACATGTGCCACTTGATGGGATTTTACATGTTACAAAACCTCAGATGAAGGCATCCACCTTGAGGATAAGGCACATGGCATAACCATATCATTATTTTATTCAGTACTGACTTATCATATGACTTGGTTATTGGATTGTTTTCCTTTGGAGAAAAACATGGATATAGAAGAATCCAATCTTATTGTTCTTTGACAAATTGGTGGATCTGGGAAAACAAACCATATTTTATTGTAAGGATATGGATCTACAAGTGTAAAAGGACTATGTCTCTCCATTTGTAGGCACGTTTGGATTTGTGGGAGAAATCTCTTGAGCTTCATTGAATATTTATTGAAATCAATGAAACGTTAAGGGTATCTTAAGTGCAGTTGTACATCCTTTCACTTCTTGTTGGTTTATGTTGTTGGAAAACCAATTTAATTATACTACAATAAAGGTTTTGAGCTTGAGACAACCATGTCTCTCAAATAATAACTTCAGATGAGAAGAATTCCCTACAAGGTTCTTGTTGTTTTTGCTTACTAGTTGATGCTTCTATGTTATGTCATTTTAGTGAGAGGTTGACTATTTGATTCAACTAGGAAGAGGAGCAGGAGGAGTATGGGGGGGGGGGGGGGGGAGGGGGGGGGAGGAGGGGAGGGGGGGGGAGGAGGAGGATAGGGAAATGAATCAACCCTCAAGCCTAACCCTTCTTCCTTTCATGATTTCAATCTCAATTGATTATGCTCTCTACAATATATGGCAGGCTTAGCAATGAACTTGGTTTCCATCAAGAGATGATGTTTACAACAGATGAAATTGGGCAATGAGATTGGCATTCCCTCTAGCAGATAATCTTGGCCCATATGAAGATGAATCCCTCCAATTGCACTTAATCCCCACAAAATCGATCAACCACACTTAGCAATCGATCCTCTATGAAATTGGCTTAACCTCCCCCCAAAGAATCACTATCCACGATAGAAATCAATCTTCACAAAGATCACAACCTTGGTATAATTCGGCCCCAGCTACAAGTGTCTCAGTCTCTTAAATGCCAAATATACAGAGTGTACTTCAACCCTCAAGAAGTTTATTTATCCCTTAAATGATAGTTCAGCCTAAACTAACAATTAAACCTTCCTACTAAATTTGTCATTCTCAAGGAATGGCTCAAGCACCTTGTAATAGCTCAAATAGAAAGCAAATGGCTCAATGGTTCCTAAAAAGTTCAAGGGTTCAGCTAAGGTAGATTCTCACTACGGAAACTAAATGAGAATGGAGGGATTTTTCCAAACCCCAACAAAAACTCTGGGTCCCACAAACAATCACAAGAAACCAGTATCAAATCAACATATCCTCCAACGAGGCAATGCCCCTACTATAATATTTCTTTGGACTACATACAATGGTAAATACCATGGAACACCTCAATACCATCTAAAATGTCACTTTAATCATATAAAAACTTTAGGCCTAAGTGACATAAGATAACCACTTGTAATGATCATTGGGAAAGGGACATCACAGTCCTCCCTTCCCAATATTTCTTATCCACAAGTAATGCCACCATAACATGACGCTCCATCGAATGAACCGGTCTAAAACTTGAAATAATACCAGAGTCTTAAACTAACTAGAAAGAGGTGAAACGTTTTCAACTTGACGCATGATTTGGAGAAGTGTTGGCACAAGAACCTTCATGGACATTGTCAATAAGTCATGCATCTTGATGTTGCAACAACTCGATCAACCCATCAAGGAACCGCTCAACTATGAGTATGGAATTCATATTATGAAAGAAAAAATTGGCTCTCACCTCTGTGTCAACCATAGAACTGTCTAATATTGAAATATTAGGGTTTATAAAGGGACCACCATGTTGAAGCTGCATCACTCTAATCATAACCATCCAAGTTTCATGCCATGCCTGCATCCTCCTCTCCTGAAACACTAAGGGATATCTCAAATCTACTCATACCATTGGGGTCCCACACTACCTTGTAATATGTGAAAAATCCTCTACCCATAGCGTTGGTCTACCAGGTGTTAACACAAGAGTCCATCTAACTATCAATCCAATCAATCATAAGCTGCATAAACTCCTCAAAAGACCACTCCTCCATGTATATAAGTCGAAGCATATGAAGAATAAAATCCAAAAAACATATGGCTGGCCATCTCATCTATATAAACTCCACTGTTAGACTAATCCTGCATGCTAAGAAAGAAAGCTTGCGCTGCCATTAAGGAGTCCCAACCTCTCCTCTAATGTCATCCCAAAAATATAGCAGACCGATCATTGATATAATTATGTCAATCACCTCTACAATGTGAAGGAATCCATCGCTTGTATGAATTCCCGAACGTTGCCTTCAAATAGTAAGTCCACAAAACCCAACTCCTACAAATTGTTGTTGTTCCATGCTCATATTCATTGGATCCCTATTGAGTCAAACCCCCAAAATAGAATCGTCTGGTGGAAACCAAGTACCAAGAATCAACTTTGAGCATGCTAATATGTTTAGATTCTTCAAAATCACATCGAGAAATATGCTATCCCAATCACTATCTATGTGCTTAAGTAACCTATGTGGTCTAAGCACCTCCTTGGAGAATATCTGCACTACCTTCAGTATTTCATACTCATGAAAGTATCGAGAATGTCCTTCCAAATGTGAATCTTGTTGATCCCTCGTGATCCTCTCCCTAATTGAGGACTCAGGGTCCAAACATGTGCGATCTTTATAGGAGACGTTGTCATCTCCTACTATGTCGGTTTTTATCCCTGTGAATTGATATTATATGACCTAGATATCCTCTTGTGCACTATGTGCACCAATCACCTGGTCCAAATAAAAGACCTCTGTCATGGCCATAATGTCACTAGTCTCATATAATGTTTCCATTATTTGGTTGGATTGGGTAGAAAAAAACTAAGTAAACATATGCACCAAGTACCACTTTCCTCTTGCCACATCATTCAAGATATCCCTGGTGCTTCCCCTTGGATCCTCCTCTTTGTCATTCCAACCACCTCCAAGTGGCTCATTCCTATCTCTCGTATCTACTTCCTCTTCTGAAGAATATGATCTTATGAGGGGTATTCCACCCTTACCATGTACCATCAATGTCTCATACAATCACACGTAACAACATCACCAATATTGATACCGTTATAATGGCCCGGACTCAAATGTACTGTGAAATTATTTTGGTTTGGTAGCAATATTGGTTTTCTGATTTTGTTAAATGGTTTGCATTAGATTGATTTATAACTTTCTTAAGCAATATGCACCCTCATAGAGATTTAGTCAAACACCTTGCAATCACACACATAAGAGAGAGACAACATTGGCTTTATTATGAACATGGATTGCTAGAACACAATAATCTATTGGTTTATATAGAACCTAAGGTGCACTAAAAAAACATATAAGGAAACTTGGGTAATGGTGCCAATGTTCTCCAACTGCAGCTTTTGTTGCACATGAATTCAACCTTTCTAGTAACTTGTCTTCACCTAGTGTTTCAACCCACACAAGATTAATCAATACAACAAGGAAGTTGGCCCCAACTCGATATCGACCCCTGAGATTCCTCCAAAAAATGTAACATGATCCTCAAGCTTGACCCTAATTCCTTTCATGATTTCTGTCTTAATTTACTCAATTCTCTGCAATAGATGGCAGTTTGAATAGTGAACTCGGTTTCCTTCAAGAGATTACAATAGATGAAATCATCCCAATGAGATCAACCTTCTCTCTAGCAGATAACCTTGCCCCTGTGAATATTGATCCCTCCAATTGCACTCAAGCCCCATGAAATCAATCACCCACACTTAGCAATTGATCCTCTAAGTAATTGTTTCAATATCCCCCAAAAGAATTGGTCTTCACAATAGAAATCAACCTTCACAAAGATGACGACCTTGGGAGAATACGACCCCAGCTACAACTAATGTCTCGATCTCTCCAATGCCAAATATCCATAGTGTTTATTTCCCCTTAAAAAGGTAATTTCGGCCTAAACTATCAATTTGGCCTTCTTATTGAATTCAACCTTCTCAAGGAATAATTCAAGCACCTTGCAACTCCTCAATATGTAGATCAATAACTCAAATGGAAATTAAATGGTTCAATGAATCCCCGAAAGATCAAGGTTTTATCTAGGGTATATTCTCACTACTGAAACTAAATGAGAATGGAGGGGTTTTTCCAATCCCTAACGAAAACTCTAGGTCCCCTAAATGGTCACAAGAAATCAATTTTAAATCAGCATATCCTCCAATGACGCACTTCCCCTCCATTAATCTTTCTCTAGACTCCCTACCACGGAACACCTCAATACCATCTAAAATGTCACATTAATAATATAACAATTTTAGGCCTAAGTGATATCAGATAACCACCGGGAATTATCACTAAGAAAGGGACATCACATACATGGGCCTTACATCTTTGAAAGAGAACTTAAGTGTTTTACTCCTATCAAGGTTCAAAACTTTTAGTGCAATACTTAAATCATTCTTGAATAATCAATCATGCCCATGAAAACTATACAATTATTAAAAACATGCATCATCTAAATAGTGTTATCGATTTATTTGGAACCATATAAGATTCATAGATAAACTATATACTATTTATAAAAATTCATAAAATTTGTTTTTGAAACACTTGCTTGATACATATGGGCCCATTTTTACTCAACTATAAGCATAATTCTAACAATGCCAAGGATAAATACACAAGATGGTATGGGTCTTGCATCTTTGAAATAGAACTAAAGTGTTTTATTCTTATTAAGGTTCATAAAGTTTAGGCAATATTTATATTATGTTTGAACAATCAATCATGCCCATGAAAAAATTAGAATCATTAAAGAAATGCATCATCTAAATAGTGTTATTGATTTATTTGGAATCATATCAGATTTAAACATAATACATAATATTTATAAAAATTCCATAGATATTTGTTTTTGAAACAATTGCTTAACATAAAAGTTGCATTTAATTTTTAATGTTTTTGTTCATAATGAATAGTGAAGTATCCATTGACATATTTCATTAATGACGTCAAATCAAAGGTTGTTTGAGATATTTGAATCGAAAATTTGCAAATAAATTATATGCTTTTGTTCAGAATTAAGAATTAATAGTGAAATGTCAAGATATTGCATTGTAAATGTCAAATGAAAAGGTTGTTTGAGATATTTGAATTGAAAAATTGCAAGCCAAAATTGATGATGTCAAATCAAAAAGTTATTTGATAAATATGAATTGAAAATTTGCAAGTCAAAATATAATTTTTCCAAGGGATTCTTCTAGGACCAATTACTTATAACCATTTATTATCAAAATGACATACAACCATAAAAATATTTCCTCAATATTTTATCATGAAATGACTCCTATACACTCTACCTATGTTTATAGGTGTAACGATTCTTTGAAGTTACAATTCTACAAACTGATCTAACAAGATTTTTCAAAAATAATTTTAAAATGTTGCAAATTAATTTTAAAAAAATACATATTCTCGACATCTTGAAATCAATTCAAGCACCCATTCCTTCAAGTATTTTTCAATGACAATTAAACATCTAAATTTATGACAATCCCACAAAATGTATAATAACAACAAAATAATTACATATAAATCAACTAAAAATTAATTCATCATTTCATCTTTTGAAACAAGAGATATTCCATGTACATATATCATATGAAGGCATAAATGGTACCAATACATTCTTTATTTACAATTCCCAAAGCTATTTTTAGAAGAACTAGGAACAAGAACAGCTCTAATAACTCTTAAATACTAGCAATAAAACATACAAATTTATCAAAAAACCTACTTGAAGAAGATCTTATGATTTTTCTATGAAGTTAAATTTTAAGCTCTTTAGTTGTTTTTGTGTGGATTTTCTATTAGTTTATCAATGTATCAATTTTCACATCAAATTCACTACTTGGCTAAATTTCCCATGCGTAGTTTCCTTTCCATTATATTTGGTCTTCTTTGCTTGGCCTTATTTTTATCGTCCATAAGACTAAGCACTTGCATCTAAAAAATCATAAGTTGAGCATATATATCCATGAAAAGATATATTAGAAAATCATAAACTACTGTATTGCATAAATAATTCTAAATATTCGATATAATGAAATTGAAACATACATTATTTTCTTACTGAGTACATCAAAGAAGAAACTTATTAAAATCGATGCAGTTTCCACTGAGAGAAGGATTTAGTAGTCATGAATTCAACGTGATTCCTATATAAATCTAGTTTTCCTTTGCACAATGCATCGCTTCTCATTTTTTCTTTGCTCTCTGGATTCATTTCTCTTTTGCAAAATATTTTGCATGCATTAGGGGCATATGTGCCTATTTTAATGCTTGGCTACCATTCCCCAAAGTAGTGCCCTTGGAATTATATACAATCTTCTTTACGTGGCTTGTTCTTTAGCCTCCATAACATTGAGTTCTTGCATAAAGAAATCATAACATGAGTAGATATATCCACGAAAATATATATTACAACAAAAGGTCAACTATTGTATTGCCTAAATCAATTAGAAACATATAATAAAATGCAATAAAAAGTACACTATTTTCTCACTGACTGCATCAGATTAGAAACTTAATAAACTCTATGCAATTTCAAAATGAGACCATGATTTAGCAACTTAACATCTAATAAATTCAATTTAAGTCCTATATAAGAATTAGGAGACATTAGGAAAAGCTACACTACCAATTCTATAAGTGCAACCCACCACAAACCTTATCCAACTTAGTAACAAGGAAAATCTTTTGTGAGCGTTGTGTTTAACACATAACACCTACAAGTTATGAGGACAAGTGGATGTGTGATGTAAGGGAGTTACAGTGATTTTATATTCTCACATTTTTTTTTATCTATACTCGTTCATTTAGTCTCACGATATAGATAAATACCATTTTTGTATGCTTTTTGACAAATATGCATAATAGAAAGTCTTTTTTTATGGTTTTTGACACATATGTATAATAAAAATTTTATGGTTTTGGAAGCTCTACATATCATAATGTTTTTTAACCCCATTTGGGTTTTACTCACTCTAATCTAGGTGCTTCAACTAGGGTGTTTTCTCCATTTTAATTTAGGTGTCCATTCCATTACTCCTTTAAGGGTTTTTTCCCACTCTAATCCTTGTGTTCGTCTTCTGCGCATGTTGTCGCATTTCTGTTGTTAATGTTGTTAATTTGTAGGGTTTTTTTTGGCATATAGAGGATGGAAGTTGTGAAGGATCCATCTATAAGCCTATTTTTAGTATATAATGGATCGGTGAGGGAATTTGTGCAGGCTCCCATTGTATCCATGTGGTGCCATGCAAACGGGATGCCTACATTATTCAGTAATACTTCATGTAGATCGGGAAATTAAAATCTTAATCTAAAGGTTGTTTAAGTTGAGTTCTACAAAATGAAATGCTTTTGTGGTTGCACATTGATCTAAACATGTTGTATTGAATTTGACCGTTCAATTTTCTTGTGTTCCATATCATATTATTTCTTTGGGTAAAAGTTATGATGCCTAAATTTTAAGCGATAGTAGTTCTTTACATGTCAATCTAATTGTGTAAAAAATCGAGTTTAAATTCTATCTTGATAACATTGTGATCCATTTAATGTGGAATGATTGCTATGTAGGTTATGGAAAGGCAAATTTTTCCAAAATCCATCTTGAGAACACTAGAAACCATTTCCTTCGATACGAGTGTTTTGTTATTCAGGTTATTGTGAAAACAAGGAATTACACACATTTTTAAAAATCGCCATTTTTCCATCATGCGTTTCCTACCATCATTTCGTCGTCATCGCATAGGTACAGTCTAGGACCTTCTTTACATCGCCACGATAGTAACCTATGTTTCCTACCTTTATCTTTTCATATCTAGATCATTTCTTTTGTCCTGCACAAAACAAAACAAAGCACATAGATCACAGCCCAAATGCAGACCACCTTCGTTCTATCAACATCGGAACATGTTAGGATGTCACCAAGACAATACTGCATCTAGAACTATGTGAGAACCTTATAGGAGCACACTTAGTGTATTACGTCTTTCCACAGTCAACCTGTGTTCTACCAGTAAAGGAGAATCTCCTAGGTTCACCTCACGTTCTTCATGATCTTATCACCTCCAACATGGGAACACATGCATATATAGATATATATGTAAGGACTGATTATGACCAAACAACCTGCTACATCAGGACTTTTACGTTCTATTTCAACCTCAAGGACTTATTACATCTGAACAACCTGCGTCCAAGATCTTTTCCATTCAGACAACCTTCGGGGCATATTACATCTGAGTAACCTACATACCATGCTAGGGATCCTTTTTACACTCAGGCAACCCACATGACTTATTACATATGAATAAACTGTGTCCCAGGTTAGGGATCGTATTTACATTTAGATAACCCGTCTCAGGTCTAATTACGTCCAAGGATAACCTATGAGCTTCGTCGGGACTGATTACATCCTAGGACAGCCTATAGGATTGATTACGTCCGAGCATCCTGCTTCACCGGGATTTTCCCCGCTTGGACAACCTGTCTCATTTCCCATGTGAGATATCATGCATCTATGTATTTTGGTCTCTTGTTATTTCTATCATAGAAACATGTCAAGACTAATTACATCTAAGTATAACCTCTGAGCTTCGCCAGGAATGATTACATCCAAGGACAACCTATAGGACTGATTACATCTGAGCAACCTATTATCTTCGCCAGAATTTTACGCTCAGACAACCTATCTCTCCAGCTGTGCTAGAACTCATCACTCACTCTTTTGATAGGTCTCATTCTAGATTACACCAAGTCTTTCTCTCAAGTACTTGAACGTCACTCTGGTTATTTCTAGCATAGAATCACATCGAGACTAATTACGTCCAAGGATAACCTGTGAGATTCACTAGGACAAATTAGATATGAGGAAAACCTACAGGACTGATTAAATCCGAGCAACCTATGAACTTATCCAAGAATTTTACACTCAACTAAATTGTATCTCCAACTATGCTAAAATTTATCACTCCGTCTTTCGAGGAGCCTCGATCTGGATCACATACTGGAGCTTCATCACTCCTCTCTGAATCATACAATAAATGCAAATTAGATCAATCAAATTAGATAGCAGCTTTCAAAAAACATACTACCTCACAACTAACCGAGCAATTTGAAACATATTCTTCCACGGCTGTACTTAGCACCATGCAGGACTACATCCTGCCAAACCAGTAGATCATACTGGATCTCAAACTGAAGAAGCAACCCAAGGTTCTCTTCTTGTCAGTGGTTCTTCCTACCCAATCTAAATCAACATAATCGTGCAGGTTATTTTTCTAATTTGTATCATACTTAAGCCCATACTCAACTATACCCTTCAGGTACCTCAATATATGCTTTGCAACAACCAGGTGAACATGTCTCGGACCTATCAAGAACTGGATCAAGGTGTTCATAGCAAAGCATATGTCTAGTATTGTATTCATCAGATAGGTCAATGAGCCAATCATCTGACGATACATCGTGGCATCAACTGAATCTAATGAAGCATCACACAGTAGCTTCAAGTTCGATTCCATAGGTGTGGCTATCACCTTGGGGTCAAACATTCCAAATTTCTTCAAAATATCCATTGGGTAATTTCCTTCACCAAGGAGAATCCCATCTGCATTCTGCCACACCTCCATGCCTAAGAAGTAGTGCATCATCCCTAGGTATTTCATTTCTAACTCAGTGGCAAGCCTCCTCCTTGTGTTTTCAATGAGTTCATCCTCTCTTGTTAGGAACAAGTCTTTGACATATAGCAAGAGCATCATTGGTCTTCTGCCTTCAACCTTGAAGTAATGGTTGTAATCCACTTTACTCTCAGTAAATCCTAGGCCCATCAGTAATTTCTACATATTGTTGTACCATGTCGAACTTGAGGATATTCTGCAATCACTCCCTCTGAAGCGGAGCATCATTCTCCCTCTGCATTTCTTACACTATGTATCGAAACATTTTGTACTAGAGTGACAAGTAGCTTCATCTACTACTGATCTTCTATGTATCCATATAAGGTCACTAGATACCAAGATCCTCTATCTTGAACTTTGTTGAGAAGTTCCTCTTGCACACATCTGTGAGCTAATCATCCTCTATATGATTTCATCTTCAATCTTTTAGCAAATGTTAAGATCCATTAGAGGAAATTTCAACTCAAAATGGGCCTTTTAACTTTAACTCAAATTCCATCTCATCATGTGTTAGCCAATGAAATTGCTTTAAATTTAAAATATTGGATAGGTCTTAAACACTTTTTTAATATAAATTTGGGGATAGGTATCATAAAAAAAACTACTTTTTTGTTTGTATTTTCGACATATATCCTTGTGTTTTTACTCAAATTTTGATCGGGAGAGCTCATTGGATGCAGAATTAAATTCCGCATCCAACGAGCTCTCCCGATCAAAATTTGAGTAAAAACACGGGGAGATATGTCAAAAATACAAAAAAAAAATAGTTTTTTCTTTTCTTCCTTCAAAATTAATAAATATTATTTTATTATTTTAACTATTATTTTATTAATTTTTTTGGGAGGCCCATTTTGAGGTGAAATTTCCTATAATGTTCATCACTTTAGGTGATATTCAATATCCTCATGTAACTGTATGTGCTATCCCATGGGTGCCTTTTGAGCTTGTACAAGGCCTTCTTATATTTGCACACATGAGTCTTCCTGTCATGTGTCTCGACTCCCAGTGTCTTCTCTACGTACACTTCCTCCTTGAATACACCATTCAAGAATGTTGTCTTGATATCTAGCTAGTGCATCTCCCATCTCATACCTGCACGTATTGATCTAATGGAAGTGTACCTTACAACTGGTGCAAATGTCTCCTTGTAGTCTATGCTATTTTTCTGTGAGAAACCTTGTGCTACGAATCTTTCCTTGTATACCTCGATGTTTCCATCTGTTTCATCCTATATATTGTAGATCCATATGGAAGACGCTACAAACTTCCCTTCATATATCGGAACCGCATCCTAGACATCATTCCTCTTGATCAATGGGTACTCATTGATCATCGTCTCCTTCCCTTTCTTCTTGGATACTTCTTCATAGCTAAAAGAATCTGCATCAATGATGTCACTCAACAATGTCACATAACTGGAGTGTGTCTAAGGCCTCTTACTTTCTTTGGAAGTATCGTCATAACATTATTCATCTTGGATGATTTCTCATGCCCAAGATGGTCTTCATCACTCGAGTTGGATCTACCGTTCTCTTTATATTATTTTGAATCTCTTTCTTTCTCCACGGTGTCACTGATCCATGGAGCTTCACGTTCCTCTTCTGAACTATCGTTACTTGTTCTTCAGAATGATCTACAAGTCAATTTCAGTTGCATTATTAGAAACATCTTGTAATTTCAAAAACATATTAATAGTGACAAATATATGTCACATAGTCATGCAACTATCTTAGCCAATGCTACAACATTCATCCACATCCCATACACATACAGTAACTTCTATATGCCTTCGACCCCAATTTTATTAAGAGTGTGTACTACTCCTAATATGTCAGCAAAGAGGTTTCAATCTAGAACATTGTACAACATCATTGACTTCTTACCCATCATGTGCAATGCAGTAGTATAAATGCAAACAGACAAACATGAATAATACATCAACTGAATATAAACAAATGCACAACCAAGCAATATCATGAAATGACAATTGAACACTTATCTTTGTTTGTTTGGTGGGTAGACTCCTTCTTGATCCTTATGTCCCTGCAAGAATGACTGGAGTCTTCTGCTTCATCATATTCTTCATTAACAACTGCATCATTTCTTATCCAAATGTTGATATGGATAAGAGGTTCTTCATGAGTTGAATCCTTTTGGATTAGATTACATATTCCTCATTGCTTGAGGAATATTCTTTGAATCGTGAGATCTTGATCTTTAGTTGCTCCCATCTTTTCTTTTCTTGTTATGTGTTGAGATTCTTCTTGTGTACACTCTCCCCAGAGTCTGTTGAAGGTAATCAACTTCCTTTTGGCACATATTCAATGTGGCCATAACAATCTCTTCTTCTTATTTGGCTTCCTCAAAATTTTCCTTAAATTGAGCAACCATTCTTCAACTGGCTCCTCAATGTCATTTTATGATTGATGTTATTTCCTTTGAACAACTTCATCAAAGCATTGAACACTTCCTTTATTGTCTTCAAGGATGATACATGAGGGATATGATTATCCTTAATAGAATCTGCAATTATTCTCTTGGCTCTAGCCTTAGCCTCATCTCCCTTAGGCTCTTAGAACTTCCTTACTGATATACTAATCCAAGTAATTTTATTCAAGGATCACGGAGATCCTATACTTCCATGCTCAAAATTTGTCAACTTCACCAAGCTTATCATCAAGCTAGGTGTGATTGGTTATTTTGAAATGAGAACCTCAAATGGAAATAGCAAGGATTTAGATCTTACCGATTTGAGGTGTCCGACCTGGTTCTGGAGCTTGCTAATATAGGGTTTGTTAGAAAAACCCTAATTTTCCAAACTTGGAATTTCAAAATTCTGATTGGACATAAAGATGCGCCTATTTAAGGCAATTTCACCAATTACTCCTTTTCTGAAAACTATGGTCGAAACCTCTCGGAATAGGAAGCCCTAGTTTCTCCAATTTCTTTTGTATAATTGTCTGATATTGTTTCTGATGTATATTTGAAATTTTGGCTCCTTATAGTATGAAACTACGCATTGAGATATCATGATATGTCTTCTTTCCAAACCCACATTTTAGAGCACAATTGGATTCTCCAAGTGGGGCTTATGCTAAGTTTCCCAAGGTGATTGTTTTTAGGACTGTTGAACATAGAAAACTTGTACGGACTGACAAGTGCCATTGTGTCACATTCGGGGTCTAAAATGCGTACCACACAAACTAAAGTCCTTGCCCTACCTAAAACATTTCTAGAAATTACATTTGGACCTTCCTAGCCCGAGATATAGCAATTATCCCTAGGTCACCTGTTTATGATTGTGTTATGGAGGAGGCTGGAACCCTGATTTGGAGGAGTCATATCTCCTGAAGTATAGTGAATATGAGGCTGAAACTTTCACAAAAGGTACAAAAGGATTTCATATTCGGTATGTAAAATTTTCATCTCTTGATCCTTCTCCAATCTCTATTTATAGCGAAAGTGACAAGATGACTAGATTCATTCTTCTAGGGTTTCCAAGCATGAAACCCTAATTTCCAATAGTTGCCATTGTAGTTTTATTTCGGCTGCACAGTTCCTTCTTTCAGAGTGGCTCTAATACCATGTTAGTTTTTTCTAAGTTATTTTACTTGGGATCTTTATCTGAAAGAATAAAAAGCACAAAAATACCACAAATATACACAAGACACAGAGATTTCCATCGGGGAAACCATAAAGGAGAAAACCCTGCAAACTTCCTCAGAATAGTTCTGTCACAAAGATAAGATGACAAGATAGAATAACCCTAGAACAATATGTTTGCAGAAGCTCTTTGTCCCTCCTCTTCCTCTCTCTCCTAAATCGCACATGAGAGAGCAAGTGAAGTGTGTGTCAAATGACGAGGGCACCTCCTTATGTATATTCTTTCGTTGAGTAGTTAACTCTACCACTGGGTCGTCCAGGTTACTTGTTGGGCCAACCTACCTAATAATACACATAAATATGTTTTCCTTTATTTAACCTAGGGACTTTTCCCCTGACTTACAATAGATGGTTTACCTCAGGGACCATACACAATGATGACATCCCGAAAGGAGGAACACACATATTCGATGGGGGTACAACAATATACAATAGTAATACACATCGGAATATCTTCCGAAGTTACAATTAAAACCGCACCCCAATACCAATAAAATCTATCCAACAACATGTAGCTACACTAAATAACAACCTAATGTTTATTTTTCTTTTTCACTTATAACTTACCTAAACAAACTATTATATAACATATACAAATTTAAATAATTATTGAATCGCTACCATATTAGGTCAAAAGTTATATACATCCATTGTATCCTAAATTTGTAGCTTGTATATGTATAAATAAGAGGATAGACAGACATAGGATTGGAAGAGAAGGTCCATTGTAGATGATTGAAGCATGCGAGGAGATGATGATGTTTTTGATTACTCGGTAGATCCTTTTGAAGGCATGGGACCAAACTTCATTTTCCGAACTTTAGGTCAATGTTTAGTAGGTGATAACAGTGATATGCCTTATTATTTGGATACAAATTTGTATTTGGATAAGAAAATTGTACTAGACCTATCTAGATCAATTCATAGTACCATTTTTTTAAGAGATTTGAAATTTTTTTATGGAAAAAATAATCGGACTTTTTAGTCTCTATCGATTCTCGTTTCTTCTTTAACTCTAGGTCATTGATGGGGACCAAAGTGCATAACTACATGAATATCGTGTGATTTTCCCCCAAACATAAAATATGGTGGATGCACTACAACAAACAATCCATTAGTTGCTAGTTTAGAGCCGCATTTTAGTGTTTTCTTGGCACAAAAATTGGCAAGAAAGTGTTTTTTCATATCTTTTTGTAGAGTTTTGTGCTAGTTGTTGTACTAAATTAAGTGTTCATATTTTTGTCAATCTTTGGATGGTGCCATGTTTAGTGCCAATTATAATACCGACTTTATCACTAGTGATCATTTCTATTTCCAACTTTAGTGCCATCCAACATGCCTATTGTAGAGCCAAATTTAATTCCTAATAATGTTCCAAATATAACTTCTGGTAGCACCAAAGTTATTTAAACATTTTCATGCCTAATTTGAAAATTTTCTTTCTCGATTTGTGTGTTATCCATATGCTTTGCTTGGACTTCAATCTTTTAGCCACATTAACATTTATGAAATTATCCTTGCTACTAGGGTTTATCGAAAAATGATCTGCTCTTTATGAATACATCCATGAACATGTAATAGGAAGTATTTATATAAAAATAAACCCTTATGGATCTCTTGAATCCTTCTTTGCACCATTATCCCACCTATCTAAAAATACTTTTTCATATTCTTCACTTAGAAGTGTTGGTACCTTGTAAGGGGTTAAGCAACATCCATCATATGGAAACATCTTTTCTTAAACACGTGAAAAACTCATATCTCCACCTCTATGAGAATAATGGCTTCATCCCTTTGATGTATTTTTCAATACTAGGACCATCCAATTTTCCTATAAAATGCAGCTTACTTGTGATAACTTCAAAAATAAAGTTAGGGTTTTGAAGAAAATTACTTACTTTTGAGGCAACAAATTTAAAATGATTATAACTCCATTAATAATTCTTCGAATCTCTATCAAGACAACAATTATGAAATTCCAAAACCATTATGAATCTATTGGAATTGATTTGACTAAAACCCGAGGAAGGTATTAAAAGATGTCATCTCTACAATCTATGTGGTTGTCATAAAAAAACCCTAAAATAATTGATTTTAAATGAACGATAACTCTACTTCTCAGAATCTAACATGGACGATCTTTTTATTATAAAATTTGGTGTCTTGGTGAGAGGAATTTAGATATTCAACTCGTTTCTTCATATTCTACACATAAACTTGTAGAAATAGAGCTAAATATCATTTTTTTTACTTTCAAAACATTGCAGAAAGGAAAAATAAAAACTTCTAATATTTCGCTCGAAGAAAGGAAGCCAGTATGGAGGAAAATGGAGGACTAAAACTAATGCACAGAGATATCATAGTATCAAAACAACAACATGGAACCAAAGGAAAAACCACGATGAAGATCGAGGTGGGAATGAAGCAGTTGGATCCTATGTCCACATTTCACTATGATTGATGGGTGCATGTGGTTAGTACTAGTTAGCTACATTGCTTTGTAGGTCATATTGTATGGCTTCATCGTGTGTTTTGAGGATGAAACAAATGAAGGGGTATCGAATGTAATGTACCTAGGGAGGTGCCTAAGGGGATAATGTTATGTATTGAGGACATCTCTAGTAAATAAGTCCCATGAAGTAAATGTGGTGTGAAAAACAATAATTATAAAGAGACTTACTATAATGTTTTGCTTATTAGAAAGTTCCTTCTCTAGAAACTACCTTGGAGGTTTGATAGAAATTACATAAAAAAAGTAGAAACAATGTAGTGAGATGTCCTATGAAGTGTTTGATGAATTATTTTGTAGTAAGCATGGCTTGTGGAGTGATTCCTTCCATAAGGTGTAAGTGACGGTGTTACCCAACCATAAGGTTTCTTTCCATTCTTTTGTGTATGTATTTGTGTTTAATATTTATGAAGTTTAAGGGTGGTATATCATTGTTGTGATTCAATTTCTAGGTTAAGGATCACTACAACAACCCAAAATGGACGAGATGTTGTCAAGTATTTGGGTAATGTTTAATATGGAAATAATATTTACATCAGAGTTATGGAATCTTGTGTGAGAAACTTGTGTCTCTACGTACGTTTATGATTGCAAGTTATGGAATCCCTTGCTCTTGTGGAAAAGTGTACATTGGTGAAACCGAACGTTTAGTACAAGTAAGGTTAAAAGAACACTGTGTTGATATCTTCCATGGTCGGTCCAAAACATCAGCTATAGCAGAGTATTCTCAAAACACAAATCATCACATCTGTATTGAGGATGCCAAAGTAATTGCTACGGAATATCACTACAACAAAAGACGTATCAGGGAAGCTATCGAGATTGAAAAACATCCTCAAAATATTAACAGACATGATGGATTGGACCTATGCACCTCACCGTTAATTCAAATCTTAAGAAAGAGTGAGAATTCTTTATAATTTGTAGTTGGAACCGACATGAAACCCTAATCCTAAACTACAAATTATTATTAATAAATTCTCTTTTATATCATTATCCTTGAGATCGATTTCTCCTAAAGATGGACGCAAGCTTGCGATCTAAAACGTATGTAGAGACACAGGTTTCTCACACAGGATTCCATAACTATGATGTAAATATTACAACCTGAGAAAACCTAAATAAATACATGGTAATAATAATTATTATTATTATTATTTACAACAACAACAAGGACATATCAAATAACAAGTTGGTTATATAAAATCAAATATAAATAATACAAGGATATAAAAAATAAAATATATATATTTAACTAGCCTCCAAATGTAAAGATCAAACAATTGTATGATAAGATAGAGCCAATTGAGGAATTACACCTATCAAATTATTCTAATGATTTTGATCATAACACAGAGGTCTCTGGATATTTCTATGTAATTTTATGAATATTTTTCTGCAAATTCCCCTATATAAGAGAAGTCATGAATATTTATGTTTAAGAGATTCTCACATGAGAATGGAACATGGGGCTCTCTTTTAGTGAGTTATCAAACTTTGTCATGCCATCTTAGTATTAAAAACACAATTGATCTTCAATTACACTAAATTTAGCAAATTAAAAGGGTAAAAATTATTTCATTGTTAAAACCCAAAAGCATGAATACATTGTATTAAAAAATACATCATCAATATATCATAATAAAGATATATTTATCATATATCCCATGTATTATTTCTTACCTTTCTTAATACAGTATCAAAAATGTATTCTTATAAATTATATTGTGTGTAAACCAAATATTATCAAAGAAAGAGTTAATATACTTAATAGGGAAGGATAAAAAAATGCATATTCCAATTACTAATGGGGCCTAGAAGAAGTTTTTCTAGAGCAGCTCTATGATCCATATTAATATGTATCCCTAAATTTTGGAGAATAGATGTTCTCTAACATGTTAAGGATAATGATTTTGAACATGTAGTCATGAAACTGTTTTTCTTAACGTATTGGCAACCATGACAACAAATATATTGAATTTTGCTATTGACTTGTCTTCCATTTTTACTACAAGTATAATGTGGACCTATGGTTACTTATAGAAATAGTAATGGTGTATTTAATTATTTTACATTATTTATAAAAGTAGGAATTGTGTATTTTATTATTTTACATTTAGCTTATAGAAATATGTGCACCTTGTTATTTTCTTGTGTAGCCATATTTATTGAAGCTTATTTTAAGTCACGAGAGAGATTTTTTTATCAAACATAAATTATGCATATTGTGCTTTGTTATATTGTTATTGTTATTGCATAATGCCCCATACTTTTAATTGGTAATTTTTTGAAAAATATCTATTTTATATATATTTAACCTTGGAGGTTTTGCTATTTGTTTACCATATAATACTCTTTGTGAAAAAAACCTCTAATTCACTAATATATTTGTTACTTTTATTTTCTAAAAGGGACTAAGTTGCATGCAACTCTTGTTTCTAGGAGTGCACCTTAGTTTCATGAAAGATTGTTGTAACAACCATTTCGACCACTAATGTAACCTGTGTGAGAAAAAGTCATTTTCATACTTATTGGCATGTTTTCGATAGAGCACCACTATATGAGGGGGAGTTAATATTTTTTAAAGAGCACCCAATCGTAAAGGATATCTTTTGATTATCTCATGCATTTTATATCATCATTCTATCTGGGAGAAATTTATACATCTAAACTACTTAGTGCTATTTTTGGGAAAAGTTGTCGAGGAGGTTCAATAATGACATACTTTATCATTTTTTATTAGAGATCGATTCATAGAATTTGTTGATGAAGACATCAAATCCTAGGGGACTATTTATAGCACGTTCATCACTTTTAATGAGGCTCCAATATTCTTCTTTTTAGTGGATCGATCCTTGGATTGAGGATTTTGTTGCATAATTTTTTACGATGTCCACTTAGATAAACCATATGTGCCACTTGATGGGATTTTACATGTTTCAAACCTTAGATGAAGGAAGACATCCACCTTGAGGAGGAGGCACATGGCATAACCTCATTATTTTATTCATTGTTGACTTGTCATATGACTTGGTTATTGGATTGTTTTCCTTTGGAGAAATTAGTGGATCTAGGGAAACAAACCATATTATATTATAAGGAGATGGAGCTACCATCCTAAAAGGACTACGTCTCTCCAATTGTAGACATGGTTGGATTTTAGGCGAATTCTCTTAAGCTTCATAGAATATATATTGAAAGCAATGGAAATTCAAGGGTTTCTTAAGTGAAATTGTACATTGTTTCACTTCTTGTTGATTTATAGTGTTGGAATACCAATTTAATTATGTTACAATAAGGTTTTTGAGCTTGATAAATTCAGGTCTCTCAAATAAGAACTTCCCTACAAGGTTCTTGTTGTTTTTTCTTACTAGTTGATGCCTCTATGTTATGCCATTTCGGTGAGAGGTTTCTTGTGTGCTTTAAATAGTAATAAAATCATCCTTTATTTATTTTCATGTGCATTCAAGGTTACCTTTGGAAGGAGCCATTTTATCATATAAAGTTTCCCTCTTTTGTTTTTTTGCATGTTGGTAACAACAATAATTAGATCCATGTTTCATATATATGCAGACATAGCTATTAATTTATGACCCCACTTGCCCTTGTGGAATTTGGCAATAGTCTTAGCCTATAAATTAATCACCATAAATTTAATCACATAAACCTAAAATCAAATTTATTTCATTGAGGCACCTCTTCTCAACACCTTGAGCCATCATTGCATAAATTTAATGATCCTAACCTTAGGGACACCCCCATTGAATTGAAGGAGAGAATGTCTAATGTGAAGAAGGATGTGTTTTAACATTGGCATCCCTCTTGAGTTTCCCATTTGCTAGCACCAATATTGGAATTTTAATCCCAAGTGTTAGTTGGATCAATAACACGCTAGATCAAATCAGGTTGCAATTTGTTTTTCCTGCATTAGATTTGGCGACTACAATGTTAGGTGGAAAATGCTTTGAAAATTTATCCTATAACTCAATGTAGATGATGATCTAGAAAATGCAAATGGAATATATTTTGAACACCCCCAATGAAAAAACACAAAAGGAAAGAAGATGTTATGGTTGCCCCTTGAGAGCAAAGATTAATTTTTAAGTCATTTGGAGTCTTATTTTTTAGCAACTAATGTTGTTCGTTAGAGTCTTATAATGGCTCGATTGCCCTAAAAATAGTCAAATTTAGTTACAATGGAAAGTTGAAAGTTATGACATTTGGTTGTAGCAAGATTGACCCAAAAGGCATTTTGACTATAATTGGATTGGCATAATATATAGTCAAAACATATTTATTTTAAACATTAAAGATAGTTTATCTAACCAGTTTAATTTAATGTCCTAGAAAACCGACGAGTGTCATGGCTATCTACCTAGATGTCCATGTGTGTGAATTAACTCATATGTGGTCTTTAGGTTGATGGTTTGGGGTAAACCAAACATTGTAATAATGACCCCATGTGGACTCTTAAGTTGAGCACCCCACGTGGACATTTAAGTTGAGAAATGTAAAGTATAGGTATGATGAACTTAGTTTGGATTAGGGGTTGTGTTTTTGTAGTATATGCAACTCTTGTTTGAGCAAGATGGAGATTGCATACCTTAACGTTGGTTAGAGCATTCTCCAATCATCTGCAATAAACGATAGTTTGAATGAGTAGAGGGATTTACTAGTTTTTAAAGTTCTTATTCGAGGCTGATTTTTATAGGATACAAAAATGCTCCAATTTAATATTAATTGCTTTTATACTAGGTTAAATTTATGTTATTATTAGTATAATGTGTTCAAATGTGTGTTATGTAAGGGTAATGTGGTTAAACAACCATAATTGTATGTGGTTCTATAAATGATCCAATTCGAGATGACTAATATGAGAAATTGGTGTGTGTTTGTAGGTAGCCTACCTCAAGTACCCGATAATTTATTTTGTCACGGCATCAAAATACTTATACATTTATTATTCTCTTTATGTGTTTATGTTATTGTAAGTGCACCTGCCAAGGTTGAAATTTCCCAACCCTGAAATATTAACTTATCCCATGATGGATTCCATCACAGGAGGCCACCTCCCACTCCTAGAAATAGGCCTAGGTGATTTCACCCCTTCAAAATCAAAGTCATTTGTGATGTTGGACTCATTTTTTTAGTGATTAGTCGACATCGAGGTACCAAACAACTACTAGAAAACATGATTCTAACCTCACTGTATTGTTTCCCACCTTAGGATAGATCTTATTGTGGAGTAGACCTTGGTAAATAGAAAATATATTGCTTACATTATGGTATATCTATATATAAGAGGTTAAAAAAACCCAGTCCTCTCAAACTACGATTAGCTTATCGTAGTTCAACCTTAGAATCTTGAGCTCCTGAAACTGGAATTGAAACTAGCAATTGTAAGATGGGTCCAGAACCAAAATAGGAAAGTCCTTTTATAAGAATAACTTGCTTGAAAACCACGAGAATGAAGAGTTATGTTGGTCGGGTATGCCTTGGATTCGTCTTGATAACTAGTATTTCAAAACATAGCCCTAGAAAGAAACGCATTTAAGCATATTTGTTAACTTTGATGGCAAGCATGCAATCTTGTATTTAATAGAGAAAATGCTTGATGATGGGTGTTTTGGCCATCAAGTTTTATCCCCGATGTTTGTATGAGTCAAAGTAAGAAGGTACTAGGGTATTAGTCAAAGAAAGAAGGTACTAGGGTTTGTGAATATTTCTTTGTAATTTTGTGGATATTTCTATGCAAATTCTCCAATAAAATATAATTCGATGAATATTTATTTTTGAGAGATTCTCACATAAGAATGGAACATGGGGTTCTTTTAGAGAGTTATCAAACTTTTCCATACCACATCTCAGTGTTAAAAACAATGAACTTCAATTTCACTAAATTTAGCAAATTAGAAGGGTAAAAATTATTTCAAAGTTGTTAAAACCCAAAAGCATAAATAAATTGTATTAAAAAAATGCATCATCAAAATATCATAATTTATATAGATTTATCATATATCCCATGTTTTAATTTTTACCTTTCTTAATACAACATAAAAAATTGTATCCTTATAAATAATATTGCATGTAAACCATAATATTATCGAAGAAAGAGTTGATATGTACTATGGTACTTATTGATAAACCATAATATTATCATAGAAAGAGGGTACTAGTCAAGGTTCAATGCTAGGAAATGAGACAGGAAAAAATATTTTTGGTGTCATCACAATCACAACCACGTGCTACCACCACAAAACAGACTTTGGCACTACTACATGGAGGGTGGTTTTAAGACAATAAATGATAAATTGTTTAAAGTTGAGAAAAAATGAAACTTATGTATTGTCTCAAATATTGTTTTTAAATGTCTTAAATTGAGACAATAAAAAGATTATTTATATGAACTATATAGAATGCAAAACTTTTTCCATGTTCAAAGACAATATCATGTTTCAAGTCGAGACATAAAAATCTTGTGTATTGTCTCAAATGTTTCCTTTCAGTGAGTGTCTTAAATTGAGAAAATAAAAAGAACATCCCTCTAGAGATAAATGTAGAATGTAATTTTTTTTGTCTTTCTAAAGATGATATCACTTTTACCTTTATAGAGATTATAAAACAATGTAAAAAAGAATTGCTTACTACTAAGCTAAATCAACATATATTCGCCTATATGGGGTGCACTTGATGTGATGGGTGTTAAATACAAGCCCATGCAACAAGCAGAAGTATACCCACACAAACTGACCTTAACTAGGCTGGAGAGTAGAATGAAATATATTGGCATTAATCCAAATTCCCATCCTCCCATGTCCAACAATGATATGAAGAACATGTAGAGTAACAAGGCATGCAAGAGAGGAATCATGGTTGGAACTAGACTCTCTGATTTAATGCATTTTTTCAACTCACAGGTCTTGAAAACAATTTTGGTTGGCCTATGTTTGCTTATTCTAGAGAGACAAATCTCTAAGAGCACTACCAGTTTAACATGATTTTTCCTTTGGGATGTTAGCCAAGACCGAGGACCTATGACTTAGTCAAAGGAAATACGCATAGGGCAAGATAAGAGGACTAATTGGCAAGGACTGTGTTGCAGTACTAAGTTCAATAGAAAAGGAATTTGAGATCTCCCCAACAAGAAAATATACTTAATATTTGATGCGCTAGTTTTTGTGACCTTCATGATTCTTAAGCCAGAAGCAAAGGACAAAATGACTAGGAACGACCCTCAACAGGACAAGAAGGGGAAGATACTAGTTAAAGTGGAGGATAAGGAATCCTCAGCCATCTTCAAAGTGGAATACCTTGTAAAGTTAGTATTTCTCGCAAGCAATCCACGAAGAAGATTCCTCGCACCTAACAAGAATCCATGGCCAATGGCAAGCGATTTCACCAATCTCATGCAGATGTTGTAATAAAGGAGATTAACAACCTAGAGTGGAGAGCCAAGTCCAAACATGGCTTACTTTTGCAAAACATGTTCACAATGAGTCCCTACAAGAGATTCTAGATATAGGTTTTTCCAGTAGTCATCATAATAAAGCCTCTAAAATGTCTAAAATCTATTGGTTAGTCAAGTCCCTAATCGCTCAATCTATGGAAGAAAATGAATCCAAGAAACCATTCTCAGAAAGATGGAAACCATGGAGGTGAAATATGATGCATTAATTAGAGTGAATTGGGGCATCAAGGTCAGGGTCACAAAAAAAAAGTTCAAGCCTCAAGTCAAAGCCACCTCAAGGAAGACAACTAAGGATAGACAACAAAACCCCCAACATGAATACATCGTATTAGACTTTGATTTAGACGTTGGAATGTGACCAATCCCCACAAATATCCAAGTGCTACTGTGTTTTTTTTGTTTCAATAGTATAAGGAAAGTTCAATTCCTTTTTGCTTGTCAACATGTTTTCAGGCCTACATCGTCACCATAGCCCCATAGGTCAAGGCCAGGCAGTCAACCTCAATATTTTTAAAATCTATGACATTACAAGGCACGGTAGTTATAGGGTCATGGTTAGAAGCTGTGAAAGTTGAGAAATAATTTTCATTATATGTAGTAAATATCTCTTCCATTTAATTTATTGCAGGCTTAGTTAAGTCCCAAGAGAGAAAGACATCAACTAGAAAAAAATGCTTCTAAATGGATTCTCTAATTAGCTCCACTCTAAACTGAGAAATATGTAACAGAGCCACAGTTTAATAGAGTAATCTCAACAAATTGAACAAATCTAAGGAAATAAAATCTACAACGAAAATCAAGATGCAATGCACACAAACAGAGAGTTTTCAAGCATGATGAAAGAGAGAGAAAAGTGACTGGTGATAATCGAACAACGAGGGGGTTAGAACCACGACCCTGCAGATTTGGAAGATGTACCACAAGTAGACTTGACCCTTAAGGAAGATGGTTGGGTAGCCGACGGGGGATCGGATGGAAAGGATCGAAGGGAACAATGCGAAGGAGGTCATGTTGCATTGAAGTCAACCCACATATCTGGCAGCTGTGCATAGAGGGAGGTTAGACCACGAGGGAGGTCAAGTGACTGGTCATGAGGTCACACGAGGGATTTTTACAAAGAATCGGGTCAACTACTCTAGACAAGGCTCAAGGGGATGCTCCTCTTCTCGCCGCCATTCCCCCAACCAAACCAACGGATAATTTTATCCAAGAAATACTTGCACAAGAGAGAGGTATCCCTTGGATTTTGTGCCCCTGGATGGTCAATATTCAAAGGGTTATGATGATGTTGTTGTCTTTCTAGATCATAAATTCACCATGGTTGATGTTTCCATGTAGAATGAAGAATGGCCACCTCTTAGCCTAAATCACCTGGATCCCTTCCTCTAAATCCTAATTTGGAGGTAATTTTAGCAAGGAATTTTGATATGCATGTGCTTAAAGGCCCTATTTAATTGAATGAGGTTTTCACCTTAGATTTGAATCCCTCTTAGTTGCAAGCAACTTTTACGATTGTTGAAGCACAACTAGAGACAATTAGAATAGACAAAGAACTTTTATTGAAAGTGGTGAAGCCCTCACCTCAAACCACCTTGTTCTACCATCCCACTGGTTGAAAAAGTTGAAATCCCCTTCCCTCAAAACAGTGTTGAAGTTGGTGACATTGACTTCAACTTTTTTTTGGCTAATAATCAAGAATATGCAGAAGGACAACAAAACCTAGAACATCATGGGGTGATTCTATACTTTCTTCACTACATGTCAGATAAGGCAGCCTTCAACGAGTGGTTTTTGCTAAATTGGGAGGCAAAAGGAGTCTCATAAAATTCATATTGGGGTCTGGTTACAAATATGTTTGTCTTTTGTTTAACACCAAGTAACAGGTAAACATTTTCTCCACTATGGTACATGCCAATATTGTAGGCTACATGCCAACTTCAATCCGGATGACAGAGGGAAGGACAACTATCCTTTATGGCTTGAGTTTCCTACACTCTATGTTGCTCTTAGATCATTTTGGATTTGTTCGCTCAACGGTTTGGGGAGATCCTGCTCTTGACAGCAAACATAACTCTTTTAGACTTAACCCAAAAGTTTGTGTAAAGGTTGATTTTAAGAAAACATGGCCTCCCTATATCTTAGTAATAATTGTTGATGGTGTCCAACAACAAAAGGTGTCGTATTTGAATTTGTCAAATGCATGTTTTTCCTACCAAACACATGATCATCTCATCTACGATTGTCCTCACTGAAAACCCCCTCTAGGGAATTCCCAATCTGCATGGGGTATAGGTGCGGCAATAGTGGATTATCCTGGTAATGATGCATCTTCAGTCAGTTCTGCTCAGGTGACCAAGGAAGGGACCTCTTAGGTTCTTGCTAGAGTGTGTTCCTCCCTCAATATCAGGACGTGGTACAAAGGCAGTTGGGGATATGGTTCAAGAGATTCATAAGGATGTTGGGGTCTTGAATCAACCAACAACTTCTAGGAGCTTGAGTGCAACCTTACTCATGCCCCAAAGGTAGATCATGCAGTCAACGTGAGCGAATGGTAGTGATCTGATCCAAAATATGGAGGTGGATTAGGGCTGGTAGCTCAACTCTAACAAGAAGAAAGGGACTTTATATCCTACGGTTGTGGAAATATTTTCCAGCACTGTGAACCCAATTCTACAAGTGAAATCCTTCAAGGAGGTTGTGACCCATTCCCCTGAGAGAAGGGCACCTAGAGTGTGTTCCTGCTTCAATATCGAGACGTGGTAAAAAGGAAGTTGGGGATATGGTTCAAGAGATGCATAAGGACATTGGGGTTTTGAATCAACTGAAAGCTCCCAAGAGATTGAGTGCACCCGTACTGATGACCCAGAGCTAGATCATGCAGTCATCGTGAGCGAGTGGTAGTGAGCCGATCCAAAATATGGAGGTGGATTAGGGATGGATGGCAGCTCAAATAACAAGAATAAAGGGGCTACGTATCCTACGTCTGTGGAGATATTTTCCAGCACTGTGAACCCAATTCTACAAGTGAAATCCTTTAAGGAGGTTCTGACCCATTCCCCTGAGAGAGGGGAACCTTCCTTCACAATGATCAATAAGTTCAACTCCTTCGTCAATCCCTTGTTCGTTAAATGAATCTCTCCTTTTTTCTTGGGATGTTAGAGGGATGAAAATCTCGGGTAGGAAGCAGATTGTTTAAGGAGTTTTCATAAAGTCAAACAAAGATAGTCCTTTTGTAAGAGGTCAAATCATCCATATTCAAGTTTCACAGTCCCATGACTTAGATTTGGAATGGTCCCTTCTGGTCCACGAATCATGATCATGAAAGAGCAGGGGTGGAGTTAGTGATCTCCTCCTTGCAGAGCGTTTTTACAGCCTCAAGAAGTGGCCCAAGTAATCAATGTGTGTGGATCACTCATCTGGTTAGGAAGAGATTACTAGAATTTTGTTTTGTTTATGCACCAAACCTTTGTTTCAAATGTACTTGTCTCTAGGTGTGGATGGAAACCTCTCTTCTAGATGTTGACTGGATTGTTCGATGCTCAATGGTCTGTGGAAGCATGCTTGGACTAAGTGTAAAGATTATCTTCAACATTTTTACTGTAACTAGGGAAGAAAGCTCTTGATTACTATGGACGGTTGACTTGGACCAATTTTAGATAGCGATTTGCTAGAGTTCAGGCTAGATTGGATAGGATTATGGCCTAACCGATTATATTACCTTTTCTAGTACCATGTGCCCAATTGATGTTTTTATTGCAGCTACTGGTTCGAATCACCTTCCCCTTACGACCTCTATTTTAGTAGGGAATGTGGCACACTCCAAACCCTCTTTGTTCAAGTTGTTGAACATGTCTCATTTGGTGTCTCTATATTTCCTTGCTCTAGTTCATAGTATTTGGAATATTGTTCCTTGGCCTTAGGGTGATAGTGGTTGGATTTTGTGGTAGGAAGTAACTATTCATTGTTCTGAGAAGTTCATTATGGGGTGGGATCGTATGATTGCACAAAAATGTAGGATCGTACTTCGGGTGGCCCAAATGTAGTTAGAGGAGGTTTGTATTCTTCTGGAGGAAGAAATTCATAACAATGCACTTCAAGAAGATATACCTCAATGTGAGATGGTGGTGTGTGAGTAGTATATTTCCAAAGGGGCTAGATTTGTGCTATATTACATTGGATTCAGTGGGGGGAATCAGGTGACCAAATTTTTTTTCGACTTCTTGAAGAAAAAAGTGGTAGCAGACAAGGTTGTGGGCCTACGTCGCGTGGATGGGACTCTTGAGGAGAACCCAACTAAGATCGAAGGTATGTTTAGTGCTCATTTTCAAAATATTTTCCCAGCTTACTCTTTGTCGAAATTGGTTTTGACTGCTAGGGATGCCTATTTTGGAGTTGCCCATAAGGTCTCGCTTAGCAACAGGGACAAGTTGGATGGAAATTTCATTAAAGAGGAACTCTTTATTGCTCTATCATCCATGCAAATTGGGGAGTCCTCGAGTATTAATGGTTTACCGTGTGAGTTTTACAAGGTGATATGGGATACAGTAAGAGATGATTTTTGTAGCCTTGTGTGGGAGGGCTCTTCTCAGAAATTTTCAGAATTTCTCAATCAACACCTTATCAAGATTATTCCAAAGAACACCGCGAGAGATATTATTTGGGGGTGGCATCCAATTGCCTTGTTGATCGTTGTCTGCAAAATTATGGTAAAAGATTTAGACTTAAGGGTCAAGGAGGTGGCCAAAACAATTGTTCATTGTGAACAAACAAGCTTTGTGTAGCCTCTATTTATTTTGGATATAATTTTGTCAGCTTGGGAGACCATGGATTGGGCCAAGGAGACCAGTCAACAAGCCCTCTTTTTGGAAATTGACTTCGACAAAGCATATGATCATAATTATTGGACTTTTGTTACGTATATGTTAACATTCCTTGGCTCTGGACAACAATGTTTTAACATGATTAGCACATTTTTTTTCTTGCGCCTCTACTTTTGATCTGGTGAATAATGTTTTGTCTCCCTCAATTCATCTCCACGGGTCAATCAGACAAGGATTCCCATTTCCTCCTTATCTTTATTTGCTAGTGGCAAATGATATAGCGTACCTATTGGAAGTTGTGCATTGTCAAGTTCAACTCCAAGGTATTTCTCTACCTGAGGGGAAGGAGATGGTTAATAATCACTTTGTGGACAACCACCTTTTGTCGATTTTTGTTGTATAGGACTAGGACTAGGTTGTAGCTACCATGGATTGTATTTCAATGTTTTGTGAGGCTTCAAGGGTTATTATTAATGACAATAAGATTAATTAATGGCTCATCGGTGTGGAGGAGGTGTATGAGTGGATTCCAACTTCTTGGAAGTTGGTTCAACAAAGGGCTATTGTGAGATACCTTGGTATTCCTTTTGGGGTGGACCTCTCCCCAATTGCAATGTGGG
>LPNX010373732.1:0-17891 GCA_001517045.1 Pseudotsuga menziesii
ATTCAAATGAGATTATGGCATACAAAACATGTATGATGTAATACCATATATGTTTGATTTGGTCAAACTATCTCCATAAAAAATAGGAGGTTGTTTTCATTTGGTCAAATTACACCAGTGTCATTTGAGGAAGTTATTTGAATTTGTTTGTTTATAACATGGATATGTAAGTCCTAATCAATTAAAATTTCCCACCGCTTAATCAATTTCCATTGATATCACCTATGTGATTGATGGGTGGCCATCATTTATTTACAATGATTTTCCAGATATCCATTACTTAACCAATGACTATTGCTATGAAATTTTGGTATATGAAATAAATTTTCTTCTTGGTATGGAATATATATTTAAAATCAACTTTGACTCAACCAATATTCTATTCATTCATAAATACATGACATATAATAGGACAATATGTTTCCAGTTCTTTGATTAACCATTATTATGTTCATTTCTAAACACGACATAGAATTGTATGTTTCAAACTAGTATTTTGTTTATTCTTACTTAACTAAAGTTAATTTCAAAAATTCGTAAATTAGTTTTGAAATACCATATTCTTAGCATATTGAAATAATTCAAGTACCCATTCGTTCAAATATTTTACAATCACAATTAAACATCTAAAACTCTGACAATCCCAGAAAATTTAGACTAATAACAAGATAATTACATATGAATCAACTAAAGTTTTATCCATAATTTAAAAAGCTCCAAGAGATATTAAGCTCACCTTAGTGATCACCTTCACCCAAGTTTGACTGAGATTCTTTAAGATATTAAGCTTCTTTCATATTTTCTTCACTGTTTTCTTTATATTTTTGTTGAATGTAAATCAATACATTGATTACAGTGCTTTCTCTTTGCTTGGGGTAATTTTTACAAAAAAAATCCCCCCACTGGGAAGTTTCCATCAATGGTTTGAATAGGAAAAGGATGTACATGAGCTGGTGAAACAACCTTGCTTGATTTTTTCATTGAGACCTTAAGAAGATTTGCTAAAACCTCAACATTTATTTATTCATCTTCAGTTCTTTTTCTTTTCGATCACTTCTTCAATATTTTTGGTTTCTTCTTCTAGTACCCTATTTGACTTTTCCTTTTCTTCTTGCACTTTTTTTCTTTGTTCTTTATCACTTTTCATAGAATCATCTTCTTGTTCCTTCTTGATAGGTTCCTTTTTTCCATTTTAACTTGAAGGATATGTCTGTACTATATTCTCCTCTCCTCAAATTATATGACACTTCTTCTAGAGTTTTGTCAGGATTTCGATAGACCTCTTCTTCTTCATTTATTTCATGACTATAATAAAAAAAATTAGAAATGTATATATACTACTACTTCAGGATCTTGTTTCTTAAATAGTTTGTTTCCAAGACAAATAATTTTGAGAGATGGAACTTCCTTCTCCATCTCTCTAGAAAAGTATCCATCATTTATCTATCTTTTCACAGTAAAAGTATTTATTTTATCTAACCCTAGAAGCAACAGAACATAATCATAACATATCATTGCTTAAACTCAAACCTTCCAGATAACAATTAACAATTAGAAATCTAGATAAATCAAGTAGAACCTGGAAATGTAGATGAGGTTACAACAACTTAAGGAAGAGAAAAGATGGACTGCAAATCTCAGAACCTCCGAGATTGTCTCCTGGTCCACCTGGTAGAAGTACTGGGTGAGACATGTAGTTTAGTAATCCTCTGTAACTCTACTGAGTGTTCAGTAGTCAATCAGTTCTGCAGGCAACAGTATGAGCTCAACTTAGAATAGATGCACTAGTTCAGGTCTTAAGCACTTTCCACTGAAAACATACTTCAACTAGTCCCCTCCATCAAATTTTCTTGTGCACTTCATTCACCCAGAATGTTCATGATTCTAGAATGAGCAGCCTCAGCTGTCTTCAATGGGAATCTTTATTAACATGCATAGGTATTTTGGGTCAGTTTTCACTTAATGATCCACCTACTCTTGTTCCACTTTCTTAGGGAACATGACAACAAAAATACGGAAGTTTCCTTGTGCAACAACTATAATTGGTTTGAGGATGCTTCCAAGTGTCAATATACTCTCAACCCAGCCTTCTCCACCAAGTGACCAGTAAAACACTCATTTAACAGCTTCCTTAAGTTGTTGTCTCATCTTTCATTTATTTATTAATAAAATATTCAGCAATTACATTGAATTATCCTTGACCCCACTTGGTAACTAATTACAGACTTTATAATAAAATATAAAATAATGTTTCTTTAAACATAAAATGTTTTCCAAATTGGGGTATGTGACAAGGTTCATATCCACAATATATCCGTAGATAATTCTGTTCCTTAGTATGATACCAATCACAAGTGTTTTCCATCACATGAAAGGTTGTTTTAGACATGGATGGAGTAGGATTATCATGGATCTGAGTGTAAAATGCTCAAGTAAATTCATCACATATTATTTGGTAATTTCTCACATATTTCCATTCCCACAAATTGTTACAATACACATGCAATGTTGGTTCTACTAGTTTTGTTGACTTCCACTACCATTTTACGCCGGGGAATGAATTTGCAACACACATAATATCAAATAGATGAGAGGAAATATACAATTAAGATGCAGGTACTTAGATTGTGTTATGTATTGTAATGATGGCTTGCTCCAAACTAGATGATAAAATGGCTCCCCAATTGAAAATGTGGCCAATTGTGACTATTGTGTGCATTGTTAAAACCCAATATTCACGCAGAGTGGACACATCATTTTCTCCATATAACCGGAAATAAACATGGAGATTAGCTAATATGAAGTGTGAAGGAACTATGTATGATACAACCATTTTATTTCGATTTGAATCTTTTTCTCTTCACCCATAATTTTTTATAACATTCATTCACATCTAGTGGCCATGCCTCAAGATTTTCCTCTGTCATACCAATGCTCATGATTGGGAACTTAAAGTAATGATATATGTGAGAAAAAAGGAAGGAAGAGATTGTTTTGGATCGTCCCTAACTCATGACATATTTTTCTCTGTGTCCACTCTCAGAAGTATCTAATAAATTACATCAGTGCAAGGAAACACCTCTGGCCTAATTGTAATTTGATAGAGCTATGATCTCCTCACATTATTGTATGCACTCGAATAATAATTTTTTTCTTTTCGAATAAGGGGATAGTTATAATTATTGAATATACCATATATATCTCATCACTTGTAAATTCGTGTCACTTTGGCGGTGCTGTGAGTGTGTATATACCGCATAGCTATGTTCTTGCTTTCTTCTTCATCATTAGAGGTTGAGCATTATTTCTATGAGCAATGTGAATGATTTGAGGTGATTGTAGTTATTATTAGGTAGGGATTTTATTGCATTAGATGAAATTTGAGGTCTAAAATCTACCTCCCAAGGAAAAAAATAAAATAATAGTTATTAATTTTGGAGGAAGAATGAAAAAAACTATTTTTTGTGTTCGTATTTTCGACATATCTCCCTGTGTTTTTACTCAAATTCTTAGAGGGATATCTCATTGGATGTGGAATTAAATTCCACATCCAAATAGTACCCACACTGTATACTTTTGACAGACCCTGCTGCCCCAAAAACAAGAAATTCCTGAAAAAATGTGATGATGACACCATCATCACGTTTTTCAGGTATTTCTTGTTTTTGGGGTAGTGGGGTCCATCAAAAGTATGCAGTGTGGGTACTTTTTGAATGTGGAATTAACTTCCACATCCAACGAGCTCTCCCACTTGAAATTTGAGTAAAAACACAGGGATATATGTCGAAAATACGAACAAAAAAAGTAGTTTTTTTTTATAACAAATATGTCAATTCAACCATTATGGTTGACTCATTTTATCGAAAGTCTATTGGTTCTTGAATTCCAACTCACAAAATTTATTATTGGTGCATTTTCTTATAAGGCCCATTTTAGACCCCAAATTTCCTCTAATGAGTCATTTGGTGTCCCAAGCATAAGAATTTATTGACACAACAAAGTTATGGTAGCATGAATAATTAAATATAGTGCTACCAAAACCATAAATCCCAATATGATAATAACTAGGACGACTGAGAAATGGCTTTCATTATAGTGGATGAGGTTCAAAGGGATGTTTTTCCATTTATTAGGAGCATATCCATTCCTCCTTTCATATTTTGTAGTTGTAGGTACCAACTCCAAGCTTCTCAACTATCACATAAAAGCCAAGCCATAATTATTGAAACTTTATATTCATGCCTTTCTTTTCATGAGGCTAATACCATTTCAGAACCAAATCATCGGTTTTGAAATATTTATTTCTAGTTGACTTGTTAACATGCTGATTCTTGATTGTTTTTTTGATGTACTATGAATTTGCTTCTCACCTTGTCTCTTTCCTCTTCCAATTTCAACAAAGTGTTTATCCCACTTTGGAAAATATGACCCTCATGTCCTCTAGATGCTTGGGATAACTAAAGGGAAGGGAAAAAACATAGTGGGGGGAATAATGACTTCCTTTTTGTAGATAAGGAAGTAATTCGAAGTTCTTGATTATTATTTTTGGGTAGCCCTATCGATCGAGATAATGATAGGGAGAGCATTCTGTTGTTTTTGTTGGCGATCAACTACTATTCTTTTTAGGTTTCATATCAATCTTTTTTTGTAGATTCACCTACCTTGTTTTCCCTAAAAATATTAGTTTCATGCATAATGCATATTAATTCCTTTATCTAGAGAAAACTCGGTTTATTTTTTGAAGAAAAGTATGTTGATTAATCAAATACAAGAGACAATGGAACCCATAACTTTGTAATTACATGCTCATCTAGAAATTGAACAACAATGTCTTTTTTAAGTTTGGTTAAGGACACAAGTTCAGTCCATATTCTAATGTAATATGTAGAGGTTAATGTTAGAATATTTAGACACTTAGGAGTTAGTTAAGATAAACTTGTTAGAATGTATATTTAAGAAAAGTGTGTTTCTTTAGTATGCAATTGTGCATCGCAATCCAATGTTCATGATATGTTCTAAACCTCGAGTGATCTGACGATTCATCCTCTCCATGATCTTAATGGCCATTGATACATGGCTTATCACTTGATTGATCCATGATATATATTGATCAAGGTTATTCCTTTGTCTCCAGTTCCTTTATTATTCCAAGTAAAGGGGCATGTGTGGTTGTTTGGGTCACTACACATGACCCACGAAACATGGAGGAAACTATATGAACTTAGGCCATAGAATTTAATCCCAAACCATGTCCTAGTATTAAAAAAAATATTGGTGTTATTCATCCCAAAATGGCCACTATATCCCACTCGCAAGCCAAAAAAATCCCTCTATAAGGCTTATTTGAAGGACTCAGTCCCCACCTAGAGTTAGGGGTCGTTTATGGGTAGTTATGGGTAAATGAAATGTAATTAAGCATTGACTAGTGATCATTTAAGGTCAATTTGTGGTCAATTACGAGTATTTAAGGGTCATTTGGTGGTAATTATTGGGTAATGAGTTGTGGTAGTTAGGGGTTAATAAGTGGTGAATTAGGGGTTAATTATTGGTAATTAGGGGTTAATTATGGGTTAAGTAGGGGTAATTATGGGTCAAATATGGGTAAGTATGGGCCATTTAAGCCCAAGAATTAGATAAACCAATATTTCTCATGATGTTGGACATTTATTTAGGTTCATAGTGGCATGTTTCCATTTTGAATCCTTGTGTGTGAGGCACACTTGTCAACATCGATGGGCTTGCTAGGGAATATGACATCTATTAATGTTTAGAGGAATCCCTTGGGTTTCTCCTTGAGGTTTTCCTTCTAAAAAAGTAGAGAACATTTACAGGTTATCAAGGGTTGATTAGTGGTTAGCATGGATTATGAAGGGTAATTAGTAGTCAAGTAAGGGTCATTTAGGTGCTATTAGTGGTTAACTTAGGTAATTACGAGTCAATTATGAGGTTAATTAGGGGTCAATTATAGGCTAATAATTCATAAATTGAAGTAATATTTGAGAGGATGGATATTGATAACATACTTGAAAAATATATATAGGGGAGGTCCTTCTACCGCCCCCCCCCCCAAAAAAAAAAAACATCATGAGAATTGAACTTCTGGTAATGGTCTTTAAAACACCATCTCTAAAAGTAAAATTCTTTTGACTTATAGGAGAGATTTTTATAAAACACCTTGAAACATATATTTAGGGTTGTTATTTCTAAAACACCCTATAAATGTCACAAGAATTTAAAAATAAGAGGAGCCTTTTTACAAACAACTGCCAAAAGTTGAATTCTCAAGACTTTAGAGGTTTTTTTTTTTAATTTCCTTGAAAAATATCTTTAGCGGAGTCTTTAACAAGCCCTCTCCAAAGGTCAAGAGAATCAAACTTTTGGGGGTGGTTTGAAAACACCTACCCCCAAAAGTCTAATTCTCATCAATTTTGAGGGGGTTTTCTAAAAACTACCTTCAAAAACACCTTTAGAGGGGTCTTTCTAAACCCCACCCTAAAAGTCTTAGAAATTGGTCTTTTTGGGGCAGTTTCTAAAAAATCACCCCTAAAAGTCTAATTATCGTGCCTTTTTTGGGGGGAGAGGGCGGGGGGTTCTAAAAACCACCTTCAATCACACCTTTAGGGGGGGGGGGTCTTTCTAACCCCCCCATAAAACTATTGGGAATTGGACTTTTCGGGGAGGTGTTTGAAAAACCGCCACCAAAAGTCTAATTATTGTGACTTTTTTGGGGGGGGCATGGGGGGGGTTTCTAAAAACCTCCTTCATAAAAACATTTATGGGGGGTATTTCTAACCCCCCACATGGTCCCCCCCCCCCTCCTTCCTCAAAGTCCTAGAAGCTGGACTTTTGGGGTATTTTTAAAAAACGACCCCCAAAAGTCAAAATCTCAGGGATTTTTTTTCGGTGGTGGGGGTGTGGAGGGGGGGGTTAAGAACCACCCCTAAATACCTAAAAATAATTTTTTTTTATCGGAGGGGGGTGGGGGGGTTAGAAAAACAACCTCAAGCCAAAACAGTCCCATAAAGGGTGATTTTTTGTAGTGATTTGGTCAAACTGTACTAGTGTCATATTAAGGAGTTCTTGTCTGAGTTTGTTTGTTTATAGTATTGATATATAAGTCCTAATCAATTATTGATGCCGAGACTACGCCTAAAAAGGAAATGGGCTTTGAGAGTTAGGGAGAAAATTACAAACATGCTCGAGAGTGAAAAAAATAGATGGGATATAAAATAAGACAAGTATATATACAGCCAATGAAGAGATCAACCCTAGAGTGTGCTTGGCCACTGATCCCGTTCCTACCCTCCTGACTATCAAAAAGTTTGTTTTTATTCGATCCCAAACCCTATTTATTATCACAAATAATTTACAAAATTTATTTACTGAAAAAACATTGATATCCTAACTAATGATGCGACAAGAAAACACATGAAATCACAATCACATTTGACATATATTTACCTTGGAAAACCCCAATTGGGAAAAAAATGAACAAATAGTTGATTTTATTAACTATAAAATCCTAGGCTCTCTTCTTAGGTTAATGGCCCATCGAGGAAAACTTATAATGACAAAGTAATACCTTTCATACCACAATATCATCCATTTGATCTTTCTAATTTCTAACCCTTAGTTTCCCCATGCTAGTTTCCTATAACCCTATGCTTGCACCTACGCACTTGGTTGAAAGTCCTTCTCTAACCACTCAATGATATCTCACTCACTTTGTGTGACTACTGTGTGTCACCTCTTCTCACCTATATTTCCTTTAATAACATTAGAATATGCAAATACCTTGGTCCAATTCCATGGGTTACCAAATACCACGGGCCCTCTATATCATTTACATAAAGTAATTACAAAAGTACATTCACTTTAATACTCTACTTTAATAAATTTGATATCCTATGTTCGAGATTCATTGAATGACACCTTCCACCTATCAGACGCTATCCATGTGGAAGTACCTATATGATGCTACAAAAATTATTACAAAAACCCTATAGCTCATACCCATATACCCTCATGGTGCCGAAATTAGGTTCTCAAATGACTGATTTTGAAAAAACTCATTGCACTAGTTTCTTCTATGTTGGTACCTAGAATGCTATCAATCCATTTCATGGGTTTCATCCTATAAAAAGCATAATTGCAAGTGTTCTTTACACCAGAGTGTCAAGCTATTTCAGTAATTCCATTAAAACACTAAGTATAGAACTGATAGATATCATGTTTCATTGGAGCTGAGAGCAAACGATGAGGTTTATAAATTGATTAATAGGGCCAAGGTGGAAATCCTTTAATAAAGAAGATGGACATGTGTCATTGGTCCAGTCCTCTCCTTAGGACCTACCACATGTCGTCATGTTTTCCTTATGTCTAAATACCACCCAATCTGGGGCACTAGTTTGGTGTGTTTTGTAGAAATAATGAAGTAATATTTTTTTGAATGAAAAGTAGTAAGAAGAAAGAATGAAATATTGTCTACAATTGGTTGAGATAATCTCATTTGGGAAATGGTTGGAAATATCTTGTCTCATCCTTAAACAGTTACAAGAGTGATATTATGGGTACCTTGTCAACATCAATTAAGGCACAAAAAAGGGAAAACATTTCACAAAAAAAAAATTGAACTTGAGTGAGGTGGATAAACAACTTCTCATTTTAATCACATAAGCTAATATGCAATATACATGATTATAAAGAAAGTTATTTTATATCGTCCAAAATTAATATCATACAAATAGATGCTTTACTACCATGGAAAATATTAATATGAAAATTTAAAATATGAGATACTCTAATCATGTTCTCTAAATCTTAATAAAAAAATAAAAATAAAAATTATCATACAACGTTTACTTTAATATAAACCATTTTACTAATTAAATATTCATTAATTAAAATACCTAATTTTCTTAAGAAATGACCTAAATATGTTACATCTTAAGACTTTCTAAAATCACAACACCATAATCTTATCTCAAAGGATTTAAGTAATTATAATGTGAAATGGAGATCTTACTCTATGGGCTACCCTATATTACATTAAGCCTTATTACTGATCCGTCAGATCTCAACTTGTGTGCATTAAAAGTTTATAAAGAATGCGTTTATCAGTTTGCTTACTTCATAAATTAGCATTAACAGAAATTAAGTGCTTCAAAACAGAAGTGAAATGCAATCTGTAAATAGATATGGGAAAAAAAAACACAAAATCAAAGAGTCACAAACAGAAGTTGATAATGGAGTTCACCCCCTTCACTGGGCTATGTCTTCGGGCCCCTCTCCAATGGGTACCGATCCAATTAATCTCTTCAAAAATGGTACAAAAATGGTTCTGAAATCAAATTCAGCAACTGTAAGCAGAATGTTGTACAAAGTATTTAAGACCTCTTTTCTGGACATTACAATTATCCTTCAAAAGGAAAATAAAGCTAAAGTATAACAGAGAATGTCGACTTCCCCAGAAACAGCATCTGGACACTTCACATCAAAACTCTCCTCCCTTCACTGGCTGAATAACAGAGAAACGATGCTCTATGCTCTAAAGCCATCTCCCCCCTCCAATGTGGCCAGAATCACATTTATAAAGGAGTTCAGTCCCAGGATAAGTAACGGTTCGACTCATTTTATCATCACAGTTGTTATCTTCTTCATTATCATTACAATCATAAACTAAAACTGAACCATGCAATCGCTGCACAAACGTTATGTTACCACAACGTTCCATATCCCTAAAACATTGCAAAAGGCTGTTCATATGCTATACTCTTGACCCGCCAAATGTTTCACATATCATGTTATCCACTACTAAATGTGGCGATGGTTCTGTTTTCTTGTTAAATGTTACAACCCGCCAAACAATGGATAACTATTACACATATGTTATACTCACCAAAACGTTGACTAACCACATTAAAAATGGAATATCCGTCGTATGTTCCACCAAACTTTGCCATTTAATGTGACATTGCAACCACCACAAAATATAATGTAACCGCCAACTAACCGCGCACCCAATGCAATACACATTTGAGGTTACATTTTTAACTACGCGGGCTTTGCCACAAATGTCGCAGCATATAACTAAGCTCCACAACGTCACAGCATCCTCAAACGTCGCAGTATATAACTAGGCATCGCAGCATCCTCAAACGTCACAGCATACAAATGTCGCAGCATACATGACCGCGCGCCTTTTCACGAACCAGGCGATGTTCCACTTGACGGTGCGCAAGCTACACGGGCTATGTTGTAACTGCGTGGGCTATAGCCGCATGATATTTAGCATATGAGTTAAAAACATATGTTATGTTCTTTGAACCATAGATTAATAACCATTGTACCATATTGGATCAGTGTAATTTTTTGAAGATGAATAATCGACCGGATCATTCCTCCCCATTGGAGAGTATTTGGACCACCAAAATCTTGAATCACTCTGCAAGTAAGTGAGGGTATAGCTCCCTCACTTTTCCAATCTCCATCCATCTTGCCTTGCTAGGATGCATGCCTTTAAGCCCCACTTGAAGGTACTCAGCATTCCCCCTCCATGAGGTCCTTACATTTCTGTCAAGAATAACATCATCCTGCAACTCATTCATATATTCAGGTGCCATCTCATCAACTGAAGGAATCTGTATGTTAGTTTCCTCATCCATGATCATAGGAGGCTCATACAATTTAAGATTCTCAACATTGACAACTGAATAAATTTGCATGTATGGAGGTAAATTCAAGCGAAAAGCATTAGTGCCAATCTTTTCCAAGATTTCAAAAGGACCATACCTGATAGGCTTAAGATTTTTACCTTCACCTTTCATTCTTTCTTTGGTGATATGTAACCAGACTCGGTCACCAACCTGAAATTGATGATCAACTCGATGCTTGTCATGCCTGGCTTTGTACTTTGCCTGGCTCTTCTCCAACTGTTCCTGAACTTCCTGCTGCACCGCTTGGATTCTCTGAATGAATCTTAGAGCTTTGTCTGCATCATGGTGTCCATCCACTGCATCTTTGCCAAAAGAGAAGTCCATTGGTGTTTTTGGCAGATAACCAAAACAAGTTTCAAAAGGAGATCTTTTCGTGGAAGAATGAACTACATGATTGTAAGCATGTTGTATATACTACAACTGCTCATCCCAAAGTTTAGGATTTTTACTACAATATCCCCTAAGAAGCTGAACCACTGTCCTGTTCACTACCTCTGTTTTCCCATCGGTCTGTGGATGAAAAAGTTGTACTTTTCTTCAGTTTAGTATCCATAAGCTCCCATAAAGTTGACCAGAATTCTCCCAAGAACCGGGAATCCCGATCAGATACAATAGACATGGGTAGCCCAAAATGTACCCAAACATTCTGAAAGAATAGATGAGCTGTTTTTTCAGCAGTGATCTGTTTGTTACATGGCATCAAGACACACATTTTGCTGAATCTGTCCACAACAACATATAGGTAATCATGCTCTTTTCTAGACATAGGTAGTCCTCCTACAAAGTCCATAGAAATGCTTTCCCAGGGACGAGAAGAAACTGGAAGAGGTGTGTACAAACCCAATTTCCTATTGCTAGGCTTACTTGTTGCACACATAACACAACCTCGTATGTACTTAGCTACAGTTTCTTGCATCTGAGGCCAATAACAGTGATTCTGCAATACTGTCAACGTTTTACTTACACCAAAATGTCCTGCAATCAATGAACTATGTGCTTCTCGATTCACATGCACTCTCTCTTTCTCTGGAATATAGAGTTTACCGAGATGATACAAGAGCTGATTATGCACATAATAGTTCTCTTCCTATTTACCATGTATTAGTGATGCAAATACGTTCTTAAAATCTTTATCTTCTGCATACTGTTCAATGTAACTTTCATGTGTTAATGAACTGTTCTGAACAATGATTGAAGCGTTTGTAGGTGGCCTTGATAAGATTTCTACTACTTTATTATGAATTCCCTTTTTGTATTTAATTACTAGATGAAACTATTGCAAGAATCCCATCCATCTTAAATGCCTACTTTACTGTACTTTAGTTTGAGATTGCAGATATTGAAGTGGCTGATTATCAATATGTATGACTGTTTCTTTTCCCATGATATAATGTTTCCACTTCTTCACACTCTGTACTAAAGCATACAACTCTTTGTCATAAGTCGGATAGTTACTTACCGTAGTAGAGAACGTTTCTGAATGGTAACAGACTGGATTTCTCCCTTGCATCAAAACGGCTCCCATGGCAAACCCGCTGGCATCTGTTTCGATCTCAAATGGCTGTTGCAAATCTGGAATTGTCAGAACTGGTGTTGTGCTAATCATTTCCTTAAAAGTGTCGAAGGCTCTCTGATGCTTTCCTCCCCACTGGAAAATTTCTTTAACGCTTGTCAACGCTTGTAATGGACCAGCAATGGAAGAAAACCCAAAAATGAATTTCCTCCAATACTGAACCGCACCCAGAAAACTTTTGATTTCAGTAACGGTGTTAGGCCATGGCCAGTTTACAATGACAGCAACCTTGGCTGGGTCCACTCACAGGTGGCCTCCACCAATAATATGGCCTAGATATACTAAAGAAGTTTTAGCAAACTCACATTTAGACATTTTTACATAAATCTTCTCCTTCCTCAGTACATCTAAAACTTTCTTCACATGTACAATGTGTTCCTCTCAGGTTTTGCTAAACACCAGGATATCATCCAGATAGACAATTACAAAATCATCAAAGAATGGTTGAAAGACATCATTCAGGACCCGCATGAAAGTAGTAGGTGCGTTACAGATCTCGAAAGGCATCACAAGCCATTCATACAAACCCTGTTTTGTTTTAAACACTGTTTTCTAGGCATCATTTTCAGCAACACGGATTTGATGATACCCACTACATAGATCAAATTTTGTAAAATAAATTGCATGTTTCAACTGATCAAGCAAATCATCAATATGAGGAAGAGGATACCTGTTTTTAATGGTGATTTTGTTAAGGGCCCTATAGTCGATGCACATCATCCAAGACCCATCCTTCTTCGGAACCAAGACTATAGGAGAGCCACAAGGAGAAGTGTTTGGCCGGATGACCCCCTTCTCAATCAGCTCCTGAACCTGCTTCTTGATTTCCTCATTCTACATTACAGACATCCGGTACATAGCTATGTTCGGGAGTGGCACATCCTGCTGCAAATGTATCTCATGCTAAATCTCTCTCTTTGGTGGTAACCCTTTCGGATCTTGAAACAAATCATCATACTCAGAAATGATTTCAATCAGTTCATATTTATATTTAGGATCACATCCTTCAAAAGATTTAGATATCTCATCATTTTTCACCTTAACCATCATTAACACAAAATTCTTACTAGCATTTACCAGCCTCTTCATTTGTCCGGTAGAAACTATTGCTAGGTTTGTTCTTGTCTTATGTGCTCGTACAATATATTCCACACCATCTTTAAAAATATGATACTTATTTTTCTCTCTATAAAAGACTGCTTTTTGGTCATACAAATATGGACTCCCAAGTACTATCCCACAAATGTCAAGTGGCACTACATCTAGTTCTACCTCATCCATGAACTTTTCAGTAATTGCAAACTTCACTACACATTTCTTTGTAACTTGTAATTGTGTATCATTAGTAACCCAACCAAGAGGATAGGGTTTTTCATGAGGCATAGTAATTAAATGCAATTTCTTAACCACTTCTTCTGATATGAAATTCACTTGAGAACCACTATCAAACAATGTATCAATCTTTGTATGATTTGTAATGACACGAACATGAAACAGTTCACTTCTTCTTTTATCACCATGCATAGAAATAGAGAGCAGATTTGTACTTGTACTTGCACATGAATTAGAATTGGAACTTGATTTTGCATCAATGGGAAGTGAGATACTTTTATTCTTACCCTGGATTTCGATAGCTGTAACCTTTGTTTCATCACCTGAGTCGGATCCCAAGTCTTGAATAACTGCTGCAGTAGCTTTTGTTTTGCCTTTATCTTTGTTTCCTCCGCACTTCTTTGGCCTTAACTCCGGATGAAGTTTCCAACACTTAGAGACATCACGTCCCTTCTGACAATGCAAACATGTAGGCTTTTCACCCTCTTTCTTAACAGTAGCCATCTTCTTTTGCCCCTTATCTTTACCTTTCGATTTGCTATCAAATTTAAAGGATTTCTTCACAAAAGTATCATTAGCATGTTTACCCCTAGCTTCTAAATGTGTGGCTTGAACACATACATCATCCAAATTACTGGGGTTAAACATCAACAAAGTATGTCGCAGATAAGAATGCATGCCACCAATATACTTAAGAAGAGTTTCATGCGTATCCAATGCAACATTCAATGCAATAGGCCTCTTTCTAAATTCATGAGTATATTATTGAATGATTTGTCCTCTAGCTTATCTAAAAGTTTTCCAGCTCATTATTAATTGCTGCATGTGACCTAAAGGATAAAATTGCTTTCTTAAAACTTCAATGAGTTCATTCCAAACTGAAATAATTTTACCATTCTTTCGAAGATCTTGCTAAATCTTTCTCTCCCACCAAGTAAGAGCCATACCACTCATTCTCAAAGTGGCCAATTGAATCTTGGAAGGGTCATCATTAATGCCCTGCACCCTGCAATATACTTCAAGCTGCTTGATCCAATTGTCTAACTTTTCAGCATCTAAATCTCCATTATAAATTGGCAATTCAAATTTCACATCCAATTTGAAACAAGGCATATTAGGAATTGCATTATTTGAATGAGAAGTATGAGAAGAAGAGAAAGTTTGATTAGTTTCAGGAGGATCACCATCACCTCCTACTCCTTTACCCTTTTCTTCCTTCTTCACTTCTGCATCTTTGGATGAAGATCATTCTTCTTTCTTCTTCCTTTCTGCTCACTCATTGAGTAGAATTTCCATCATGGCTTTCATGCTGATAAAAGCCTCCAAAAACTCAGTTTCAGAAATAACAGGTTTTTCCCATTCTGTATGTCCTTCTTCTTCCCCTCGTGGAGAAGCCATGATTCTGGAGAATGTTCCCCTTGAGCCAATCTCAGAGTCTCCTTCAATTAATTCTCCTTCACCAAGCTTTAACCTGGACCTAGTAAGCATTCACAAACTTGCACAAGCAGTTAACCTGCTCTGATACCATAATATGATCTGTCAGATCTCAACTTGTGTGCATTAAAAGTTTATAAAGAATGCGTTTATCAGTTTGCTTACTTCATACATTAGCATTAACAGAAATTAAGTGCTTAAAAACAAAAGTGAAATGCAATCTGTAAACAGATGTGGGAAAAAAAACACAAAATCAGAGAGTCACAAACAGAAGTTGATAACGGAGTTCACCGCCTTCACTGGGCTACGTCTTTGGGCCCCTCTCCAATGGGTACCAATCCAATTAATCTCTTTGAAATGGTACAAAAATGGTTCTGAAATCAACTTCAACAGCTGTAAACAGAATGCTGTACAAAGTCTTTAAGACCTCTCTTCTGGACATTACAATTAGCCTTCAAAAGGAAAAGAAAGCTAAAGTATAACAAAAAATGTCGACTTCCCCAGAAACAGCATCTAGACACTTCACAGCAAAACTCTCCTCCCTTCACTGGCTGAATAACAGAGAAACGATGCTCTGTGCTCTAAACCCATCTCGCCCCTCCAATGTGGCCAGAATCGCGTTTATAAAGGCGTTCAGTCCCAGGATAAGTAATGGTTCGACTTGTTTTATCATCACAGTTGTTATCTTCTTCATTATCATTACAATCATAAACTAAAATTGAACCATGCAATCGCTGCACAAACGTTATGTTACCACGACGTTCCATATCCCTAAAACGTTGCAAAAGGCTGTTCATATGCTATACTCTTGACCCGCCAAACATTTCACATATCATGTTATCCACTACTAAATGTGGCAATGGTTCTGTTTTCCTGTTAAATGTTACAACCCGCCAAACAATGGATAACTGTTACACATATGTTATACTCGCCAAAACATTGACAAACCACATTAAAAATGGAATATCCGCCATATGTTCCGCCAAACTTTGCCATTTAATGTGACATTGCAGCCGCCACACAATATAATGTAACCGCCAGCTAACCGCGCACCCAATGCAATACACATTTGAGGTTACCATTTTAACTACGCGGGCTTTGCCACAAATGTCGTAGCATATAACTAAGCTCCACAACGTCGCAGCATACAAATGTCACAGCATACGTGACCGCGCGGCTTTTCACGAACCACGCGATGTTCCACTTGACGGTGCGCAAGCTACGCAGGCTATGCTGTAACTGCGCGGGCTATAACCGCGCGATATTTAGCATATGAGTTAAAAACATATGTTATGTTCTTTGAACCATAGATTAATAACCATTGTACCATATTGGATCAGTGTAATTTTTTGAAGATGAATAATCTACCGGATCAATTACCATGATTAATCTTAAAATATTTTTGTAATTTTGCAAATTGTATTGTTAGAGAATGAAAGTTTTGACTTCAATACTCAATATTACAAATACTATATCAATAAATAATAAAAAGATATGCATTATAATTGTATTTAAAATATTAAATATATTTTGTATATCTTCTTTTATTAACATGAATTTTATAAACATAATAATTGCTTTTATATATTTTTGTTTTGGCCAATGGACACCATTTTTATAGAGAGATTCTACAATGTTTCTTCTTACACTTGGGATAAAAACAATTTAAGCTTTCTTCTTACACTTGGGATAAAAACAATGTTCCTTCATGCTTTATGTTGTTTCTTTTTTAAGCTTTATATTGTTTCTTTTATGCTTTATGTTGTTTCCTTTTTCCTTTTGCTTTATGATTTTTGTGGTTTCTTTTATGCTTTTTGCTTTTCTCTTTAAGATTTTCAAGAGTTGATGTTTGCCATTATTGTTTTTGGCAGCTATATTGTTTTTAATGCTTTATGTTGTTTCCTTTTTCTTTTTGCTTTATGCTTTTGGTAATTTCTTTTATGCTTTTTGCTTTTCTCTTTAAGATTTTCAAGTGTTGGTGTTTGCCATTATTGCTTTTCGCTGCTTCTTGGGTTTGGAGGCATTCTCTTGTTGCAAATTTATGTTGCTCGTTATTCCGGGTTGGTGAATTTCTCAGGATTTGTACGACCAGCATGGAGCATTTCTCAGTAGCCAGCATGTTTTCCTGGCTACTGCTGTTGAAGTTGGTTTTTTCCTCAGTCTCCCATTAATGGAATTATGTTACATGATTTATGGATTCCTCTCGTTTTGGCATTTCTGGGTTTGGTGGCATTTGGCTAGCTTGGTCGCATTTCCACGTTGCAGTTTCCTTCTAGTCATGTCGTTCTAGTTTCTTGATTAGGGTCCGTCGCCTCATCATCTGAATTTGAGAATTTCTGGAGGCTTCTGCAAACCGTGGGTATTATTCTCCTCTTGCATGCTCTCTTTGCAAATGTATGGTTAATTTCTCACTTTTAACACTCGCTTTTTTCCCATTTCCATGCATATATAAATAAAGGAGATGAGATGGAGATGGATTTCTTTCTTTAAAGCACATATTGGAGATGGATTTCTTTCTTTAAAGCACATATTGGATCATACAATAGAAAAAAAAACACCTTAAGATTCCCAAACAAACACCTGCATCTAAAAATTATCAATGTTTTGAAACAACAAGGCTCTGGTTCTAGATGCATGTTTCCTGCATCACTATGGAACCAGAGAACCAGCGATGACATGAGGCAACTTAAAAGGACCATTCACAGCATGCTTTTATTGGCCAAGGGCATTAAGGACCAAGGGCATTAAGCATTTCCGCTTTCTGGCTAATCTGTCATTTCTGGCATTTTCGCTTTCTGGCATTTCTACATTCTGCAATTTCTGGCATTTCCGCATTC
>LPNX010373732.1:23016-85362 GCA_001517045.1 Pseudotsuga menziesii
ATTTAAAGAGCTTGATGATTAATTGTGAGAAACTCATTGTAACATTTTTTTCTTTTGCATAGTAATATTGACTCAGCTAGCTATTTGGATGGGGCTATGGACTGTTTCCAATTTTTAGGGTTTCAACCACGTAAAAAACATTGGTGTATTGATCTATAATACATTTGTGTGAATCAATTTTCAAGGTTTTAAATTTTTTGGAAATATCTTGTATTTGTAAAGCACAATATCAGAGCTATCCTAAAGTTCTTCAATTAGTGATTGAAATCTTAGTGATTAAAATCTTGAACTGGTCTTTCCATATGCATGAAAGGATTTATAGTTTTTTATTTTTCTATGGATTCTATGAAATATGTGTTCCATTGCATCTAGAGAAATGATTTCACTTAGAAACATGGTTTTATTTTGTTGAAAAAGGTTTTTATTTTCATAATATACGACCATTTTACAATATCCAAATATATACTATTTATGATTACATATTAAAAAAAAATTCTCACATTCTTTCAGATTTTAGAATGTTTTTTATTTTATTTCTTGTTTGTTACCTTTTCAATTTGTGTATTCTCTTTACCACTCAATCTATGAAAACTTAGAAAGTTTGAACCAGAGTGGAAAGGTTTCTTTTTACTGAATATGATATTTTTCATGTGCTTTGTGTGAACTTGTTCAACCAAAAATAGTGGGGAATATTACATTTTCTGGGTACACTAACAAATGGCTAACCCCAGATCAGATAAATTTCCATTTCAATTTTTTTTGTGCATGTGGTTGTGTATTTTCTTTCAAGATAAAAGGTAGGGTTTTGGTGTAAGCACACACTCCAAGGCCGGAGAGTAAAAATAAAAAGAAGGAAAAATCACTATTCCTTCCGTCCAACTTTTACGTATCTTTTGTATTATCTCACTTGGTTGAAAGTTGCTTTATTAAATAATAGGTCTTGGGTTCAAGAATTATTTTTTTGCAGTTGTTTGTGACTTTCGATGCCATGAAATCTATTCTCACAATACATGAATCTAATCGTAGTTCATTCACCGAACACGATGCTTTCTCATTTGGCCCTGAAAGCTGAATTGCATTCAAACACCACAAAATTCATATTCAAACACAGTACAATAGGCGTTGTTTGACCTAATATTCCAAAACAGTAGAATATATGTTGACCTAATACAAAAAAAAACTATATCCTAGTACTTTGTTTCATAGCCAAAGAGAAACAAAAATAACTTAAACTCGAATATGAATTTCATTGATCTTATTCTTACCCTTGTGGAGTTGAGCAGTTAACGACAGAGCAGTGAATTGTATTTGTGGGATGCCAATTGAAGCTAAAGATGATGATTTTTTTCCAATTGAATTTGAAGGTGAAGCTGATAGTGTTTCATTGCTCCACGCTCTTGTAGATGTCGTTGCACCCATAAAGATTATTGAGATATTTACTATATAGATCCATATTAAGATAAAGTATGAATGTTTTTTATTAGGCATAATGTGTGTCCTTTATCCAACATGTGTCAACATGTGTAGACATTTCCTTGATCTACTTGGAGCTCCAAATGCTCTTGAAAACTTGGGAGGACTTGCTCATAGCTCCATAAAACTAATTAAAGATATGTGATGCTACCAAATAGAACCATGCAATCATGACCTGAATATTGATTAACACGAAGTAAGCTATCGATGTCAACAATTTGGTAGCATAGCCATTAAGCTCAATGTTGACCTTATACAATTGTTTCGTGTTGCCTTGGTTCATCACACTATTCACCCTACATCTTTTCATTTACCCAAAAACAAGTTTACTTAAAAAACCTATTTATATGACTAGTATGAAAGCTAGAGCATTGAGAATGACTTTGGGAAAGCTCTTATTTATTTTCTATTATTTAGGCTGGCCCAAAATTTACTAGTGAAGCATGCCAATGTAATTCTGATAATAGAGAATGGGGTATCTTGTTTGCTACATATCTAAAGAAAATGTTGAAAATACAATAGGCACATTCTTATTATTCAACCATGATGAATGAGTGAGAAAACTAACCTTTATATATGTTGTAGCTCAGCTTCTAACTAATTTCTAGCCATTTAATAAAAGAATGATTAAAACAATATCTACAATGAAAGGTGCAAATACCCACTTTTTACTCCTTGAGGAATAAATAAATTTATTTATTTAACTTCCTTAACAAACACCCAAAAAGTGGTTTGATCCATTTTATCTTCTAAAGTATATCGGAATTGAACTAAAATTGATTCTTATGTTTATTGTTTAGAAAGGATTTCAATTAATTTTTAATCAATTGAAGAGGGTTTTCTCTATTCATTTTTTTCATCAAGGCCATTTTTAGGTATTCCTAAACAAATTCATAAGACTTATCTTGCATGAATTTGGAGATGATCAATGTGTAGTTATGTGCCATGGATCACTCTTGGAGGATTTCAACTCTCTACTTGAACCCAACGAGATTCAACATTTAAAATAGTGAAGTCAAAGTTAGTTCTCTTCCTTATTCCCTTTTTATTTATATCTCAAGGGTTTCTAGCTCTCTTTCTTTTCTAGACCAAGGGTTTCTAGCTCATTAAAGGAATTATTGGTTAATTAACCTTAGTTAGTTAGCTATTTTACCTCATTTAATTTGTTAGTAAAACATGATCTAAACCATAACTGAATTACTGTAATAACCTACAAGGTAAGATCTTAAATTCCTAATTAATTTGGTGGCTTTCCCTCTCATTGTCAACCTTTTTTGTTTGCATAAAAGTTTGGAAAACCTACAAAGCCTGTTTTTATTGGCCACCACCTTTTCCTCTCTAAAACTATACTATGTCCCTCTTTGAGTTAATTTTCGGTGTTAGCTCTCCCTTTCCACTTTTAAACCTAATATTTTACCTCATCTGACCAGTCAAGAATGCTTGCATTTCGTTCATCCTCTCAAAGTTTAGTTTGGATTCTATACTACTTTTACCTTATTGGCCACTTTACTATCTTGGGTAGGCCCCTACCCGTGCCCTACCCATTCATTGAGAAATTGTTTCTCTCTATAATGGTAGAGTCTTTGAAATATAAGGCCCTATATTAATCCATAAAATCAATTTCATTTGGCGAGAAAAAAAACTTCCACTCATATAGGGTTGCATGGAGATCTTTAGTTCCAAAGTTGGCAGTCGGGATCTCTTAATTCAAGTTGTTATTTCCTGAGGAAGCTAAATATCGATCAATGGGTGAGAGCCAAGATCATTGAATAACATATTTATAACAAAATGAATACAAGGAAGCATTGGCTTCACTCACTTTTCTCAATATTACAGTATCATGAAGTCTACGCTTCTTGGCTTGGTGCTTGTTGGTTGTAGCTGGCATTGTGTTTCTTAAGTTATCTTACTAAATGGTGGAAGAGAATACAAGATCACAACGATGAGCATGAACAATATCTTGGATTAGTTTTCCTTTCATTGAAAACAATAATATTTTGAGTTGAAATGTGTATTTCGATATTGAAATCATCCTTTGAACTTGTATTTTTATCCTACTTTAAATGTATGGTTAGTTCTTGAATAATGATTAAAAATTTCTTGTACAGTGTTTGTGGAAGCACAAATTTGGAAAAATGACCCCAAAGAAGGGAAGCATGTCTAAAAGAAAGAAGCTTAAAAACCTTCCATACATGAATCTAATCAAGCTTTCAATCACACATCTCCCAACATTGGCATTCCATTTTATTAGACATTTGACAATGTTTTCAAAACATATCAGTGAGAACATCCAACACCAGAATTTCCTTTTGACACACTTTTCAAGGAAACAATTGATTCTATCCATATGAGCTACAAGGTACAACTGACTTAGCTATGCATAATTGAAACCTGACCATAGGTTGTTCTCCCCTATTCAGATGTGGTGTAGTGGTTCATTAAAATGGAAAACACCAAGGAAATGAACATATATTTGGATAATTGGACAAGGATTGAGTAATATGCCCTGCACACTCTCAATACCATTTACAAGATTCCATCCCCTGAGATAATGTTGGACACATAATTTTTGTAGGGATTTTCCTACAAGCATGACCCAGTGAAAGTAATAAAGAGCTGGTGGGAAGAGAGAATATTTTGAAAACACCCATCAATTTTTTATTCAACCTCTAACTTGCAAGAGCCTGTGAGGAATGTGGTCACGTTGGAAATCATTTTATGTGGAAGAAAGGACTATTGTTAGCTACACGATATTTGGTTTCCCTTGGCACATTAAGTGTTGAACAAGGGGGGATGCATTTAACTAGGAAGAAATGAAATATTTTCAATAAATTTGAACATGTATGCCTAAAAAAATTTGGAGAACCCAAATTCAAAATCCCTTGAATCTCACTTGGAATATTTTTTATTAGATGTGGTCTGCGCCATAGGTTCCTTCACATATATGGGTGATATCTAGAATCCTTCTCTTCCACCTATTTCTATTCACTATAGTGAGTTGTGAAGATAAAGTATTCAGATCATTATGAATATATCCATGTGCTTTTCTTAGCTCCTCTTTGTGAGCTTGTCTTTGAGAAACTTTGCCCGGTATTCTTTGAGAAATATGTGGAGGTGCTAAAAATAATCAAAGACTAGTAACCAATATATGTCAGAAATTAGATATTGTCTATGGGAAAACTTCAGCTCCCCATATCTTTCCTAAGCACGTTATGGATATATTAGTTCTAATGGAGGTAGTTTATCAGATGGCCAAATTTGGAGATAATTACAAATTAAAAGAGTACATCACTATTACAATTTATACTATAAAATATTTTTTGTCAATAGTGGTAGAAGCCAACAAAATTTACTTACACAAATTAAATTATAGTGCTTTTCAACTCTACAATCTGTTGAAAAGGGATTTTGACCATTTCAAGCAACAAGGCCTAAATTGGCCATGCTTCCATCAATGTTATCTAGAAGAATAATTTTAAAAGAGAGCCCTTGATTTTGATTCTACCTAAATATGAAAGCATGAGGCCATAGATAGAGAGCCAATAAAAATTCGCTAAGATATGTCCTAGAAGTACTCGGGACATCTGATTTGAGATAGTCATCTACAAGGGTAGTGGAGGTACAAGTACATGAGACAAAAAACTTGTAATTCATAGAAGGCAACAAGATGGAAGAGTATGGAAGGAAATATGAAAAAAATGAATTACTAAAGATATCACCATAGTAACAAAGAAAAATGATGCATCTGCCCACTAGACATAATATCGAAAAACTAAACAAGAGCCTAGACCAAAAAAATTATGGATAGGGGGGTTACAATAAGACTTCACCAATGTCTAGAGAGGGTGAGCATACAAACATTGGTGTCACTAGTAGAATGCATCCATCATAGATTTATGTTCATAGATATATGGATGTAATCAATAAAAATTTTGATAATATTGCAATTAATTTAAATTTAAAAAGCTTAATTAGCATTTAAGAAAATTGAGATGTGGTCAATGCAAACGTAATTTAATAATAATTTTATGATATAATACACGGACAATACATAATTTTTAATTAAATATATAAAGTCAAAATTTGAGTTAATATAAATAAAGTTATTAAATAATGATATTAATTAATTAATGTTATTTATTACTTAATATTAGTAAATTAAATTAATTAAGTAATGTTATTAAATTTATATAGTAGTAATGTTATTAAATTCAAATTTAATATGATTAATTATAATATATAAAATCATAATTCCTATTTATTTTGAACTTATTTAAGTTGAAATTAATTTAAATTTAACACACAAATTGTTAAATTATAAATTTAAATTTAATTATGAATTGAAATTTAATTATAAATTTAAATTCTAAATTGAAATTTAATTCCAAATTGAAATTTAAATATATATTCAAATTTAATTATAAATTTAAATTTAAATTATAATTTTTAATTTAATTCTAAATTAAAATTTAGTTCTAAATTTAATTTTAATTATAAGTTTAAATTTTATTTACATAATTTAATTTAATTTAAATTTATTTTAAAGAATGATTAAATTACATATTTACATATATTAAATTAAAAAACAAAACTAATAAAATTGGAAAAAGAACAGTATAAATAAATAATATAACATAATTCCCATTTCATATTATTTTTATTAAAAGATATTTGTGATATAATTTGGAATTTGAAAGCCGTGACAAAACTTTGTGATGTAAAATTATTTGGGAAAGAATTTATTGTTAATCCCTAAGATCTACTCGAAGTAGCATCAGTCACAATATTTAAGGAAAAGATGTTGAGGGGTGTTGATTTCTCGATGTACCAAAACCTCCCTTTTTCATTGGAAGCAAAAATGTAATTGGGTGACTAGGCACATTTCTTTCCAGCCACCCAATTCTCACTAGCGAGCAATCCACGACTATGCTAACATTCACAATTGTTCGTGACTTCCGCCACCATGAAATATGTTCTCACCATACATGAATCTAATCGCAGGTCATTCACTGAACACAATGCTTGCTTGTTTGGCCCTGAAATCCAAATTGCATTCAAACACCACAAGAATCATATTCGAACATGGTACAATAGGCATTGTTTGACCTAATATTTGAACATAGTAGAATAGATGTTGACCTAATACAAAAAATATATATCCTAGTACTTTGTTTCATATCGAAAGAGAAACAAAAATAACTTAAACTCAAATATGAATTTCATTGATCTAATTCTTACCCTTGTGGAGTTGAGCAGTTAACGACAGAGCAGTGAATTGTATTTGTGGGCTACCAATTGAAGTTGAAGATGATGATGTTTTTTCCAATTGAAGTTGAAGGTGGAGATGACAGTGTTTCGGTGCTCCACGCTCTTATATATGTCATTGCACCCACAAATATTATTGAGATATTTACTATACATATTCATATTGCAAGTCTAAATGTATTTTATTAGGAATAATATATGAAAGGTTAAGAATGATCAAAATTGATCAGAAGGCCAGATAACCTATACTGGGATCCCACAACAAGTCTCTGCCTTGAGATTATGTGCATTGATTGAACACATAATCAATGCTTTCACTTGTTAAATAGGTTTTTTTAGGTGGAATGGGAAGCTCAACTTTCTTGCATTGCAATTGAAGAGTTTGTGTTTTCACAATAGCATCAATGCAATAACCTAGAGGAGACATACTCTTCATGTTGTGATATACATTGCCTGACCTTTCATGCATGAAACAAACACAAAGAGAGTCGACTGAAGCACCTATGAACGATCCAGAGGAAACCTCAGATAACATGACACTACATAATAGAGCGTTAATAGATCAACATCAAATAAAAGTTATCCATGTACAAATCTTTTGCACATATTTTAAAAAAGATAACAAGAAGATGTTATGTTATTATATAATAAATATTTGATAACCAATTCCAAAATATTCCAAATCAAAGAGTGGAAAGTACAATAATTTCCCACAAAAGTAGATTCATGGAATTGCTTGATAAAAACATACACAAGCTTCTCAACACAAAATAGATAAATTGATTACCCAGAAAGACTTATTAGCATGTGATTTTCACAAAATAGAGAATTTGATTACTCTCATAGACTTTTTAGCATGAGATTGTAATAAAATAGATCACTAGATGATAATATTTTAATAAAAAAATATTGATGATAGAGTATGATTTTGACTTTAAATAAATATCTCGCTGCATCAATGCTATTCAACAGTGCAAGGAAGACTTGTGAGGCATATATGATTTTCTTTTATAGCAATTCCTTTGGAAATCATGTTACGTGCACAGCTATAAATGCCGAAAAATAACAACACATCGCTCAATAATAAACTAAACAAGGTAATGATGTCTGCAAAGGATTCCAAGGGATTCAAGTCCCTAGAATGACACATTTATTGTCCATTTTGATTCTAACACATTGGAAGTTACTTGTTCAAACATATTTGTGACAAAATTACAACGTAAGTTAGTTTCAAATAAGGGAATTGTTTTCAATAGTATCTCCACATATTGCACCCCGTGATCTTGATTTTCAACACAACATGCATTATTCTGGAATATTTTGGCTGATCGGGTATCGATCTATCATTTAGTTAATCAAACATAGAAAATATAATATAATATCGATGATAATAAAAATAAAATAAAGAAATATACAAAAGGTAAATTGACAGGTGATATCGACTGGTAGTGCATAGTCATTCTCTGTGATGATTCAATTCCTAGTCCCAGTCCCAACACATATTTTAAAAGACATAAAAAAAATATCTGCTAAAAATAATCAAAATGATTACCTTCCATGGCCGATGCATATGTGGCTACATTAAAATCTTTAAAACCGATCCATTCACCATGAAAAGATTCATTCTAAGACTGAATTTCTTTACTACAAGCACAATATTCGTTAAGTTTCCATATCCAAAGAAACCAATTTTATGGATCCTAGCTCCCACACCCTTCATTTAATTGACCAGTATCTGTTTGTTAGTTGAAAGACATGTTTAGGAATTCAATCAACCATGCAACAATGAAACGATAATGGTTTTAGGGAGTGTGATAGAGAGACAACCTGCCCATCATTTCCATGTGGTTCCTTCTTTGTTGATTGAAAACAAGTGGCCTAATGTATTGGCAATATTAATAGTGAACCAAGAAATCGCTAAAAAATCATGAGGACATGTGCCTACAAATTATAAAGACATGCATGACAATTGGATTGGTGGAAGGGACGATGAAACAGGTACAGTAATTTTCAAAACGCACCTCCATAGAAAAAATGCCTATCAGCGTAAATCATAATAATAACTATTATTAGTGTTTTTATAAACTATATAAATATTTTATTATATAGTTTTTTTTTGAAAATTTTATATAAATTAAAATAAATATTATAATAATAACTCTTACTAAATAACAATATTATTATTATATTTTATTTGAAAAAATGATGGAACATTTTTTTAGGGTTGAATGGGAAGGTTGCGTGAATGTTTAAGCAAATAACAGAGACCATGCATGTGAAAATAAGTGAGAACATGGTGGGATACTGTGAAGGGGTGTGTGTAGAGAGAGGTCGAGGGAGTGCGAGGGAAGCACACGGGGAGAGTGCAGCAATGGGGAGTGGTGGGAGCAAGAGACTATGTGGGGGAGTGCTCATTGGATGATGGAGGAAAGTTCGTGTAGGAGGTTGAGAGGAGAGGAGGAGTGATGTGGGTGGAAGAAGTGAGTGTAGCAATGGGGGATGGATCAAGCACAGGTTGGGAGAAAGGATGGATGGAAGGAGACGTGGGATGATCTGAGGGAATGAGTCGATTGAATGCGTAGGTTGGAGAGGTGGAGGAAAATAAGAATGGCAAGGGATGAGGACTGGGAATGGATCAATGAGTGAGAAGGTGGGAAGGCTTGAGCAGACCAGTGTAATGGATGGCAGGTAGAGTGGAGTGAGCAACGTTTGGAGGGATGGATGCATACTTTAATGGTGTGTAGGTCGTGGGTGTATGGGAAGTGTGAAGTAAGTGAAGAGATATATGGGAGTGTGGGATGTGGATGGAATGGAGTGTTGGAAGGTGGAATTAACTTGGGAACACAAGAGGGAGGAACACAGGCTTGGTGAGGGTATGGGAGCAACATGAAGGGAAAATGGTGTGCCTGAGGTGGAGTCGAGGTGCAGTGAGAGAGAATCGAGAGATGGAGTGTTTGAGGAGAATGAGGGGGTAGGAAATGGGATGCAATGAGTGTATATTCAGTGTGAGCGAGAGCATGAAGCTCTTTAATACCACGTGTAAGCTTAAAACCTTATATGTTGGATATTAAAACTTAAAACTTCAAAATGTTAACTACTAATAAAATTTATACATTTTCCTTTGAAAAAAATATAATATATACATTTTAAAAATTTATATCTCTAAAATTTATATATTTAAACATTATTAAAAAAACATATAACAATATTACCAATATAGTCAATAAACAAAACAAAATTGGAATGAATAGAGATGTAACTTATACATTTTATTTTGAAAAAAATATCATATATACATTTAAAAAATGTATATCTCTAATATTTATATATTTAAACATTAGTAATAAAACATATAACTATATTACCTATATATTAAATATAAAAAAAATTGAATGAATATAGATGTATGACATATGAAGTTGTATTTCATCTTTATGTTTGTAAGATTAAAGCTTCAAATTATTATTGCAGTCTTTAAAATAATTAATAACCAAAAATAAAACTTTTTACATACTTTACAAACCAATAAAAAAATATACCAAAGAATTAAAAAAAAATACAATTTTTTTTTACCTATGCTCTTGACGTATTTTACAAAAAATTTAAAAAATATACAACCTTTTGACATACTGAAAATAATAATAATAAATATATGAGTTTCCTTAATGTAAAAGTAGTAAGCCCCATGCTATTGAAGAAAAATTCATTAACATATATACGTATACCCATTAACAAAAAATATTTCATTCTCCAACTAACTTCCATTTCTATTCATGTGAGCAACACTTATCTCTGGCATCCTTTTATATAGAATTTCAGTATCAGGATTCATTAATTTAAATGAGGTGATACACTCACCTACAAGGTACTACTTGCTACTATATCAAATGAAAATGTAAGAAAATTTAAACATTGATTTTCAAATTGGTTTTGGTTTTGAATTAAATGATTATGATGACACTATCATTGGACTAGTTGATGATGAAAGATGAGAAGACCCATTGAGACAAAAATTCATTTATATTTCGTTACCTTATTTTATTTAGATTACTAATAATATCTATAAATATATTAAATTCTAGACAAAATATTCATAAAATACAACATATACTTTTAGAAGAGTTTTTTTTTGCAAAATGTTCATTTCAATAATTGTGTTATTTATCTTCAGCAAAATTCCCATTTTAATAATTTTCCAAAGGTAGGGACTTTGCTGCTCACAACCCTTTTTATTATATACATTTCTATTACTTATATTTGTAAGTGGTTTGCTATTGTCATTAGAAATCATGGACTATTTATTCGCATTATCTATGTGTGAATGTCATAACCCTAGCCTAAAGTTCCCATTAATTCCATGTTAAATGCCCATGTGCAAGACTTTGCCTTTAACTACATCCATACTTTCTGAATATCCTTATGAAATTTCAACCATCAATCCTTTTTAGAATTCCAATTTCTTTACCATATCAATAACTTCATCATTAGAAATTCATATGACTTCATCAAGTATGTCTTCATCAAAATTATATGGAACAAAACCTGCACCAATGTCTTGAATTTTGAGATGGTCTAGCCTTCCTTTTGACACTATGTTATTCTTAGTTAGCTCCATGCCACTAATGTTGTTGTCTAAATTTTTCCTTTCAAATATCAACTAACACCCATAATTGTTACTCCAGTTCATGTTCCGGTGATTAATATGTCAACATCCCCTCTGTGGTTTCCACTATGTAAACACTAGCATGATGGTCAAGAAAAGGTTTCTAGAGATTTTTTTGGAACTTTTACACTAGTGCATAAGGTGACCTATAAATGATCACCAATATTCAACTCCAGTAAATTCTCAATCAATTTCCTTGATAATCAATTTACAAAATCTCCAACTCGCTTCTTCTCGAAGGTCATTACAATATGACCATTCCTTCATCATAAATTATCCAATTTAGCATCCAACTGATCTTCATAATAAACAAGTGCAACTGCTACTCATCACTTCATCTCAAAATTAGTTCCTCTGTAATATTTATTCATGACACTCGATAAGGTATAAGGATACTTTTAACATTTTCACTTGGGAGCTTCAACTTGACAATTGACAAGTCTATGTATATTCCTTTGACACTTGAATTACATCTTAGTTTTCACCTTCACAGTTGGTCACTGCACTATATGACATATGACAGGTAGCACATACTAATTTAGTAGGATCTTCCTTAGGTGTTGTGAGCATTTATACATCTCGAATACGTTTCTCGTCTCCTTTCACTAGAATTAATCTATAAAAATTTGTTGGTTTAGTGCTTATATAACACTTGGGAGAACTGTTATAGTTGCGCTAAGTTCCATGGAACACGGTAACTCCTTTAGTGCCATCAATAATACATTTACCCAACGTACTTGTCACCGTTGGTCTTTGAATGCATGATGCATTTTTTTTACTTCATAGGAATTATCCCACATGCATGGAGTTTTAAACATAGGTATATGTTCATTGAACCAACACGTTGATGATACCAAATTCATTGGACTTCCCCCCTTGGAATTTAGTTTGAGTGTTTTGAGAAATGGAGGAAGGACTCTTTAGCTTAGATTCTGGCTTGGAGTTATGGGCTTGGAGATCAACACCCAAATGAAGTTTTACAAGAATGACAAAACTAAAGATGAAAATTATGTATTTAAAATAAATCTGGGGTTTGACATATAGAGTGGAATTTTTTATTCGACTTGTGGAGAAATAAACAAACTGTGAAGGATGATGTCCAAACCATATATTTTTGGTTTGACATACCTTTTTTTGACTCATAAACTAAACCTGGCCTAATTTAATTTTTACCAAACATTTCAAAGAGCAAATAATAAATCTCATGATGGCAGATGCAAATTAAAAAATAGTTATAAAAACCCATTTATTTTGTACTAATATCGTGACATATGAATTAGACCTTCAACTTATACTTTGGAGTTTGGGTTGGGTAAAATATCACCACTCGCTTGTTTTATATTAAATATAAAATCATAATTTCAATCTTTAAAAAAAAATTATATTTAAAATAACATAATCCATTCTTTAATTTAAGTGAGATTAGGTAAAACTTAAAAAGGCAACTATTGAAACTTTAAATGGAGAGTAGAAAAATAAGTGATACTTTGAATTTTCAAAAATAAAGACATAATGAGACTTACTAGGCCAAGATTTGGTAGTGACAAGATTTGACAAACTTTGAGCAAAGATTTGAGTCTTGGAAAAAATTCAGCAAAATTGACATGAACCTAACGAAAGGTCAACAAAATTAATGGATTTAATTTGGATTTGATGGGAAGATAACAAAATCCTATAAAACATCGAATCCAATGCAAAATTAGAATTTCGGATGTCAAGATTCAAGTAGCAAGTCCATTACAAGTATACAAATTTTTGCTTCCAGAATTTCCCATGGTGAACACTTTTTGAAAATCCATTGATTTTGTTGCTTGACACTAAAAAATTTTATGAGGCAGAATCTAATACAAACATCTAGCTACGACTGGGGATGGATCCCTCCCTGCAATGCTATGAGAACCTACAAACCAAGTTCCTTTCTTTACCATATGTGCAACCTCTCTCCCTGCAACTCATTTTGCTCATACAGAGAAAAACACTCTTCAAGATGAAACAAACCACATAATACAAACAAAGCTTTCCTACAACTGAAAGCTTAAAGTAGAAGAACCATTCACCACTATGTGTTTTTTCATTTCATTCTTGCAAACTATACCCCATTTTCATGCATGTAGATCAGTTAGCATCTACTTATTGAAAACTGGAAATACTGGCACACTTAAAAACATACTGCAACAAACTAAAATTGAACTTTTCAATTGAACTTTTCCACCGCTTAACCAATTTCCATTGATATCACCTATGCGATTGATGGGTGGCCATCATTTATTTACAATGATTTTCCACAGTGCTTGTACTATGGAAACATATCCATTGCTTAACCAATGACTATTGGTATGAAATTTTGGTATATGAAATAGAATTTCTTCTTGGTATGGAATTATATATTTAAAATCAACTTTGACTCAACCAATATTCTATTCATTCGTAAATACATTGAATATCATACGAATATCCTTCCAATTCTTTGATTAACCAATGTTATGTTCATTTCTAAACATGACATATAATTGTATGTTTCAAAATAGTATTTTGTTTATTCTTACTTAACTAAAGTTAATTTCAAAAATTCGTAAATTAGTTTTGAAAAGCCATATTCTTAGCATCTTGAAATCAATTCAAGTACCCATTCATTCAAATATTTTTCAGTGACAATTAAACATATAAAAATCTGACAATCCCACAAAATGTTGACTAATAACAAAATAATTACATATAAATCAACTAAAGTTTAATCCATAATTTAAAAAGTTTATCATTTCATCTTATGAAATAAGAGATATTAAGCTCACCTTAGTAATCACCTTCACCCCAGTGTGACTGACATTCTTTAAGATATTAATCTTCTTTCGTATTATCTTCACTATTTTCTTTATATTGTTGTTGAACAAAAATAAATACATTGATTACATTGATTTCTCTTTGCTTGGGGTAATTTTTACAAAACAAATCCCCCCAGTGGCAAGTTCCCATCGATCATTTGAATAGGAAAAGGAGGTACATGAGTTGGTGAAACAACCTTGGTTGATGTTTTCATTGGGACCTTAAGAACATTTACTAAATCCTCAACATTAATTTATTTATCTTAAGTTCTTTTTATTTTCGATCTCTTCTTCAATATTTTTGGTTTCTTCTTCTGGCACCGTATTTGACTTTTCCTTTTCTTCTTGAATTTTAATTCATCACAAATTATATGGTAATTTATCACATACTTTAGTTCCCATAAATTGTTATAATACAAATGCAATGTTGGTTCTACTAGTTTTTATTACTTCCACTGCCATTTCATGTCACAAAATGAATTTGCAACACACATAATATCGAAGAGATGAGAGGACATATACAATTAAGATGCAGGAGATGAATGGAGGGAGGACGAGGAGAAGGGAGGGGGTGGAGGAGGGATATAGGAAGAGGAGGGTTGGGGGGGTGTAGGAGGAGGAGGAGGGAGGTGGTGGAGGTGTAAATTAATGATAGATTCTATTGGTTGAAGCTATTTTCATAAAATCGAGAGGTTGTTTTAGCAATTTAGCTTATGAAGTTGTTTGCGTGAAAAAACTTGAATTACCTTTTAGAAATGACTCAAATGAGATTATGACATACAAAACATGTATGTATGTTGTAATACCATTATAAGTTTTATTTTGTCAAACTATCTCCATAAAAAATAGGAGGTTCTTTTCATTTGATCAAACTATACCAGTGTCATATTAGAAATTTGTTTGAATTTTTTTGTTTATAACATGGATATATAAGTCCTAATCATTTAAAATTTTCCACCACTTAACCAATTTCCATTGATATAACCTATGTGATTAATGGGTGGCCATAATTTATTTACAATGATTTTCCATAGTGCTTGTACTATGGGAACATATCCATTACTTAACCAATGACTATTGTTATGAAATTTTGGTATATGAAATAGAATTTCTTCTTGGTATGGAATTATATATTTAAAATCAGCTTTGACTCAACAAATGTTCTATTCATTTGTAAATACATGGAATATCATCGAACAATATGTTTTCAATTCTTTGATTAACCAATGTTATGTTCATTTCTAAACATGACATAGAATTGAATGTTTCAAACTAGTATTTTGTTTATTCTTACCTAACTAAAGTTAATTTCAAAAGTCATAAATTATTTTTGAAAATACATATTCTTAGCATCTTGAAATCAATTCAAGTACCCATTCGTTCAAATATTTTTCAATGACAATTAAACATCTAAAACTATGACAATCCCACAAAATGTACACTAATAACAAAATAATTACATATAAATCAACTAAATTCTAATCCATGATTGAAAAAGTTCATCATTTCATCTTTTGAAACAATAGATATTAAGCTCACTTTAGTGATCACCTTCACCCTAGTTTGACTGAGATTCTTTAAGATATTAAGCTTCTTTCATATTCTCCTCACTATTTTCTTTATATTGTTGTTGAACTCAAATAAATATATTGATTGCATTGCTTTCTCTTTTCTTGGTTAATTTTTACAAAACAAATCCCCCCAGTGGCAAGTTCCCATCAATGATTTGAATAGGAAAAGGAGGTACATGAGCTGGTGAAACAACCTTGGTTGATGTTTTAATTGGGACCTTAAGAACATTTACTAAACCCTCAACATTAATTTATTCATCTTAAGTTCTTTTTCTTTTCAATCTCTTCTTCAATATTTTTGGTTGCTTCTTCTAGCACCCTATTTGACTTTTCCTTTTCTTCTTGCACTTTTTTTCTTTGTTATTTATCACTTTTCATGGAATCATCCTCTTGTGCCTTACTCATAGGTTCCTTTTATCCATTTTAACTTGAAGGATTTTTCTGTACTATATTCTCCTCCGCTCAACTTACATGACACCACAGGGACTTCACTTGGTGAACCTCTCACATAGCATGTGCGATCGTGGGATATTAAAGAATACCCTTAATTTAGAGAAATATTGACCCAAACTCTTTTTGTTGAAACTCCCTCCCAATACTTAAAACCTCCTACCCACCCCTTTTTATACCTCAATCCTTATAAACCACCCTACCCACCCCCACTTTAAACCCCTCATCCCCCCAATACCTACAATATATTGGTTTGATTTTTTATCATTTTAAAACCCACAATATGAACTAACGTGATATGATATTGGTCAACAAGTGAAGCCCCCGTGCATGACACTTCTTCTATAGTTTTGTCAGGATTTCGGTTAACCTCTTCTTCTGCATTGCTTTCATGAGTATAAGAAACAAAATTTAATAATTGGAAATGTATATATACTACTAGTTCAGGATCTTGTCTCTTAAATAGTTTGTTTCCAAAATGAATATTTTTGAGAGATGGAAATTCCTTCTCCATCTCTCTGGAAAACTCCATCACATAGCTTCCAGCAATTAGAGACAAAGGGGGCCACCTAGATTTCTTATTATTTTCTACAATGGATCCCACTCTATTTATATACTATTGATATACAATCTTCAATAGAAATATATTGTCAATAAATAGTGTGGAAATATGTTTGGAGGTTCATATCCATAATATATCCGTAGATAATTGTCTTTCTTAGTATGATACCAATCATAGATGTTTTCCGTCACATAAAAGGTTGTTTTAGACATGGATGGAGTAGGATTGTCATGGATATTAGTGTAAAATGCTAAAATAAATTCATCGCATATTATTTGGTAATTTCTCACATATTTCCATTCCCATAAATTGTTACAATACACATACAATGTTGGTTTTACTAGTTTTGATGACTTCCACTGCCATTTCACGTCAGGGAATGAATTTGCAACACACATAATATCAAAGAGATGAGAGGACATATACAATTAAGATGTAGGTACTTAAATTGGTTTATGTATTGTAATGATGGTTTCATCCAAACTAGATGATAAAATGGCTCCCCAATTGAAAATGTGGCCAATTGTGATTATTGTGTGCATTGTTAAGACCCAAGATTCATGCAGAGTGGATACATCCTTTTCTCCATATAATCGGAAATAAAAATGGAGACTATGTAATACAAAGTATGAAGGAACTAAGTATTATACGGCCATTTTATTTGGATTTGAAATTTTTTCTCTTCACCCATAAGTTTTTAAAACATTCATTCACATCTAGCAGCCATGCCTCAATATTTCCCTCTGTCATACTAATGCTCATGCCTGGGAACTTAAAGTAATGGTATATATGAGAAGAAAGGAAGGAAGAGATTTTTTTGGATCCTCCCTAATTCATGACAAGATTTTTCTCTATGTCCACTCTTGGAAGTATCCAATAAATTACAACAGTGGAAGGGAACACCTTCGACCTAAATGTAACTTGATAGAGTTATGATCTCCTCACATTCTTGTATGCACTTGAATAATCATTTTCTTATTTTGGAATAAGAGGATAGTTATAATTATTGATTAGACCATCTCATTGGTGCGCTTCTCATCTAATTCATTCAATTTATTTGATCGGTTCTTCTGAGCCTTCGTTAATTCCGTATTTGTCTCTATAGCTATTCTCACGGTTTTGATTTCAAAATCAATAGGGAAAAAACATTCTTTCAGTACACCAAATCATATGGGGAGAAAAATGTAGTGTTGCACCATGTAGTACGATAAGCTCATAATGCTTATGTAATCCTTTCATCCCAATCCTTACGTTGGTTCTTTACTATTTTTGTAAGGATTTCCTTGATTACCTTATTAGTGCTTTCCACTTGGCCATTGGCTTCTGTATGATATGGTGAGGTTACTCAATGCTGAATATGGTATTACTAAAATAAGTCCTCCATTTGACGTGACACAAACTACGGTCCTCCCTTGCTACTATCTCTCTAGGTACTCCAAAATGGGTGAAGATCTCTCCATATAAGAAATCCATCATAGATTGATCATTGTATTTTACCAAAGCCACAACCTCCACCCACTTAGTCATATAATTAGTGCAAACCAATATATAAACCAAACAATACATAATTTTTGGTTTTAACCGTAATTTAATATATAAAGTCAAAATTTGAGTTAATATAAATAAAGTCATTAAATAAAGATATTAATTAATCAATGTTATTTATTACTCAATATTACTTAACTAAATTAATTAAGTAATGTTATTAAATTTATGTAATACTGATGTTATTCAATTTAAATTTAATATGATTAATTATAATATAAAATCATAATTGCCATTAATTTTGAACTTATTTAAGTTGAAATTAATTTAAATTTAATACACACAAATTATTAAATTCTAAATTTAAATTTTATTTACATCATTTAATTTAATTTAAATTTAATATAAAGAATGATTAAGTTATATATTTACATATATTAAATTAAAAAAAAACAATCAAACTGGAAAAAGAACGTTAGAAATAAATAATATAACATAATACCCATTTCATATTATTTTTATTAAAAGATATTTGTGATATAATTTGGAATTTGAAAGCAGTGACAAAACTTTGTGACATAAAATTATTTGGGAAATCCGTTATTGTTAATCCCTGAGATCTACTCAAAGTAGCATTAGTCACAATATTTGAAGATAATATGGCGAGGGGTGTTGATTTCCTGATGTACTAAAACCTCCCTTTTTCCTTAGAAGCAATACTATAATTGGGTGGTTGGGCACATTTCTTGCCAACCACCCAAATTTCACTGGCAAACAATCCATGACTATGTTAACATTCACAATTGTTCGTGACTTCCACCACCATGAAATCTGTTCTTAGCATACACAAATCTAATCGCAAGTTATTCACTAAACACGATGCTTGCTCGTTTGGCCTTGAAAGCCGAACTGTATTCAAACGCCACAAAATTCATATTCAAACACAGTACAATAGGCGGTTTTCGACCTAATATTCAGACACAATAGAATAGATGTTGACCTAATAAAAAAAAATCTATATCCTAGTACTATGTTTCGTATCCAAAGAGAAACAAAAATAACTTAAACTCGAATATGAATTTCATTGATCTAATTCTTACCCTTGTGGTTTTGAGTAGTTAACGATGAAGCAGTGAACTGTATTTGTGGGATTCCAATGGAAGTTGAAGATGACGGTATTTTTGCCAATTGAAGCTAACGCTCAAGTTGACAGTGTTTTGGTTCTCCATGCTCTTGTATATGTCATTGCACCCACAAATGTTATCGAGATATTTACTATACAGATCAATATTAAGATCAATTTTTAATGTTTTTTATTAGGAATAATAGATGAAATGTTAAGACTAATCAAAATTGATCAAAAGGATAGGTAGCCTTTACAGTGAGACCACAACAAGTCTCTACCCTAAGATTCTGTGCATTTATTGAATATAGAATCAATGCTTTCACTTGTCAAACAAGTTTTTCAGGTGGAACAAGAAGCTCAACTTATTGCGTTGCATTCGAAGAGTTCATGTTTTCATAATAACATCAATGCAACAACCTAGAGGAGAGATACTATTCATGTTGTGATATACGTTTCCTGACCTTTCACATGTGAAACAAACACAAAGAGAGTCAACTGAAGAACCTATATATGAGGCAGATGAAACCTCACATAACATGACAATACATAACAGAGCGTTGATAGAGAAACATCAAGTAAACGTTATCCATGTACAAATATTTTGCACATATTTTTTTAAAAATAACAAGAAGATGTTATCTTATTATATAATAAATATTTAATAACCAATTCGAAAATATTCCAAATCAAAGAGTGTAAAGTACAATAATTTCCCACAAATGTAGATTCATGGCATTGCTTAATAAAAAAAATAGATAAATTGATTACCCAAAAAGACTTATTAGCATGCAATTTTCACAAAATACAGAATTTGATTACTCTCAAAGACTTTTTAGCATGAGATTTTAATAAAATAGTGTTACAGCTGCAACAATTTCCCAAAATTCTAAAAATTTCGGGACCCTCCTTTTAATTCGGTTTTACTCAGTTTTTTGGGTTTTCTTGATTTTACTGATGTTTGTTCAAGGACTATCTTTATGCCAATGCTGTTTTACGGCTTACATTGATTTCTTACCCCGCTGTCGAAAGTTGTTGAGACTATGAATTGGAAATGCAGTTAACTACGCACCCGCCGTTGCGGAGATGCAGTTGAAAGACGGTCTGATCCAAGGTGTACTTGCCTCTGATGCACTTTATTTTTATTTTCTTATTATCGACGGCCTTAGTGGAATACCATCAGAACTTTTTGTCTCTATAGTTTCTGCTATTGCGGATGATGTATTGTGAACCCCTCGATGTTTGTGTTGACCTCTTCCGATCGCCGCTACTTTGATTCGCGAGTCCTTAGTTTTTTTAACTTCCACCGTTGCGGCTATAGAAGGCACTATTCTTCCGATTTAGTTTGATTATGTTTGCTGCTTGATGATCTTTTTCACTTAATTCATGTTTGTTTTACCTCCAATTTTGACTGGTCTATGAAACTCGGTGTCTTTACGGTTTTCGCTGTTGCAGCACTTCAACCAACTATTGGTCTGAGTTCTTAGTCTAGTGAACTCCGATGTGAAGTGTTTTTATTTCTCTTACCGATGCTTCGTTTGACACTACGGATCTTGTAGTCGTTTCATCATTCACCATTGTGGAGATGTAGCTGACATGATCGCCGATCCCGTAGTCATTTTGCCGCCCGATGGTCATGTTTTCCCACCGATTGTTTGTTTTACCAGGATGTATACATTGGGGGATTGGGGTTTATTTTCTATTATTTTTTTTACGAACTTATGCCCACACTATCCTTGTCGTTTCGAACAGGACATTGTACTCGTTGTTGGTAGCTCTTTCCTAGGTGGCGCCACTGTGGAAGTTTGTAGATTCTTCTTGTCAGTTGCACAGCGCCTTGCCAGGTAGGCCATTATTCTCATCTCTACCCTTTATTTTGGATTGTTGAACTAGGGTTTCCATCCTTGGTTAGTTCCCACCTCTGCATTTAATGAATACCCGCTTTTATGTTTTTCAGCGCTTATATAGTTCATGTAGGTAGTATGGCTGTCTGATGGGGGGTTTTTGTTTTCTGAATGATTATTTTCGCTGTCGTTATGAGTTTCCAAACCGCACCTGACTGTTTCAGAAACCAGTGCAGACGAGCGTTACATTGTCTGCACCAGTTCCCCCCAGTCTGTGTATGGCCATCCAGGGAGGGTAGTTCCCTATTTGTTTGTAGAGGAAGGCATTTTCTTGTTTTATTTTGAAGTGCCAAAAGGTTGTTTTCAAGTTTTGGGTCGCTCGTGTTTCTTTTGGACTAGGGTCGGGTTTTGAAGTGCACCTCGTTTCGAGTGAGATTGGGAATAGGATGATTCGTAGTGCCGAGGGTGTAGTTGGGACTATTTTCCTTGATGAGGGGGGGGGGGATTTTCTTCATTTTAGCAAGGCCATGATGTTATGAGTCGATTACGCAAGTTTCTAGGCATGGGTAGTATTTAGTTCTTTTTGCAGATTTGTTTTCCTGCAGGAACACTCGGTAGTTAACTTATGTTTCTATATTTTTCATAGATTCAATCATGACTAGCATGAACGAGGTAAATGCTCATGTATTTTTTTGTCTCCATTCTTTGAATATTATTTGAAAATGGCTACACAGGACCTAAAATATTTTTGTGTATGACAGGGAAATCTTTCCGAATACGAGATGTCTAAAAGGCAGAAAAAGAAATCCCCTATAGTGGAGGAGGAACCCGATGTTGAAATTGTTACCAAGGTTGAATATACTTACGAAGACCCCAGATGCATCATAGGTGTGGAACCTCAATATAAGTGGGGGGAAATCCACAGACTGATAACACATCGGGAGGTACTTGACACCGATTTTGAGGAAGAAACTATATATGAAAATATAGACAGATCTGCTTTGATGAGGGTTGCTACGAGACCTGAGTTTTTCCCGTGCTCAGAGGTGATTGGATGGATTCTGCCCAGGCCAGATGTAACTACCATGATTTTGGCCAATGTTGAAAAATAGGGTTATGCTACTTATAGCCCTGGTTACATATCACTAGCCTACCACTTACCGAAAGCCCGGGTTTACTTGATTGAAGACTGGCTAAAGAAAATTAATCTGGACCTAGTGGAGACATTGAAAAAAATGCTGGTACCTGGAAAGAGTTTCAGAACTAGGCCATCAGGGGAATATGACACTGCCACCTTAAGGACCCCTTATAGGTTCATTGCCTTAATGTTGAACAGGATTTTCGAGAGAGCCCACGGTAAAAGTTTTAAGTTGGGGTGGGTTCCTATCATCTTCTATGTTAAGGGACCATGTTCAATTGGGCGAGCATTGTATCAAATAGTCTCTTGGCCTGCATTGCTTTAGCCTTGGGAGGGGTGTCCTAGAAAAAATCAGAGTTCTACATGAGCTCCATACTGATTGATTGCATACTTTGCAACCAACCATTCCGAAACCTGAGGTGTATTTGGGACCGAGATAGAACACCAGTATACTCAGCTTACAAGCCATTGTGGGCACATAAATACTACAGCCACTATAGAGAAGTGTGTGAACACTTCATTATGCCATTATATACAATGATTTTCTTAAAAGAATGCAATTGCATGTCTGAAGAAGCATTGCAGGTTATTGAAGAATATGTTGATTACTACTTAACAGAAGATGGACTGTATATTAGAATGTATGGCTGCTCCAAAACACCTTCACTGCTTCCAAAATATGCCACTAACTATGTGGTACACAAGGAGGCAGTCAGGCAGGTCTTCTTGGATGGGATAGGGAGTTTTTTATTTGAACATAAGAAGGCAACTTATCCTCCCTTGCCATTCAAGTTGGGAAGTTATAAGTTCTCAAGAGTTAATAAAGCTGAAGAGTTTGTAGAAGAGTTGGGGAAATTCCATTTTGGGGAAATAAATTTCCATCGGAATGATTCCCGGGATAAAGTGGCAGAACACTACAGGGAGGAAAATTTACATTTTGAGTATACAAGCCACTGGGATAAAGACGAATCAATTTTCTGAAATGCATAAAACTTAACTGCATTAAAAAGAAGATTTAAAAAGAAAATCACTACTAAAGGCAGGAAAGGACAAGATGAGTAGAAAAAAGCAGAGGAAGAGGAGGCTAGGAAAAGAGATGAAGATGCTAGGAGACTAGCACAGGAGGCCAAAAGCTAGCTTAAAAGTGAGGAGGAAGAAAAGAGGAAAGCTGTGAAAGAAGCAACGAGAAGTGCAGAAGAAGCTGCCAGGAATGAAGAAGAAGAAACAAAAAAGAAATTGGATGAGGAACTTAGGAAGCAGTAAGCAGAAAGATTAAAAATGACAGGGTCCATGACAGAGCAACAAGATTTCAATCCTCTAGACATTCAGGTTCAAGATATGGGTAATCCTGATTTTCAAGACCTTGAGGCAGCTACTAGCAGCATATTAGGACAGGTTGTTGTTCCTGGCCTAAGACTGATCCCTTTCGAACAGAAGAAAGGGGAAGAGGTTCCCGACTTCAACACTATTTTTTACGACAGGGAAACAAAAAGAATTATGAAGAGGACTGAGAGGAAAGTTGAGACTGGGGAGTAGTCGGGGAAAATGATAAATGATACAACCATGGTGTATAGGAGAGACAAGGACCCAAGATTCACTATCAAAGCTGGAGCAGCATTGATCCATGCTTCTGAGGACAATGTGGATCAGATAATGACTGACCTTGAAAGGAGAGAGAGGAAAGTAATAAATCGAAAAGGAAGTTTGAATACATGCAACATGAAATAAAGTCTTCAAAAGAAGAGCTCCAGTTCCTCCAAGTAGAGAAGAGATATCTGGAGGTTTCCCAGGAAAGTCTAGAAAAATTGCAGCAGGAATTTCAAGGGCTAAGGACTAAAAAGGATGGGATGAAAATGATATGTGAAAGTATTCATATAGAAAAGGATCAGCTGCTAAGTAAGATAGGGGAGCTATAATTACAGAATGCTTCCTTCGAGGAGACAGAGAGAAAATATCAGGTGCAGACAATAGAGCTTAAAGAACAAGTTACTTCATTAGCAACAGCTCTAGAAGAAGCCAAGGAACAACAAGCCAACCTTCAGCCTTTCAAGGAGCATGTTTTATCATAAAGGAGCAAGATGCACAAGCTGCAAGTATCCATAGAAGAATAGAGGTGCAAGATTTTGCAGGTATACAATAGACTAGAAGAAATTTTGGAAGCTTCTTCATATTTTGTGGACAGATCGTAGGACATTTTAGAAGTCCTGATGGGAAGAATGGCGAGATTAGAGGCCAATGAGGAAATCCCTATGGACCTGCTAGCAAAATATCAACAAGGCCTGAAACAAGACTATGATTTATTGGAGTTTCTTGTACCAAAGAATTTAAGAAGGTTGTAAAGAAGACAAAGGGAGCTTGTATAGAGTTCTGTAGGAGACTTTTGATTACTTACAATCATTGCCAAGTTGCTGCTGAGCAGAGGATGGACACCTTTCTAGACCAAAACCTGTTTTTAAATATGTTGTAGAGTAGATATCAGGAAGATGAACAATGTCAAAACCCCAAATTTTCCGAAAAATTAAAAATTTTTAATATGCATATTATTTTTCATAAATACAGTCAACTAATTATGTAATTAGTTATATGTTACTGAATTCATTATCTGAATTATCTAATTGGTTATGTTTATCTTATAGAACAGTTCTTTTCAGTTTACTGACTTGTTTTCTCTTTGCGACCACAAGGTGGAACTGTCATGGAAATCTGGGCTTACTTAGCTTTTAAGCTAATGCAGAAAGTTTTCCTGTTCTTACAGACTACAGGTAAGAAGTTCGGGTGCTGCTTGTCATTAATTCTAAAGAGATTAGAAATAAGTTTTTCGCATAAAATAACTCAGTAAAGATTATAAATGCTAAACAATTTCCAACGCTTATTGAGGTAAACTCATTAAACTGTCCTTCTTTCTAGTAGATGTAAATTTATAGTCCTTGAAGATTACCGAACTATTCGATTTCTATCAAAGTCATCAATTGTAAAAAAAAATGCCTTATCTATTTCTTTACAAGCAGAGTAAGAATGGTAGAGTTTAAAATCAATGGTTTAATTTCAATTGAGCACGATACAATTGCATCATGATAGTTTTATAGCCTAACTTTTATGTTGATGGATCTCAAGAGATTTGTGGCTTAACCTTTGTCATGTTACAATTTATTGGTTAAGAAAATTTATTTAAGCAATACATTCACCACACAAACGTTATTATTTTCTTTTGTATCTTATTACCAAACTTTACTAAGTTTAACAAAATAAAATAGAAACAAGGCCTTTGGAGTTAATATTAACAATAGGATAGTTGTCATACCTTGATTCTATAAATCTTCTTTATATCAACCAATAGTATACTTATAAAACAATGTTACAAACTTTATGTAACTATTTGATAAAAGAATATTTGCTTGTGAGTAAGTTCTCATTAAGAGAATAAACGTTACTTCTCTCTTTTTATAGTATACTTTAGAAGAGTCTTATTGATTTCGTTATTATAATGTTTGATGGAAAACATTGCACAGCATAGAAAAAGGGGTATGCAAAGGGCCATGCCATGATGAACAAAGGTTTAAACTTGTTTTTAAGTTATAATAATTCTAATACATAGCCATGTTTGAATTAATGAAAGGGTCATGGTAAAGACCATGCCCAAGAAAGGTTTACTAGAATGGCATTCGCTAACCTAACTTCTAGAACTCTCTTACTATATTATAAGGGTATTGAGGGTATAATATTTTGATCCAAGGATCGTTAAGTGATCAGATGATATATTATAAAGTACTAGGTCGTAGTGTTGTCCACACTTATGATAAACATAAGGATGAATCCTGGTTTACGTTGTGTGATCGATGGTATACCATAATGTAAATTATTGTGTCGTAAGTCCTCCACGCTGTTGATAAACTTGTAATAGTTTATATCGTAATGATTTTTTTTATTCTCATGCAACGTAATATAGGTTGACTTGGGAGCAAAATACTATAGTGGAACCTTCGAAATCAGTATGAATGATTGTATCATCGCCTTTGGTGACTTCTCGTCGAGAACATTGGAAAATACCCACTGCATGTAAAATAATTTATTTGGAGACATGGCATCACCGTGGCCAAGCGTCGTAAGGTTATAAGGCAACCTAGAACCCTAGCTGGGCATTCTCCCCGTCTCCTTAGGGCCCTCTGGCCGCTCTGCTACCATGCTTCTTGTCTGCACTTGTCCCTTGCCTTCGAGGTCGGCAGTCTCCTTGTTTGTTGTATCTCCTCAAAGCTCATCCTAAATGCGTGTTGTTTCTCCTCGAAGCTCCTCCTGAATGCTTGACAGAGGAGTGTTGTCACAAAAACGGGTTGTTGCTTGGGTTTTGGTTTGTGATACTTCCCTAGGGTTTACTCCGTCGCAGCTCCATTCTGAATATTTTGACTGCAAGGGACTTCCTCCCTCCTTGGCCTAGTACTGAGATTAGTGGCCTTGCATTTCAGAGTTGTTGGGTGAAGGGTTTCACCGTAGAATAGTTCCTTTTCATTTTGCTGGGATATACAACGATGACCCGTGTGTAAATTGCTTACTATGTTAGCTACTTATATACTCAGTCACTATTGGTCATTTAGGGTGACAGTAAACTTCTTTCTCCCTTGCCGCAGATAAAGGGTTTCCTTTTCCTCGCACTAGTGGTTGTCCTTCTAGTTGTGGGTGGTCGTGCTTTTGTAAATTTCTAGGTAAGCATCCTTTTAATTCAAAAATCACTATTTTTACAGTTTATATTTTAATACACAACTATATACTTTGTAAACCAGTTTAACATTCTCGTTCTCTTTGTTTGCAGGTATCAACTTGTCTCCCTCTGCGGTTCGTGAGAGGATACGGCTGCAATTGCTGGTTAACGGTAAGCCTGGTTTAACCATGGAATTTCCCTCCTTATTGGTCCCTTGGGGACAGTCGTGGGTTGGTCTTAGTGGCCTGTAACCCTTGCAGTTTTGGTTGAACCTATTACTTGGTTTGTTGTTTTTAGAGCATGATAAGACCCTTGCGTTAAGCGAGGTTCTCCGGCTCCGGCCGTGACTGTAAAAGTTGATTTTTATTATGGTTACTGTGTATGATGTATAATGAACAGAAGATTGTTATGCCATCCTCTTGTTTACTTGTAGAAGCTGAGGGCTTTGGAAAGTCTTCAGTCTCTTTGTTTATCTTTGTTGTACATTTTGATGTTAGTAGGGTTCGACCCTAACTCGAAATTATAAAAAAAAAATATTTACAGTTATCTCTCTAAATGAATATCTTTTATTTACTGTACAATACTGAATTTTTATTTGTTTTACTTGCATTATTATTTAAGCTCGGCATAATGAGCATATCTAAGTCTGTTACTTAGATTTCTGTAATTTAATATATCTAAATTACACTCTGTAAATTGTTTAAATTATTAACTGCTAGGGTTTTCTATACATTGTTTATTTATTGACTTGCTTAATTATTAAAAGAATTATAATGTTGTTATATAGTTTATACCCTTCGGAAGAGAAAGTCTTCATGTTTTTAATGAAGTTTTTATGTAACTGTTAGTTACAATTGAGTACATAATTTATATTTTAATTCGGGTTTACAATAATGAGTTAAGAACATTTAAGAACATTACTGTATTTACATAATAATACTATTCCTATAAAGTATATAATAGGAAGATATAATATTGTTGATTATAATAAAGATGTTATATTACCTGTGAGTACCATTACTCCTATTGTTATTTATGCTTAGTTTATCTTGTAAGTGTATAGAGAGATAGTATTTTGTTCTTTGTTTATCTATAATCATAAAATAAGATAGTCTGTTGTTATTGTGTTCTTATACTTACAGTACTAAATACTTTATAGAAGTATTCTCTGTATTCTATCTTGTCCTGTTTATGTTACAAGTTAATATTTATAAAATAAAAATAAAAGAACTAACTATGTCCTGCACTGTTAACATCTTAAAAAGTATAGGTTGGCAGTTGTATATTTTTATTTTATGCTTAGCTAGATAAAACAAAAATGAATAAAAGACTTACATTACTATCCATAATTAAATTCTGAAATAAACTAGACTATCTGTAGAAAAAAAATCAATATTCTAGCTATTCTTTCTTTCAATTTGATTTATTATACATGCAATAGTTAATTAACCTAAACTAGAAAGAAATAAACTGTAGAGTGGTAAAGAATTTCTATTTAGCTTCACCCTACTCTAGTTTTACTATTATACTCTTCTCTTGAATTCAAATAAGCAATAAGTTTACTGGAAGTAACTGCTGTATCAAAAACTATTTTATCTACCCAATCATACTACTGTCAATAAATAATATAGCTTCTTTCTATGTTTCTAAAAGACTGACAGTCTCAGTACAGCTTAATACTACTCCTGATACAAAAGATATTTCTTCTGATAACAACACAAAGAAAATACTCTATAATTCCATTAACATTCCATTCTGCATTTTGATCATACTATCTTTATTTATAATTTCACCCCTGTGCTGGAGTACGGTCTGGATCACTCCAGATGAGGAAAAACATAGGTGGGGTTTTATTTCTCATCAAGAAGATTCTGTTACTAAACAAACTAAAAACAACTTCATTACTAAACCATATAAATCTTTACATCATAAGCTACAAACATAACATTCAATCATACACAGATATTAAAACAAAGATTATTAGATGGCAGAACCTGTACTTGAGCTTGGACAACAACAACAATGGGAGGCTGTTCCTCCCTACCAACTCCTGGAGAGCGCTCAAACAGCGACTCCTCAAGACCCCCGAGCTTGTTCCAGTTTCCCTAGCTGGAACTAGGTGCAGCAATAATCAAGTACCAGTCTTTAGACTCAATACCAATCCTGAACTTATCAGTAAGTTCTCTCAGCTTGCAAGCTGTAACAGACCAAGTTACTGCAGATTATCTCTCAACACACCTTCCTTACAGTTTTCCCTTTTTCCCCAATGAATTCCTTGAATAACATTCCTCCTGAATGATTCTTCTCCTGGAAAATATCTGAGCCACCCCAGCTCTATTCATTGGGTACTTTTAAAAGATTGCCTAGGTCTTTTTGGGTTAGTTGTCATTTATTGAGCCACCTGCTCTGATCCCACTTTATTGGGGGATGATGACCCCAAATGTAGGGAAGTTGCCACCTGCAACATAGGAAGTGTTTGAGGATGCTGCCACTTGTCTTTTGCTCTCCACCTAGTTCCTTCCACCATTTTGACCAGTAACACTCTTATTAACAGCTCTCCCATGCTGTTGTCTCCACTTTTTATTTATTAATAATAAAATATTCGTAATTACATTCCACTTCTTTTGACTCTGCTGAGTCATCAGTTCCTACTTAGCATTAAATTTATCATAATGTCTTAGGAATTCAAATTAAAAAAATTAACATTATTTTACAAAATTGGGGTATGTGACATACACACCCCCTTAAAATGTAACATCGTCCTCGATGTTACTTATTCATCATCCTCTGCAGTCTCCTGGAATATATTTGGGTATGCCTCCTGCATCTTACTTTCCAGTTCTCAGGTAGCCTCTTCAGGACTAAGGTGCTTCCATTGCACATTCACCTGTCTAATGGTGCGGTTCCGCAGAGTAATTTCCCTCCTCCCGAGGATACAGTCCAGTTCCACCAGAATTTCTCCTTCTGGTTCCACCTGTACAACATTCCAATCAACCACATGAGTAGCATCATGAACATACTTTTTCAAAACAGAGATATGGAAAACATTATGCACTTTCAAGTTAGGTGGTAACGCTAGCTGATATGCAACTTGACCAATTCTAGATAAAATTTCAAACGGACCACAGTAACGTGGTGCTAGCTTTGCACAACTCCCCAGTCTTAGAGAGCTTTTATTTGGCCTTACCTTTATAAATACATGCTCACCTACCTGGAACTCCTTGGGAGTTCTTTTCAAGTCTGCTTGGCTCTTTTGTTGATCATGTGCCACCTTCAAATTTTCCTGCACTTGTTTCACAATTTCCTCCATTTCCTTCAATAATTCTGGTCCTAACATCAATCTATCTACTGGATTATTCCAAGAGATAGGAGTGTTGCATTTACGTCCATACAAAATTTCAAATGGGCTAAACTTCACTGATGACTGATAGTTATTATTATATGCAAACTCTGTTAGATGCAAGTAGTCTTCCCACTTACCTGGTTGATCTTTAACATACATCCTTCATAAATCCTCCAGCACCTGTTTCACTCTTTCATTCTGTCCATTTGTTTGAGGATGGAAGGAGGTACTGAAATTCAATGTTGTATTTAATCCCTTAAACAAGGACTTCCAATTTTTTTTTGTGAATTTAGGATCCTTGTCTGAAATTATAACTTTCGGTACTCCATGTAACCGAAAAATATGCTTTAAGAATATATCAGCTATATTGGCAACCTTGTAAGTAGTTTTGACACGAATAAAATGTGTTGCCTTGCTCAACTTGTCAACTACCACCATAATAGAGTCATTTTGATTATGATTTCTGGGTAGTCCAGTAATAAAATGTAAGCTAATCACTTCCCATTTCCAGCTAGGAATAGGTAAAGGTTGTAGCAAACCAGCTGGATGTTGGTGTTCGGTTTTCACTTGTTGACAGTCCAAACATCTAGCAATGTATTCAGCTACCTCAGCTTTCATATTAGGCCAAAAATATTCTTTTCTTAGCATGGTTACAGTTTTTTGGTAACCTAGATGCCCTGAGTAAGGTGTTTTATGGACTTCATCCAGAATTAACAACTTAACCTTAGGCACATTAGGCACATACAGTTTATCTTTAAATAATAAAAATCCATTTTCATTTAAACTATAACCTTTTATTAAGCTTTCTGTAGGTTCTTCCTTAGTTGTAATTTGCATTTTCTGATAATCTTCATCTTGTTTTGCCCCTTCTTTAAGTTGTTCATTTAAATCAGAAGCATAAGTGCTAATTGCTGCAGTAAAGTTCAGCCTTGCATTTCTGCTCAATGCATCAGCCACCTTATTTTCCTTACCCTTTATGTGATGGATTTCAAAATCATATTCACTCAAGAAGGCTAACCACCTTGCGAGTCTAGCATTTAAGTTAGGCTAATTTAAAAGATATTTCAGTCCTTTATTATCAGTCATTAGAATAAATTTCCTGCCTATTAAATGATGTTGCCACATTTTTAAGGCATGTATAACCGCCGCAAGTTCTAGATCATAAGTTGTGTAATTATTTTTGAGAATTTTCAACTTCCTAGATTCATAGGCAATAACATGTCTGTCTTGAGTTAGGACACCGCCTAAGCCATCATTACAGGCATCTATGGATACCACGAAATCCTTATTAGGATCTGCTATTCTTAGAACAGGTGCACTTGTCAATAAGGTTTTTAATTTCTTAAAACTTTCTTCACACTTTGAGTTCCAATCAAATTTCTTGCCTTTCTTTTGCAAGAAAGTGATTGGATTTGTTATTTTTGAGAAGCCTTCAATGAATCTCCGGTAATAACCGGTAATTCCCATGAATGACCTAACATCCGTGACATCTTTAGGAACCGGCCAATCTTCGATTACCCAAATCTTTTTAGAATCAACTGAAATCCCTTCCTTAGTCACTACGTGACCTAAGTACTGGATTTCATCCTTAAAGAAGTCACACTTGCTAAACTTCACGAAGAGTTGTTTCTCTCGCAACTCTTGTAAAACTATCTTCAAGTGTTCTTTATGTTCTTCTTCCATTTTAGAGTAAATTAAGATGTCGTCGATAAACACGACAACAAATTTATCTAAGTATTTATGCATTATATTATTCATTAAGCACATAAAGACAGCTGGAGCGTTAGTAAGCTGGAATGGCATTACGACAAACTCGTAGTGTCCATACCTTGTTCTAAAGGCTGTCTTGAAGATATCTTCATCTTTAATTCTTACCTGATGATATCCTGACCTCAATTCTATCTTTGAGAACACCATGGCTCCACATAGTTGATCAAATAGATCATCTATGCGGGGCAACGGATATCTATTTTTAATAGTCATCTTGTTTAGCTGACGGTAGTCTATGCATAGTCGCATAGTTCTGTCGTTCTTTTTAACAAAAATGACCGGTGCTCCCCAAGGAGACACACTAGGTCGAATGTACTTCTTATCTATTAACTCTTTTAACTGTGATTTTAGCTCATTAAGTTCTAAAATATTCATTCGATACGGAGCTTTCGAGCTAGGTACCGCACCCGGTACCAGCTCAATAGTGAAATCCAATTCCCTCCTTGGAGGTTATCCTGGAATTTCTTCTGGGAATATGTTAGTATATTCTTTTAAAACAGGAATATCTTCTATTTTTAACTTATCTGTTTCAGATTTACTTGCATCATTTGTAATAGTTATAGCATAGGATTTACATCCTTTTCTAACAGCTCTTTTAAGTTTTAAAGCAGAAATATGTCTGATTATAGTCTTTCTAGGAATACCCTTAACCTTTACCGGTTGTTCATCACTATTTAAACATGTAAAAGTTTTATCGTAACAATTTAAAATTACCTTATGCTGCTCTAACCAATCCATGCCAATCAGTAAATCATATGAGCCAAGTGGCAAAACATTAAGCTTAACTATAGTTTTAAACTCATCCATAAGTAAAGCACATTCTTTTACAAAATAGGTTATTTTTCTTTTTGCCCCAGTGTCTAATTGAACTAACCAGGAATTATCAAACTTATTGACAGACAACTTACATTTTTCCACTATTTGGGGTGCAATGTAACTAAGACTAGCTCTTGGATCGATTAAAATGGTTACAGGGGTTTGATTAATCATACCTTCCACTTCCACCATGGAAGTCTGATAGTCAGCTTGGCGATTCTCCAAAGCTGCATTTATTCTGGGCATAGTCCTCGCTAGTTCTCCAACGGTCATTTCTTCCTGCACAGTATGAATATTTCCAACTGACTTTTTTCGGTTTGGGCAGACCGAGGCATAGTGTGAGCCATTACATTCCCAGCACTTAACAGGCTCCTTTCGTTCAAAACTCTTGGTAAAATTCCCATGGTTATTTACAGCTTCCTTTCCCTTAAAATGATTCGAATTATTGGAAGCACCATTTCTATTTCCTTGGAAATTCTTATTGTTAGAATAATTTTTATTCTTATTATTCTTGAAATTCCTCTGGGGTACAAATTCCTTCTTCTTAAACTCAGGCTGATTGCTATTTTTCTTAGCCTTCTAGTTGGCTAAGCCTTCTTTCTTCCTGTTCTGCTCAAAACAAAAAAATTCTTCCTCATGGCTTCCTCCAGAGTCTTCGGGTTATCATACTCAATTCTGTCTTTAATGTGATATGGTAGACAGCTGAGAAATCATTGCACTTTAGGTTTCTCATCTACTAGGTAAGGTACATACCTAAGCAAGCTTAAGAATTTATTGTTCAAGTCCTTCATAATCATTGAACCTAACTTCAATTCATAAAATTATTTAGCTCTCTCTTCGTAATATTGCTCGGACAAAAATTTCTTCTTGAAATACCTTTTAAAGGTACTCCAATTAACTTTTGTTTCCCTGATACCCTTGACTCTCTTAAGATCTTGCCACCGTATGTCCGCGTTTCCGAAGAGATTATATATTGCCATCTTTGCCTTCAGTTGATTAGAGTAATTATATATATGAAAATATTTTCTCATCCCGGACAACCAGGACTCTGCTTCCTCCCATTTTTTGGTCTCTCCATTAAAAGTTGGGGGTTTTATCTTTTTAAACTCCCCTAAAATTTCCTCATATGGTCTATATTTCTTCTTTCTGTCATACAAATCAGCCTCACTACTGTCACTAGTAGTATGGTAACTTTGTCATTCACCGAACCCTTCAGATCATGAACTACTTTCAGTTTTCACCAGCTTCATCTTTTTAGATCTTATTTGATGACTAACATTCTCAGATTTTAATCTTCTGCTCCTTCCTTCAGTTTGGAACTTTTCTATTAAAATTTGGTTCAACTCCTCTTGAGCCTTTAAAATCCTCTCATTCTCCCTCTTGACTGATTCCATTTCAGTCTTCAAATCTTTTACAGTATGCAACAGCTCTGAAGAATTTGCAGTCACCTCTTCTATCATAGGTTCTCTGGGCAATTGTCTTGTTTCTGTGTCTGGAGACTCCTCTTGAGCATACTCTCCCAGCTTTTCCATACCTGCCTGTTAAACTTCAGAAAAAGGAATTTTTTCTTCTGTTCTTAACATAAAACAAAACATATGTTAGCATCTTATTTTAATTTACTGTTCTTAGGAAAGATAGTTGGGCTGCATCAAGGCCTAGTGTTTGAACCTTGTGCTCTGATACCACATATCAAAACCCCAAATTTTCTGAAAAATTAAAAAATTTTAAAATGCATATTATTTTTCATAAATACAGTCAACTAATTATGTAATTAGTTATATGTTACTGAATTCATTATCTGAATTATCTAATTGGTTATGTTTATCTTATAGAACAGTTCTTTTCAGTTTACTGACTTGTTTTCTCTTTGCGACCACAAGGTGGAACTGTCATGGAAATATGGGCTTACTTAGCTTTTAAGCTAATGCAAAAAGTTTTCATGTTCTTACAGACTACAGGTAAGAAGTTCAGGTGCTGCTTGTCATTAATTCTAAAGAGATCAAAAATAAGTTCGTCGCATAAAATAACTCAGTAAAGATTATAAATGCTAAACAATTTCCAACGCTTATTGAGGTAAACTCATTAAACTGTCCTTCTTTCTAGTAGATGTAAATTTATAGTCCTTGAAGATTACTGAACTATTCGATTTCTATCAGAGTCATCAATTGTAAAAAAAAATGCCTTAGCTATTTCTCTATAAGCAGAGTAAGAATGGCAGAGTTTAAAATCAATGGTTTAATTTCAATTGAGCACGATACAATTGCATCATGATAGTTTTATAGCCTAACTTTAATGTTGATGGATCTCAAGAGATTTGTGGCTTAACCTTTGTCGTGTTACAATTTATTGGTTAAGAACATTTATTTAAGCAATACATTCACCACACAAATGTTATTATTTTCTTTTGTATCTTATTACCAAACTTTACTAGTTTAACAAAATAAAATAGAAACAAGTCCTTTGGAGTTAATATTAACAATAGGATAGTTGTCATACCTTGATTCTATAAATCTTCTTTATATCAACCAATAGTATACTTATAAAACAATGTTACAAACTTTATGTAACTATTTGATAAAATAATATTTTCTTGTGAGTAAGTTCTCATTAAGAGAATAAACGTTACTTCTCTCTTTTCATAGTATACTTTACAAGACTCTTATTAATTTCGTGATTATAATGTTTGATGGAAAACATTGCACAACATAGAAAAAGGGATATGCAAAGGGCCATGCCATGATGAACAAAGGTTTAAACTTGTTTTTAAGTTATAATAATTCTAATACATAGCCATGTTTGAATTAATGAAAGGGTCATGGTAAAGACCATGCCCAAGAAAGGTTTACTAGAATGGCATTCGCTAACCTAACTTCTAGAACTCTCTTACTATATTATAAGGGTATTAAGGGTATAATCTTTTGATCTAAGGATCGTTAAGTGATAAGATGATATATTATAAAGTACTAGGTCGTAGTGTTGACCACGCTTATGATAAACATAAGGATGAATCTTGGTTTACGTCGTGTGATCGATGGTATACCATAATGTAAATTATTGGGTCGTAAGTCCTCCACACTGTTGATAAACTTGTAATAGTTTATATCGTAATGATTTTTTCTATTCTCATGCAACGTAATATAGGTTGACTTGGGAGCAAAAGACTATAGTGGAACCTTCGAAATCAGCATGAATGATTGTATCATCGCCTCTAGTGACTTCTCGTCGAGAACATTGGAAAATACCCACTGCATGTAAAATAATTTATCTGGAGATGTGGCATCACCGTGGCCAAGCGTCGTAAGGTTATAAGGAAACCTCAAACCCTAGATGGACATTCTCCCCATCGCCTTCGGGCCCTCTGGCCACTCTGCTATCGTGCTTCTTGTCTGCACTTGTCTCTTGCCTTCGAGGTCGGCAGTCTCCCTGCTTGTTGTATCTCCTCGAAGCTCATCCTAAATGCGTGTTGTTTCTCCTCGAAGCTCCTCCTGAATGCTTGACAGAGGAGTGCTGTCACAAAAACGGGTTGTTACTTGGGTTTTGGTTTGTGATACTTCCCTAGGGTTTACTCCGTCGTGGCTCCATTCTAAATATTTCGACTACAAGGGACTTCCTCCCTCCTTGGCCTAGTACTGAGAGTAGTGGCCTTGCATTTCAGAGTTGTTGGGTGAAGGGTTTCACCGTAGAATAGTTCCTTTTAATTTTGCTGGGATATACAACGACGACCCATGTGTAAATTGCTTACTGTGTTAGATGCTTCTATACTCAGTCGTTGTTGGTCATTTAGGGTGACAGTAAACTTCTTTCTCCCTTGCCACAGATAAAGGGTTTCCTTTTCCTCACGCTAGTGGTTGTCCTTCTGGTTGTGGGTGGTCGTGCTTCTGTAAATTTCTAGGTAAGCATCCTTTTAATTCGAAAATCACTATTTTTGCAGTTTATATTTTAATACACAACTATATACTTTGTAAACTAGTTTAACATTCTCGTTCTCTTTGTTTGCAGGTATCAACTTGTCTCCCTCTGCGGTTCGTGCGAGGTTGCGGCTGCAGTTGCTGGTTAACGGTAAGCCTAGTTTAACCATGGCATTTTCCTCCTTGTTGGTCCCTTGGGGACAGTGGTGGGTTGGTCTTCGTGGCATGTAACCCTTGCAGTTTCGGTTGAACCTGTTACTTGGTTTGTTGTTTTTAGAGCATGATAAGACCCTTGCGTTAAGCAAGGTTTTCCGGCTCCGGCCGTGACTGTAAAAGTTGATTTTTATTATGGTTACTGTGTATGATGTATAATGAACAGAAGGCTGTTATTCCATCCTCTTGTTTACTTGTAGAAGCCGAGGGCTTTCAAAATTCTTCAGACTCTTTGTTTATCTTTGTTGTACATTTTTATGTTAGTAGGGTTCGACCCTAACTCGAAATTATAAAAAAAAAATTTACAGTTATCTCTCTAAATGAATATCTTTTATTTACTGTACAGTACAGTAATGAACAATGTTGAAGGGGAACTATTTCGTTTTCTGCTGTGTTTCATTAACTGTGAGATCGTTCTAAATTTCTGAACCTATGTTCTTATATGAATTTTCTCTGGTTTATTCTGTGATAATTTCCACTATGAGTAACGTATGTTTTAACATATGACGAGCTATCTTGTTGTGCATATATTTATTCATGTTTATGTGTTTTGATTCTAAGAATAGCTATGTATGATTTATCTTAACATATGAACAGTATTACATTACTCATGAATTGATAATCTTGCTCCCTAGGGACAGCTTAGTTAATATTTTTTTTTTTTCAGTTGTGTGTGATTTAGATGCAAGAGAGTCTAAGATGAGAGGTAAGAACCTGCGCATCACATTGTGACCACTCCTCGTATTATTTATCAATTTGCATTTTAGATAGGCACTTGCATATCATAATTAAAGTCAAAATACAAAAATATACACAGTGGACTGGGCCGCAATCGGTAAAACTCTTGGTTTTGTTAATTGACCTACGGTAGCCAGACCGGAAACCAGATGGATTCCCTATACCAAACAGTCATGCACTAGTTGGGAACGTTGACTGGGGAGAATCCCTTGCTTTTGTTGCCTGCGAATTTCCATGACTCAACAGTTTCTGGCACTAGAAGGAGGGCCACGAGTGCATGGCTGGTCGGGGAAATCCATTTCCTTGAAATTACTCCACCAATGATAGTTTTGAAAGCAGTTTATTTCCTGATCGAAATACTAAAGAGAATAGAGAAAATTTGTTTTCTGTAGACAACCAAGTACTCAATGACCTGAGAAGACACACACTGGCCTATGTAAAGAGTATTGGAGGATTACCCATTATCCTTTATTTACCCTGAAGAGAATACAAGAAGAAAGATCGTCCCATCTTGGAAGATTCAGTGTTGGTTGGAGATTTGGAAGAGTTGGTAGAGGTAGCCTTACAGGAAGTGGTTTAGCCTCTGAATCAAGTAGGCCCAAACACACCTTACTGTTCTCCTGTGTGTACTCCTATTCCTTCACCTCCTCACTCTCCACCCAGACTCATGGCAGGTGTAAATGCAAATCAGCTACTTAACCCACCAAATCCACCACCTGCTTGGAAAGCCAAATCACCCTTGAACTTAACACCTCCGTTGCATGACTTACCTCAAGATTTTGAGAAGATGCTGCCTAAGTTTGATCCAAATGAGAAGGTTGTAGTAGATGACCATTTGCAAAGTTTCTATTTGGAAATAGAAGGATTAAGGGTTGGGGAACATGAGGATGTAGTTTGTAGACTTTTTCCACACACCCCTAAAGGAGCAGCAGCATCATGGTATTTTGGTTTGCCTGCAAACTCTATCCTAGACTAGGATACCTTTGAAAGGATTTTCAGAAGTAAGTATGCAGCCCAAAAGACACATGCAGCACAAATGAAAGGTTTAGGTGCTTTAAAAAAAGAAAGAAAAGAAAAGGTACACAATTTTACACAAATATTTTCTGCTTACCTTAAGAACTTCCTTGCAACTAATAAGCCCTCTGACAAAGTTCTGATTGAGTATTATACCTTAGCTTTAGGTCCTAACTTGGCTATGTTCAGAAAAGCTCAAGTTAAGCCTACGTTATCAGAGACTTATGAATAAATAGAAAGAGTAGAGGCTGAAAAGGAAAGTATAGAAGATTATCCTAAGCAGTCTGAAGAAAAAACTTTCGGGAAGAGAGCCTTATTGCTGTCTAAACCTAAAGAGGAGCAATCATATGATTTTGAGGGGATGTTAAAAATGATGTAAAATATTTGCAACAGCGTAATAGATTTGGAGAAAGAAAAAGAAGCTCAGAAATCATATAAGCTGTATTACAAGAAAAGAGAAGATAACAACCAATCCAAACCCCCTCCGCATGGTTCAGCATCGATGAATTTAACAGAGGTGGGGATGGATAATTTTTGCACTTTTCACCAACAACCCCATTCTGAAAAGAATTGTCCTCAATGGATAAATTCAATGACATTGGTGATGAATCAACTATTGGATTCTAAATTAGCCGAGGACAGTGATGAAGAGGAAAAGGGTAGTAAGACCACAGAAAAACAAGAGAATGATACCATGTTTTTATGGGACTGTGTCTTGCTATTTGATACAGAAAGAAGTATTCTCAAACCTGAGGTTATGCCAGAAATTAAAATGACAACAAAAGGTCTGGATTTGGTGAATAAAGACAATTCAATGTTCTCAAATATTAAGAAGTTGCAAGAGAATGTCAGGAAACAACCAAAGAATAATGTTGATGGCGAAGTACCTAAAATCACCATTATCAGCCAAGATCCGAAGCAAATCAACAAGCCTGTGAAGCCTATGGAAGCCCAAGTAGGTGATGACAAAGAAAATATTAAAAGGCTCAAAGAACCAGAGAAAGAGATACCCACCGAAAACCAACCTGTGGAGGAAGATGTTGAATCAATTGGGGAAGGGAAAGCTAGGTTTAAAACCCCACCTTTCCTTTTGACTTTGGAAATTTTGAACCATAAGGTGCATAATTGTTTGGTAGATTATGGATCATCAGTGAATGTTATGCCACTCGCAATCTGTAAAAAAATTAATGGGCAGCCAAATCCTACTGCTTGGGAAGTTACTCAATTAAACAGAACTAGTGTCAAAGTAGTTCGGGAAATGGAGAATGTTCTCATTCGTTTATCTGCAAATGAAAAGATATGCCAATTTATTGATATTGTGGTGGAAGACATACTAGATGGGTATGGACTTATTTTGAACCGAGACTGGTCTGCAAGGTTAAAGGGGTATTTTGCTTCAGATTGGTCACATTTATGGTTGCCTCATAAAGGGGTCCCAAATCGGATCAAAATCTTAAGGGAACCTTACATGAAACACACTATCACTAAGTTGGAAGAAGAAAATGAATCAACAAGTTCTGTTTTGGGGAATTATCTAATCTAGCTTGAACTAAGACATCGAGCATTAGAAGAAGCCAGCAATATAATAAACACTTAGCCCGATCTCCTTCAATGTTTGCGGGCTGATGGGATTGATTGCAAATTGGTAGATGTAATTTCTGTTTCGAAAATAGTAGAATTAGATAATGGTTAGGTATTTCACATCTGGAATCGAGCCTAGCCCCTTGACTCATAAGTTGATAGAGTTTTAGGGGTGGACAGAGAACTGATCAGGTAGTCGGTTGGTTCTAATATTTTACTTTTGGGTTTTGCTTTTGATAACCTTGTACATAAATAATTTGATGTAGTTTTTCAATTTGATTTGCCGCTGTTGTTTCTAGTTATTTTTTGGTTTGTTTTAAATAAAAGAGGAAAAATGTTGGTTGCATGGAAAGCATCAGGGTTCTTGATTAACTGAAATCTTTGGGATAAGACTGTGCATTCTTGGTTGAACTGATAGAATTTCTTCTAGTAAGTAGTTTTCCTAAATGGCTATACGCTCATTGAAGTCCTGCTTAACCCCTGAAAGTAACTCAGAATCAAAAGGTCTGGAATACTATTTCGAGGCTCCATCCATTGCACATCTAAAATGTCCTAGGGGGTAACAGCAAAAGACCCATGAAAAGAAAGCGAGGTAAACAGTTTATTATATATAAATGATCCCATGCCATGATTTAAAAAGCATAGAGGCTATTAGGAGTCAAAACTCCTAAAAGAAGCAATAAATATCAAAGCAAAGTATCAAAAACGTGAATACCAATTTGCCAAAAGTTCTTCTTCGTCCATGAACTGAAAAGTAAATACATCTCTCACACAAAAGGACACTATGGATAGAAGAGCCTGAATAAAATTCAAAAAGAAAGGCATATGGAGGACTCAAAAGAACAAAAAGTTCAAAAGGCACAAAAGTGCAATTGGCATGGGAATGAGGAACAAATGAATATTTCTGTTTACCATATGTTACGATCTTGTGGTGTCCAAGCTGGAAACTACCCAAACACAGAGGTAAAATAAAACTCATCTACTCAGCCTCATAAGAGTTATCCGGACTTTGAATATTTTGGTGTTCCCATTTCCAAAAATGGACTGTCATCAATGATTTAAATGCATGTGTTTTCCATTTTAGGAATACAAGCATCAAGAAAAATTCAACCTATGAGTTTAAGGATTAAACAGATTTTTTTCCGAAAGAAGAGTTGATTGAGAAATCTAGGGTTCACCAGGTAGTCGCCAATTATTGTAGCTGCAACAATTTCCCAAAATTCTAAAAATATCGGGACCCTCCTTTTAATTCGGTTTTACTCAGCTTTTTGGGTTTGCTTGATTTTACTGATGTTTGTTCAAGGAATATCTTTATGCCAATGTTGTTTTATGGCTTACATTGATTTCTTACCCCGTCGTCGGAAGTTGTTGAGACTATGAATCGGAAATGCAGTTAACTATGCACCCGCCATTGCGGAGATGCAGTTGAAAGACGGTTCGAACCAAGGTGTACTTGCCTCCGATGCGCTTTATTTTTATTTTCTTCTTATCGGCGGCCTTAGTGGAATATCGTCAGAACTTTTTGTCTCTACAGTTTCCGCCATTGCGGATGATGTATTGCGAGCCCTTCGATGGTTGTGTTGACCTCTTTCAATCCCCGCTAGTTTGATTCACGAGTCCTTAGTTTTTTTAACTTTCGTCGTTACATCTCTAGAAGGCACTATTCTTCCAATTTAGTTTGATTATGTTTTCCGCTTGGCTGATCTTTTTCGCTTAAGTCTTGTTTGTTTTACCTCCAATTTTGATTGGTCTATGAAACTCAGTGTCTTTACGGTTTCCGCTGTTGCGACGCTTCAACCAACTATTGGTCCGAGGTCATAGTCTGGTGAACTCCAATGCAAAGTGTTTTTATTTCTCTTGTCGATGTTTCGTTTGACACTGTGGATCTCGTAGTCATTTCATCATCTGCCGTTGCGGAGATGCAGCTGACATGATCGCCGATCCTGTAGTCATTTGGCCGCCCGATGGTCATGTTTTCATGTCGATTGTTTGTTTTACCGAGATGTATATATTAGGGGATTGGGGTTTATTTTCTATTATTTTTTCTGCGAACTCGTGCCCACGCTGTCATTTTTGTTTCGACAGGACATTGTGCTCACTGTTGGTAGCTCTTTCCTAGGTGGCACCGCCATGGAAGTTTGTGGATTCTTCTTGTCAGTTGCATAGCACCTTGCCAGGTAGGCCATTATTCTCGTCTCTACCCTTTGTTTCGGATTGTTGAACTAGGGTTTCCATCCTTGGTTAGTTCCCACCTCCGCGATTAATGAATACCTAGTTTTACATTTTTCAGTGCTTATATAGTTCATGTAGGCGGTATGGCTATCCGATGGGGGTTTTTTGTTTCCTGAATGATTATTTTCGCTGTCGTTATGAGTTTGCGAACCGCACCCAGCTGTTTGGGAAACCGATGCAGATGAGCATTACGCTGTCTGCACCAGTTCCCCCCAGTTTGTGTATGGCCATCCAAGGAGGGTAGTTCCCTGTTCGTTTGCAAAGGAAGGTGTTTTCTTGTTTTATTTCGAAGTGCCAAAAGGTTGGTTTTCTAGTTTTGGGTCGGTCGTGTTTCTTTTGGACTAGGGTCAGGTTTTGAAGTGCACCTTGTTTCAAGTGAGATTGGAAATAGGACGATTCATAGCGTCGAGGGTGTAGTTGGGACTATTTTCCTTAACTGGGTGGGGGGGGGGGATTTTCTTCATTTTACCAAGGCCATGATGTTATGAGTCGATTACGCATGTTTTAAGTCATGGGCAGGATTTAGTTCTTTTTACATATTTGTTTTCATGCAGGAACACTTGGTAGTTAAATTTCGTTTCTGTATTTTTCATAGATTCAATCATGACTAGCATGACCGAGGTAAATGCTCATGTAGTTTTTTGTATCCATTCTTTGAATATTATTTCAAAATGGCTACACAGGACCTAAAATATTTTTGTGTATGACAGGGAAATCTTTCTGAATATGAGATGTCTAAAAGGCAGAAAAAGAAAGCCCCTATAGTGGAGGACGAACCCGATGTTGAAATTGTCACCAAGGTTGAATATACTTACGAAGACACCAGATGCATCGTAGGTGTGGAACCTGAATATAAGTGGGGGGGAATCTACAGACTGATAACACATCGGGAGGTACCTGACACCGGTCTTGAGGAAGAAACTATATATGCAAATATAGAGAGATCTGCTTTGATGAGGGTTGCTACCAGACCTGAGCTTTTCCCGTGCTTAGAGGTGATTGGATGGATTCTGCCCAAGGAAGACGTAACTACCATTATTTTGGTCAATGTTGACAAATAGGGTTATGTTGCTTATAGCCCTGGTTACATACCACTAGCCTACCACTTACCGGAAGCCCAGGTTTACTTAACTAAAGATTGGCTAAAGAAAATTAATCTGGACCTAGTGGAGACATTGAAACGAATGCTGGTACCTGGAAAGAGTTTCAGAAACTAGGCCATCAGGGGAATATGACACTGCCACCTTAAGGACCCCTTATAGGTTCATTTCCTTAATGCTGAATAGGATTTTCGAGAGAGCCCACGGTAAAATTTTTAAATTGGGGTGGGTTCTTATCATCTTCTATGTTGCAACCCAAGGAACTGTGTTCAATTGGGTGAACATTGTATCAAATAATCTCTCGGACTACATTGCTTCAGCCTTGGGAGGGGTTTCCCAGAAAAAATTAGAGTTCTACATGAGCTCCATACTAATTGATTGCATACTGTTCAACCAACCATTCCCAAACCTGAGGTGTATTTGATACCGAGATAGAACACTAGTATACTCATCTTACAAGCCACTATGGGCGCATAAATACTACAGCCACTATAGAGAAGTGTGTGAACACTTCATTATGCCATTAAATACAATGATTTTCTTAAAAGAATGCAATTGCATGTCCAAAGAAGCGTTGCAGGTTATTGAAGAATATGTTGATTACTACTTAACGGAAGATGGACTGTATATTAGAATGTATGGCTACTCTAGAGCACCTTCACTGCTTCCAAAATATGCCATTAATTATGTGGTACACAAGGGGAGCACCTTCACTGCTTCCAAAATATGTCACTGAATATGTGGTACACAAGGAGGCAATCAGGCAGGTCTTCTTGGAAGGCATAGGGAGTTTTTTATTTGAACATAAGAAGGAAACTTATCCTCCCTTGCCATTCAAGTTCGGAAGTTATAAGTTCTCAAGAGTTAAGAAAGCTGAAGAGTTTGTAGAAGAATTGGGGAAATTCCATTTTGGGGAAATAAATTTCCAATGGAATGATTCCTGGGATAAAGTGGCAAAACACTGCAGGGAGGCAAATGTACATTTTGAGTATACAAGCCACTGGGATAAAGACAAATCAATTTTATGAAATGCATAAAACTTAACTGCATTAAAAAGAAGATTTAAAAAGAAAATCACTACTAAAGGCGAGAAAGGACAAGATGAGCAAAAAAAAGCAGAGGAAGAGGAGGCTAGGAAAAGAGATGAAGATGCTAGGAGACTACCACAAGAGGCCGAAAGCTGGCTTAAAAGTGAGGAGGAAGAAAAGAGGAAAGATGAATAAGAAGCAGCTAGAAGTGTAGAAGAAGCTGCCAGGAATGAATAAGAAGAAAGGAAAAGGAAAATGGATGAGGAACTTAGGAAGCAGGAAGCAGAAAGATTAAAACTGACAAGGTCCATGACAGAGCAACAAGCTTCTGATCCTGTAGACATTCAGGTTCAGGATATGGGTAATCCTGATTTTCAAGACCCTGAGGCAGCTGCTAGTAGCACATTAGGACAGGCTGTTGTTCTTTGCCTAAGACTAATCCCTTTCGAATAGAAGAAAGGGGAAGAGGTTCCGGACTTCAACACTATTTTTTACAACAGGGAAACAAAAATAATTGTGAAGAGGACCGAGAGGAAAGTCGAGACTGGGGGGTAGTCGAGAAAAATGATAAATAATACAACCATGGTGTATGGGATAGATAGGGACCCAAGATTCACTATTAGATCTGGAGCAGCATTGATCCATGCTTCTGAGGACAATGTGGATCGGATAATGACTCACCTTGAACAGTCAAAGAAATCTAACACCCAACTAAAAGATACACTAAGAAGGGAGAGAGAGGAAAGTAATAAATTGAAAAATAAGTTTGAAGACATGCAACATGAAATAAAGTCTTCAAAAGCAGAGCTCTAGTTCCTCCAAGTAGAGAAGAGATCTCTGTAGATTGCTGAGGAAAGTCTAGAAAAATTGCAGCAGGAATGTCAGGGGCTAAGGACTGAAAAGGAGGGGATGAAAATAATATGTGAAAGTCTTCATACAGAAAAGGATCAGCTGCTAAGTAAGATAGGGGAGCTGTAATTACAGAAGGTTGCCTTGGAGGAGTCAAAGAGGCAATCTCAGGTGTAGACAGCAGAGCTTAAAGAACAAGTTAATTCATTAGCAACAGCTCTACACATGACAAGGAATGAATAAAAAAATTGAAATGAATATAGATGTATGACATAAAACTTTTTACATACTTTACAAACCAATAAAAAAATACACAATTTATTTTTTGGCATACTTTACAAAGAATTAAAAATAATTATTTACAAAGAATTAAAAAAATTACAAGGTTTTTTGGCCTACACTATTGACATATTTTATAAAAAAATAAAAAAAATATTAACCTTTTGACATACTAAAAATAATAATAATAAATATACAAATTGCCTAAATGTAAAAGCACTGTGTTAATAGACAAATATATTAATCCCCATGCTCTTCAAGAAGAATTCATTAACGTATATACCTATACCCATGAACATAAAATATTTCATTCTCCAACTAACTTCCATTTCCATTAATGTGAGCAACGCTTATCTCTGGCATCCTTTTATATAAAATTCCAGTACCAGGATTCATGAAACCTAGTTTCTACTTAAACAAACATTCATGAAACTGAGTTTTTACTGAAACAAACATCTCTTATTGAACAAATTTTTTTAAATGGAAAATATCGCCTTCTCTGGAATCCTTGTATATAAAACTCCATATCACAATTACTGAAATTGAGATTTTACTGAAACAAACATATCTTGTTAAACAATGAATCTCAAACAACTGATATAAATCTGTCTATGGTTGTGGTTGTTCTTGTGGCCATGCTAGGTAGGTAGACAAAATGATAATGGTATCTGAGAGTTTGTTTCTTGTTACCGGATAAAATATATGTATAAGACAAAGTAGTATATTATAAGTAATCTATATTAACCTAGACTAACCAACATAGACTACAACAACCTAATGAAAAGATAGCAATATACTAGCTAAACATGTTCAATATGCCTTGAATTGGTCCAATGATTAAATAATTAGAATTTCCTTTAGATCATATGTTGATTATAGAGATGGTTTAATAAGAATCCCAAATAAAAAGATAAACAACATATACAACTTATCAAAAAAAGGGGTACATACCGATTCTTACTCCATTTCATTCAATATTTTGATCAAGGTAAGGAATTTATGCTGAGAGAGCTCACCTACCAAATTCCATTTTAGATTGAGGTGCTTGTTATTGTGAGTTCGAGTTGTTTTTTTTCGTGAGCTACTAATCATGGTTCATGTTTCACAACTTGACATTTTCAACATTATCAAACTTTGACATTCTCAACAATACAAATAAATATCCTTGATATTTAAGCTTCATTTCATGGATGGAATCTAAAATGCTAGGAGATTTTTTGAGGATGTGGATAGAATTCCATCCATACACCTTGTAATATTTTTTCCCATGGCACTTAACATTTTTCCAATTCCTCTTTCATCTTCACTTTTAGTTTCTATTAAAAAGCTGAAAAAAGTAACGAATTGATCTCTAAATTTCCTTGCGCAGTCTTAACTTGATGATAGACCATTGAAGTTGATGCGCTTAAGGTTGTATAACCGATTGTTGATTGCCTACTATTATTCAGGTTGAAAACTTGACATTACTTTTCGTGCACATAGAGATGAGTAAATTCTTTGCGGTCTCAATTTAAATTTGATGAATCATATTTCAGGCTAAAAGTAGATCATTACATTAGATAATTTGAAAAAGTAGAGGTTGCAAAAGATGACACATGGGATAGATGTTTATGATTTTGTCCATGGTGTTGAAGAAGAAACCGAGGATGGTGAATACCCTTTCATTTCACCAAATTATTTGGGCTCTAAGTAGGCTACGAACTGGAACATATTTTCGAGTTCTATTTTCTTCAACTAATGCAAAATAGTTTATCTAGAAAATATATTACATTTGTTGGGCTATCGACAAGTTTTGTAGTTTATTATCTAATTGGACATACTCAAAGAAAACCGTAGGGTCTTTGCATTTATGGAAAATTTCTTATAAGTTGAACTAAGGTCTTTGCATTTATGGCTATTGGTTAGTCTAATTGGACATGCTCAAAGAAAACCCTAGGGTCTTTGCATTTATGGAAAATTTCTTATAAGTTGAACTAAGGTCTTTGAATTTATGGATATTGGTTAGCCACTGCTAGTATATGATAATATATTAAAGGATTATAGGCTACTCCAATTTCTAACTCATGACATGGCTTGGATATTCCTTTATGTGAGTGTTTTTACTATGGTCCATCAGACAACACCTCGTAGAGTCATATACCTTCCAAAAATTTTAAATGCTGGAATGTTAAAAAAAAAATTCCTACAACAAGAAACACACTCTGGCAAATATTATAGGTAGGTAGATATATGGGTGTGGCAGTGGCCATAATGGATAGTGGTGTGGATGTGGTCATGGTTGTGCTACGTGTGTAGGTAGGTATATAGAATGACCAAAGTAGAGCTGACTGACTGCATGTGGCCCTTTGGACACATGAAATAAAAAGGCAGTATTACTGAAAGAAAAAGGTAGTATCGCTGAAAGGAAAGGCAAGGTTGATAGGCTACACAAGGGAAAATATGTAAATGAGTTTATAAAGGGACATGATAGGTTAGGTCTTAGCATATCAGGCTTCTAACTGAATGAATACACACAATTATTGAGAAAAATCATGGATCTCCGTGTGGAAAAGGAAAGGAAACTCAACTACATGTAGCAAAGGTTAATTCATAGCAGGGAAGACTATATTTCTGAAACCTTTAGCCAAGCACTGCAATACAACCTCCTCCTCTATCACAGATAGAATCTACCAAGTACACTTACTCAGGACTCAGATTAGATAGAGGAGCAGGAGGAAAATGTTTTGAAATCCTGTAATAGTTATATGCAATAGTTATATATATGCAAGGGCTTCCTTCTTTCATTTGCTTCAAAGGAAAAAGGAACAAGATATTATTTTTGCAAGTGTCATAATGCAATGTTCTGGTTGTCTCTATGATTCACCCAAAAAAAAAAAACTTATAAAAGTAGTATTAATAACCGAATCATATCATGTCTCATAATACCCATCAGCTTAAGTAATAGCAACCACACAACATAGATGAATATTCAATATTTGACAAAATATCTCAGAGTTCCAACAGTGTCATTCCCAAGCATACACCTGCACTTTCAACCATCATAGCATACACCTGCACTTTCAGGAATGACATCACATTAAAATTTCATGCACCATTAACAAAACATCTTGAAACAACTCCCAAAATCAAGTTTACATGATTTTACCAAAATTGGGTAAAACCTGCATGTTGCACAATTGTCATTATTAAAACCTGCAAAGCAGGTATGTTAATTTTTATTGTCATCTAAAGAGAAAATAAATGGGAAGCGAAAGGTACTAGAAGACATCAACTCTAAATCTTGCTGGCTTGTTAATTTTCCTTGTCATCTAGAGAGAAAATCAAGGGCCAGCAAAAGGTACTAGTTGACATCAACTCTAAATCTCCCATCCATCCATTGGAGATGTGTGCAATTAAAGAGAAAATAAAGGGCCAGAAAAAGGTACTACTTGACTCAACTCTAAATCTTCCATCCATCCATTGGTGAAGAGTTCACATCACTGAATGGAGGCAGCCATGGATGAGATTACACTTAAAAGTATTATGACTACAGGGGTGCACCTTTGCATATGGTAAAGAAATCTGTTTTTAAGTTTTAGAAAGATTGCAATGTTTTCAAAGTCAACTTTAAATTATTAAGACAGAGATCAAGCGGAAGAGTACTTTCATTTTGATAACCATCAACCTTGACAAAGATCAAAGGAAATATGGTACTCTTCCCCTGCTTCCCACTTACAATATTAAGTCCATATTTCCCCTAAATTCTTGAGTCCATAGGGCAGGTTAAAGAATCAGAAAAAGAAGTTGGGGGTTAACAAAGAATCAGAGAAAGAAGTTGGGACAAAACGTTAAAAAACCAGGAAGGGGTGTTGTAAACTGTGTTGATGCATAAAAAAATGAACCTACAAACCCAGAGAGAATGTACCTTTGAGGACATATACGATGGAAAATATCAAGAACACTTATCAGAGGCTACAAAGTATGGAAATATCACCCTGTAATATGTAATGTACTTTAAAGTAATAGTAACTGTTGGTGAGACTAGATATCCTTACCCTTGGCATGCATTTTGCATATTTCCCTGTATATTTTTGATAATGGTTGATGATCTTGCAGCAGAGCTGACCTCCAAAAACGAGTATATAGCTTTGGACACTCAATGCAGACCTACCTGCACATTTCAAGAAATTATTAACTGATGTTTTCCTATCGAAGGCGATCTTAAGTGACTTGGATTAAAAATACTGCATTACTTGATACCATTTACATATTGCTAGCAGAGCAATCAAATATTCTATCATATGGCATACCAGAACAATCGAATCTCCTCTCATAGGTTTCTGCTGTTGCTAGCATCAAACCATTGCATACTCCACATCACATACAACTTGATCCGATCCATATAAAAAAAAGAAAACCCTAAACATTAATATAAACGAAATGAAAAGAGGAGACACTGGAAAGAGGAGACGTTGCTAAAATTACAGAAGTTGCAGAAGTGGAAATGACAGTAATTGTAGAATGCGGAAATTCCAGAAAAAGACAATATAATGCTTGACGGTCTTAAAAGCAATACAATGGAGTAGTTACAATACAATAAAAGCAAGAAAAGATTAAAGAGAAAAATCAACATAAACCAATTCAATCTGATGTCTATAAAAGCTTAAATGCCAGAAGTTGCAGAAGCGGAAATGCCAGTAATTGCAGAATGCGGAAATTCCATAAAAAGACAATATAATGCTCGATGGTCTTAAATACAATACAATGGAGTAGTTACAATACAATAAAATCACGGAAAGCTTAAATAGAAAAAGAAACATAAACCAATTCAATTTGAATCCTATAAAAGTTAAAAAAAGAAACAGCATAAAGGAAAATAGAAACAAATCTATAATTTTTCTTGTTAAATTGTGCTTTTTCTAAATGGTGTTAATGGAAACAAACTTATAAAATGGAAGCAGCTTTTAGGCAATCAAAATGGAAACATTGTGTCAAATTGTGCTTTTTCCAGGTGGTGTCAATGGAAACATTTTGGAATCTCTATTTATTGAACTATAGATGATATATTTTGCTTTAATTTATTGAAATTTAGATTATACATTTTGTTAAAATACAAATTTTTTCCAAGTATAAAAAGAAACATTATAGAATCATCTCTCTACATGAAGTGATTCAATTTAAAGTGTACAAAAACTTGAAAAGGAAACAACATAAAGAAACTGCTAGGTAATAGAAATGGAAATAAACTTTTATATATATATATATATGAGAAAATACATCCTCTCAAATTGTGCTTTTTTCTAGGTGGTGCTAATGGAAACATTTTGAAATTTCTATTTATTCAAATATAGATTATATATTTTGTTTTAATTTATTGAAATTTAGATTATACATTTTGTTAGTCAAATTATGTTTTTAACAAGTGCAAAAGGAAGCATTATGGAATCTCTCTATACAAATGGTGTCCATTGGCAAAAAAAGAACATATAAAAGCAATTACTATGTTTGTAAAAATCATGACATGAAAAAATGTGTTGCATTGTTTCTATAAACTACGGTAAAATAAATTTTTAATAGTTTAATTTTGTTCATTTTTGTTTAATTTTTTCATGGATGTAATTATCATTAGGAGTAGTCTAACTCTTCAACGATTTTTCCTCGTGTTAGACTACTCCGTTAATGGTCGTGATCTCCTCCAGAAATGCCTCTCTGGTTCTAGGGTGAGCCCCACTCCTCGGTCCCACAAGATCCTGATCCTTGTCACCTCTTCTTGGATGTCCTACTACCCCTTGCATTTAATCCTATACTCCTGGTTGGTGACTCCTCCACCCTCCACACTCTGCTCCCCGTCCACTGTGAACTCGACTCCATCCAAGTGTTAGACTTTCTTCTTGGTATGGAATTATATATTTAAAATCAACTTTGACTCAACCAATATTCTATTCATTCCTAAATACATGGCATATCATAGGACAATATGTTTCCAATTCTTTGATTAACCAATGTTATGTTCATTTCTAAACATTACATAGAATTGTATGTTTCAAAATAGTATTTTGTTTATTCTTACTTAACTAAAGTTAATTTCAAAAAGTCATAAATTAGTTTTGAAAGTCCATATTCTTAGCATCTTGAAATCAATTCAAGTACCCATTCATTCAAATATCTTTCAATGACAATTAAACATCTAAAACTCTTAAAATCCCACAAAATGTAGACTAATAACAAAATAAGTATATATAAATCAACTAAAGTTTAATCCATAATTTAAAAAGTTCATCATTTCATCTTTTGAAACAAGAGATATTAAGCTCACCTTAGTGATCACCTTCACCCCATTTTGACTAAGGTTCTTTAATATATTAAGCTTCTTTCATATTCTCTTCACTATTTTCTTTATATTGTTGTTGAACACAAATAAATGCATTTATTACATTGATTTCTCTTTACTTGGGGTAATTTTTACAAAACAAATCCCCCCAGTGGCAAGTTCCCATCGACGGTTTGAATAGGAAAAGCAGGTACAGGAGCTGGTGAAACAACCTTGGTTGATGTTTTCATTGGGACCTTAAGAACATTTACTAAACATTAATTTATTCATCTTAAGTTCTTTTTCCTTTTGATCTCTTCTTCAATATTTTTGGTTTCTTCTTCTACCACCCTATTTGAATTTTCCTTTTCTTCTTGCACTTTTTTTCTTTGTTCTTTATCACTTTTCATGGAATCATCCTTTTGTGCCCTCCTCATAGGTTCCTTTTTTCAATTTTAACTTAAAGGATTTGTCTCTACTATATTCTCCTTTGCTCAACTTACATGACACTTATTCTAGAGTTTTCTCGGGATTTCGATAGAGCTCTTCTTCTGCATTGCTTTCATGAGTATAAGAAAAAAAGTTAATAATTGGAAATGTATATATACTACTAGTTCAGGATCTTGTCTCTTAAATAGTTTTTTTCCAAAATGAATATTTTTTAGAGATGGAAATTCCTTCTCCATCTTTCTTGAAAACTCTATCACATAGCTACCAACAATTAGAGGCAAAGGGGGCCATGTGGATTTATTATTATTTTCCAGAATGGATCCCACTCTGTTTACGTAATCTTGATATGCAATCTCCAATAGCACTATCTTGTCAATAACATAGAGTGGAAATATGTTTGGAGGTTCATATCCACAATATATTCATAGATAATTGTGTTTCTTAGTATGATACCAATCACAAATGTTTTATGTCACATAAAAGGTTGTTTTAGATATGGATGGACTAGGATTGTCATGGATCTGAGTGTAAACAGCTCAAATAAATTCATCACATATTATTTGGTAATTTCTCGGGTATTTCCATTCCCATAAATTTTTACAATACACATGCAATGTTGGTTCTACTAGTTTTGATGACTTCCACTGCGATTTCACGTCGGGGAATGAATTTGCAACACACATAATGTCGAAGATATGAGAGGAAATATACAATTAAGATGCAAGAGACGAAGGAAGGGAGGAGGAGGAGAAGCGAGGGAGTGGAGGAGAGAGAGAGGAAGAGGAGGGTTGGGGGGCGGTATAGGAGGAGGAGGAGGGAAGAGGTGGATGGAGGAGGTGTAAAATCATGATATATTTCATTTGTTGAAGCTATTTGCATAAAATCAAGGGTTTTTTTTAGAAACTGTGCTTAAGTTGTTTGCATGAAAAAGATTGAACCACACTTTAAGTGTTACCTTTTAAAAATTATTCAAATGAGATTACGACATGCAAAACATGTATGTATGTTGTAATACTGTTATATGTTTGATTTGGTCAAACTATCTCCATAAAAAATAGGAGGTTGTTTTCATTTCATCAAACTATATGAGTGTCATATTAGAAAGTTGTTTGAATTTGTTTGTTTATAACATGGATATATAAGTCCTAATCAATTAAACTTTTCCACCGCTTAAATAATTTCCATTGATATCACCTATGCGATTGATGGGTGGCCATAATTTATTTACAATGATTTTCCATAGTGCTTGTACTATGGGAACATATCCATTACTTAACCAATGACTATTGGTATGAAATTTTGGTATATGAAATAGAATTTCTTCTTGGTATGGAATTATATATTTAAAATCAACTTTGACTCAACCAATGTTCTATTCATTCGTAAATACATGGCATATCATAGGACAATATGTTTTCAATTATTTGATTAGCTAATGTTATGTTCATTTTTAAACATGACATAGAATTGTATGTTTCAAACTAGTATTTTGTTTATTCTTACTTAACTAAAGTTAATTTCAAAAAGTCATAAATTAGTTTTGAAAATCCATATTCTTAGCATCTCAAAGTCACTTCAAGTACCCATTCATTCAAATATTTTTCAATGACAATTAAACATATAAAACTCTAAAAATTCCACAAAATGTAGACTAATAACAAAATAATTACATATAAATCAACTAAAGTTTAATCCATAAATTAAAAAGTTCATCATTTCATCTTTTGAAACAAGAGATATTAAGCTCACCTTAGAGATCACCTTCACCCTATTTTGACTGAGATTCTTTCAAATATTAATATTCTTTCATATTCTCTTCACCGTTTTCTTTATATTGTTGTTGAACACAAATAAATACATTGATTGCATTGATTTCTCTTTGCTTGGGTAATATTTACAAAACAAGTCCCCGAGTGGCAAGTTCCCATCGGTGGTTTGAGTAGGAAAAGGAGGTACATGAGCTGGTGAAACAACCTTGGTTGATGTTTTCATTTGGACCTTAAGAAAATTTACTAAACCCTCAACATTAATTCATTCACATTGACAAGAATCTAGACGATTCCAAGAATCTACAAAATAAAAAATCCTAACCCTAATGTGCAAAATAAAAAATCCAAGAATGTACACAATAGTGTTAAAAAATAATACAGATACAAAGTAATACCCATGTTAAACATAAAACGTGGATGTTAAGTCACTTTAGATCTAGAAGTAGAATGAGAAGAGGAAGAAGAACTCAGCGAGTCATTGTTTGTAAAGAAAGGGCTGATATAATGTCTGATAATCTCATTTGGGGAGAGCCTAGGACCTAGAGGGCTAGTTTTGTATGATATTGGATGGTTGTGATAATTTTCACAACTCTCTAACATTTGAGGATGTAGGGAAGCGTATCATGATGGATTTTTGGATACTTGAGATGGTAACAAGGCGAGAAACTGAACTATGCAGTGCACAAAGCTTTGATGGGAATTGGTTTGCTAGCTATGGATTTGGAGTGTTAAAGTAAATCTCATATCATAATGGTCAATTAGTTGTTAGAAATTGGCATTAATAAACTTATTTTATGATTTTATTCCCTATTTCTCTTTATTGTGTTTCTTGGTTCATTCTACATTCATAAAGTGGATTGGCTTGACTCAATTGGAACCCTTTATAAGAAAGCTTTTGCTTCTTCATTCATGCATTACAATACATATATCTCTTCCAAGTTAATCTTAGTTTTTGTATGTGCTTGATTTCTGTGTATATGTTATCAGAGCTTAGCTAGAGCCACATAGTCTATGAGCGTATGAAGACCTAGGTATTGTTGCTGGAAAATACAAATCGAGGGATTGCTAGTGTAGCACATCGAAGAGCCAAAAGGGTTTCGCTAAAACTAGGAATTGTTTCTTTTTTAATTTTGAAGCAAAGTCAATTTTTTTTATGGAACGATATAGATTGAGGTTCCAATAAAAAAGGAAATGAATCAGATGGATTTAGCGGTATGAAAGTACAATAATTGTACAACCTGTCCTAGCCACTGTACAATGATTTCAATTAGCTATTGTACAACCTATGAAGTTGTATGATTTTGTATAGAGTAGACCAAAAAAAAATCCGTATGATTATGCAGTCGTATGATTATTTGGAACAATATGGATGTTACATGGCAATTTTTATTTAAAAATTGAATTGAATGGAACTAAAATTATAGTTGCCAAGCCAAAATTGGAATGTATAGACCAGTAGTTAGATCAAATTCTGAATGTATATCAATGAATTTTTTTTATTAATTGACACATTAGATGGTTTGGGAGCTGATTGGATTTGCTCTTACCTGAATGGTTGCCCAAAATTACATATTTTTTAAGTTTTATCTACTGTTTTTTTTTAGCAGATCCAAGGAGAAACTAGTTGTTTTGGTGCTGAGTTTTAGCAGATTTGATTGTTTTTCAGTTGTTTGAGAGCAAATTTGATTGTTTTTTAGGTGTTAGAGTAGATCTATCACGATTTGTGTGTTTTTCAGCTGTTTGAGAGTATATTTGTGGTTTATTGGGTTGTTTTTCAGTACATCTATGGTATATTGGGTTGCTTTCTAGCAGATGTGTCAAACTATGCTTGTTATTGGGCTATTATCAGAAGATTTATCATAAATATGTGTTTTTCAGTGATATGTGGGTGCTAAAGGTGTTTAGAGCTAGAATCCATATGTTTTTACTTTAGGATTGCAGACTGAGGTAGGGTAGAACTATATTTTCAATATTGTAATTTGTTTCAGTATATATTTATGCATTTTTAACTAGTCTCTATGGCCTCTTTATCCAACATCATGTTGGAAGGCAGCGAAAGGTTTTTTGGTAAGAACTGCAATACGTGGAAGCAATTTATGCAATGAATTTCCTAAAATAATTGCTCATTCCCATAAATCTTGACATGTCATGGATGTTCTTTGATGATGGCCAATTGATAATGCTTGAAATATTTGTTGTATTAATTTTGTGTCCATCTTGGTTCATATGGAATTCACAATACCATGATTTTTGTCTGTTTGAATGTACACCTCTCCATATTCAGAAGTAGTTTCCCTTTGTTTAATGTTGAGAATACTTTCTCCAAGTGGTTCTCTTGGGTTTTACTAAAACTAGTATCACAAATGACTGAATCAGTCAACAAGTACTTGTTCATCATCCTCATGAATTTTGCAGGGGCATTAGTAAGACCAAAATGCATCATCAACCATTCAAACAATCCTTGGTGTTCTTAAAAGTTATTTTCCACATAGCTTCTGGTTTGATATGGATCTAGTGGTACCATACTTCACATCAAACTTGTTAAAATGTTTGTATCTTTGAGCTTGACTTATGAGGTCATCAGTGAACAAAAATGGATATCGGTTCTCAATGGTGGTTCTATTCAAAAGCTAATTATCCACACATTCTTTGTGTTCCATATTTCTTTGAAACCGGAACAATGGTTGGTCCACAAGGTGACGAGCTAGGTTGAATGTGGCCCTTGCCCAACAAATCTTGAATTTACCACTTGATTGCTTTATTTTCCAATGACTAAGTTTTGCGTATTGCCTTGTTTGTTAGACCAAGATCTTGTTGTAGTTTGACAAAGTGCTTAACTATGCAGTTTGGAGCATCCATGTGCATCCTGGAAAAACTTGGAATAGCATTCCAGTAATTTGTCAAGTTACTTCTTTTGTCTTGGAATCCTTGATTGGCATGCACTACTCTCTCCTCTAGTCACATGACTAGAAAAACAAATTGCCTTGAAGCATTGTTCAATCTTTGTGCTTGAACCATTGAAGTGATTGCTACAGGTGATGGATTATTTTTCTGATGTCATGTGCAAGCTTGGCCATTGTTGACCCACTCAATTCTTAATCACAAAGTGCTTGGACTAGCCACTAATTAGATGTGATCTATTTCTTGTTGCAAACTAGATATTGGTAAGCATGTGGTCTAGGAGTGAAGAGTTGCACATGTGTTTTGGGAATGAATTTCCTATGGGTATGTAATTCCCTTTTATCAAACCTCTTCATTGAATAGAAATTGTTTGGAGATAGGTCGATGGTTTCACATGGAATTTCAGCAAGACGAGGGCCATCTCCCACAACAACCTTACAAAACCATGTAAAGACTACTCCAAGAGAACAACTTCTAGGGAAATAGAATATATAAACTATGCAGTAAAGTTTAAGTTCTACTTTTGCAACACTCTCCACAAGAACATATATTAAATAGAATATACTAGAAACTGACTGTCACTATCATCTGTTGAAAGGTTTGATGTTTTTTTGTGTTAATCATGGTTTTATGTCATTGATATTGTATTATGCCTCTTGAAATTTAACCTACAAGTATGGGAAGATATCATTTTTGTTTATGATTTCCTATGTATCTTCCTTTTGGTTGAGTACTCAGTGACCTTTCATAGCATAGCACTGATTATTTGGGTTAATGTTTTGTTTGTGCTTCTATAGTATAAGATCTTGCAAGTTTCTTAGTGTTTTCTAAGCTCTCTAGATGATGTGATGATATTGATTTAAATGGAGGGGTGATTAAATTAACATCATAGCACTGATTATTTGGGTTACTATTTGTTTGTGCATCTATAGCATAATATCTTGCAGTTTTCTCGGTGCTTTCTAAGCTCTCTAGGTGGTGTGATGATATTGATTTAATTTTATGGTTTCATCCCTTCAAATTAAAATTTGCTAAATAGATGTCTCAAACATATTTTTTATATGCATGGAGAACTTTGAGCTATGAATTTATCAATAACATCATGGGTACCGATCAAGTCTATGGGAAATACTCGAATCTATGGGAACGGTTATGTTGCTGGACTTTTTGATGTATCTACAGACCTGAATGGTCTTAAATTGAGTAGTGCTTAGTTGGCTGCTAAGGATACAGTATCATGTTTTTTTCTTCATACTTTTGTTTCAAGGGTGGTTCTTATCTATTTGTACGACCTTTTGATACAATTTATATCACTTTCATTGTTAAAACTTGAAATCACTCATATTTGTTGATTTCTATCTAAAGAGATATATACTGTTTCAAAGTACTTTTCTATTTTTTCTTCTTCTTTTAATTAGTACAACTCTTTGTTCATTATTAGTGTGTTTTTTCTTGTTCCTTGTTCCTTTTTTATTTGAAGTGGTGGTCTATTTTACACTTTTCTTGTGGAAATTTGTGCGTGAAAAAATGTTGGTGGTTAATTTGAAAGCCTTATTCTACCAGCAAAGATATGGTAAAAGATTGATCATAGTTTAAATTAACATTATGGTTTTCCCTGATTTTGTTTTCAAACCATGTGTGTGTAGTTATGGGTGTTTATTTTGCTGAAAAAATAAATTACTATCTTGGACAGAATTGGGAGAAGTTTGCTATAGATGACTACTGTGACAAGCATGGATTTTTTCTGTCAAATTTGTGGTCTTCTCCTCTCCTAATCATTTCAACAATAATCTTTGTATGTTTTATGAAATGAATGGGCAGAACAAGTCTTAAGAAATGCTAAATCAAGTGCTCTTTTTACAAGCATCCATATTTGAAGGTCATGACAAAGATTGAATCATTTTGTTGTTTTGCAGACTAATACACTAACTACATCATCTGATCTCATTGTAAAGTGGAAAAGGGTAGAACTCAGAGACCGGACATGTGAAACAAATGAATGATTGTTGAATAATTCATGCAAAGTAACCTTGGGGAAAGACCTAACGGCATTCTTTGGAGGTTATTTTTGGATTCTTCATTCTGCCAGAGGTTTGTCTTTGAGATGAGAATTTAACCATAACATGTCATTTCTCTGTTTCTGGCTATTAAATGACGAGCTCTTGAAAGCTATGTTTTACTTATAGCCTCTTGAAAGCTATGTTTTACTTATAGCATCATCTTCTTTGGAAGGTTTGTAGATAGATTAGTACTGTATGCACGTGCTTGTGCATGCTGGGGTGTGTAAGACTAGAACCTTTCTGTAAAATATTGATGTTTTCATATGAAAAATTAAATCTGATAATGTATTTTTTTGTTTTGATCGAGTTGTCTTCAAATTTAAGAGGGAAACATTTCTAATTTTCCAGCATTAGAAGAGTGGGTCTATAAGTTTTGCTGACATACATCTTGCGAAGTAGTTGTCCAAAAAATTCAGTGTAGTAAGGAAGATTTTATCAATTTTTTTTGGTATAATACTGCAATCAACATATTGAGAAAGATGGACATCAGTTTGCTGGTATGACTTTATATAACTCATACAATTACTAAGCAGGAGGGTTTCAAGACAGTGGGTTGACAACTTTTTTTTACTAATGTTTGATTCAAAATAAAGGTTGTTTTTTTAACTACTATATTATGATCTTCAGGTCATTAGAAGTACTCATCTTTGGAATTGAATGCTTGTATATATATTATCAGCTGAAATGCTTAAATTTGGATTTCCTTTGAGTGATGCACCAGGGAAGCATACAAGGGGAGGGTTAAGGTTGAGTTTAACGATCATTACAATGCTTTATCTATCATCTTTGGTGATATGCATTAGTATTAAGGCTGACAAGTAACATCCCACATTTCCAATGATGTGGATTTTTCTTGAAACTAGTCACTTTGTGCTGCTAGGCAAGTATATGAATACAATCTCTTGCAAAAAAAATGAAAATACACTCAATGGAACCCAAGATAATCACTTTCTGCAATGTGTAGAATTCATGACTGAACAAAAATTTGCTATGACAACTAAGAAGAAAGAAAAATTGACGAATACCCAAGTTGGAGGGTTAGGCCTTCTGATATAAAGTATAGCTTATTGTTGTTTGTTAGAATACCAAAAAACATTTACAACCCACCCTCGCTGAAAATATTTACCTGTGTCAACCTCTGAAAATATTTTTTTTTAACTACACAATGCCTCGTCGCATTTCTGACAACTTGTGCTCACATCTGAGGAGGTTGCCAAAGATTCAGCAAGAGCAATCACCAAACCACCGACGAGAACTTGTCACAAATTCGACCACATCCTGTCTATTTTTCGACGACCTATGCCCTCGCCCAATGAGGTTTCCATAGCTCCGACAAGCGATACCATTGAAAAACCGACGAGAAAGCATCGAAATTTTGACAAACCATTCTTCTAATTTGATGGAATAATCCCAAAATTTTACAGAAGAACTGTCTGAAATTCGACCAGGAGAAGTCAAATTTTCGACGAGGAGAAGTCAGAGTTTCAATGAGAAGACGCCGGACATTGGATGATTTAGTGGTGAAATATTTTGGCTTAGTACGTTGAAAAATCGATGGGTATTGGCTTGTCGTTGAATATCTGATGTTATGCCACTAACAACAAAAAGAATTGAGGTTGTTGAATAACCGACAGGGTATTGTCAAATTTAAGACATGGTAGACGTCAGATTTTGGGTTGAAATTTTGTTTTGGTTTATAGATTGATTAATAGGGGCAAGGTGACAATCCTTTTAGAAGGAGAATGGACATGTGTCATTGTTCTAGTCCTCTCCTTAGGACCTGCCACATGTCGTCATATTTTCCTTATGTCTAAAGACCACCTAATATGGGGTACTAGCTTGGTATGGTTGGTAGAAATAATGAAGTAACATTTTTTTGAATGAAAAGTAGTAAGAAAAAGGAATGAAATTTTGTCTACAATCAGTTGAGATAATCTCATTTGGGTACTGGTTGGAAATATCTTGTCTCGCCCTTAAACACTTTAAAGAGTGATATTATTGGTACCTTGTCAACATCAATTAAGGCACAAAAAAGGGAAAACATTTTACAAACAAGATTTGAACTTGAGTAAGGTGGATAAACAACTTCTCATTTTAATCACATAAGCTAAGATGCAATTAACATGATTATAAAGGACGTTATTTTATATTGTCCAAAATTAATAGCAGAGTCGGTTGAACATCTTTTTGTCAGTTGTCGGTTTCTGAAGGAGGTTATTGGGGGCCTTAGCTGCATATTAAATGTGTACCTGGAATGGAGTGCCCATACTTTTCAGGAAAATTTAAATTGCTGGCTTTCTCGGAAGGGACATTTACTGTATGTGCCTTTTTTCATCATATGGAATATATGGAAGGCTAGGAACCGTTTATGTTTTGATGATCAGGAGCCCTCATTGAACACATTGTTACATTTCATTTATGATGATTATTTGACCTTCAAGCCTCCTCTGATTCATAAGCACAGAAGCAGGAACATTGGGAAGTCTCCCACTTCAGTGTATCCTATGATCTTTTTTGATGGTGCGGCTGCAAAAAATTTGGGGGGTGCGGGATTCTGTCTCTGGCTGAATGAACTTCACCTACTTACCTTCAAGCTCAGATGTGGCAGATGTACTAACACCAAATCTGAGCTTTTAGCACTTTGGGCATCACTATGGGTCGCAAAGGATATTGGGCTACCGTACCTACATATCTTTGGCGACTCCTCTGTGATTATAAATTGGGCTAAAAGGGAATCTACCCTGGATATGGTGAATCTTGAGGCCTGGTGCCTCAATACTAGGATTCTCATGTCCTCTTTCATGTGGGTGGATCTTAGTCATGTTTATAGGGAACATAACAGGAGGGCAGACATCTTATCAAAGGAGGGATTGCACTTGGCAGCGGGCCATCTCTTACTCACTGAATATTTTGGGAA